>PVLA01000222.1:142840-613660 GCA_004027455.1 Hydrochoerus hydrochaeris
ACAGCATGTGGGCCATCACATGTTTGGTAGCCTCTCCAGTCTGGAGGGTGGCAAAAATGAAACCACTATATGTGTCAACTATTACATGTATATATTTTAAGTTGCCAAATTTGTTAAGATGAGTAACGTCCATTTGCCATAAGGTGTTAGGGATTAGGCCTTTTGGATTGACACCTAGATGTTGGACGGGTAAATGGATAGCACAAGAGGGGCAGTTTTTTACAATCTGTCGAGCTTGTTCTCGGGTAATTTTATGGAGAAGATGGAGAGTTTGGGCATTGAGATGGTGTAGCTGATGAGCCCGTCGTGCCTCAGATACCTTGGAGTCATCTATGGACTCAGAGTGAGTCACGAAGACCTGTGTCCATGTGGCAGCATCAGCTAGATGGTTTCCCTGAGCAAGGGGACCCAGAAGGCCAGAGTGGGCCCGCAAGTGGCCAATGAAAAACTTGTGATGGCAAAGCCGAACCATATCTTGCAGTTGTTTAAACAGGTTTGCAGCCGGGGAGGCATGACCTATGGGGGCAACAGTTTCTAACAATGGAACAGACTGAGTGAGGTAAGCACTGTCAGTAAACAAATTGAAGGGTTGGTCGGGGTAAGCGGTAAAAACTGCAAGAATAGCTTGTAGTTCTGCCAGCTGTGCAGAAGATGTTTCTGTCTGGAAAGTGGTAACATTATCTTGGGTTACATAAGCGGCTCTACCAGAAGAGGAGCCATCAGTGAATACCACTGGGACATTGGGAAGGGGTCATGAAGCCGTGATCTTGGGGAAAATGAATGGGTGACGATTAGCAAAATCAATAAGTTTGTTGGGAGGGTAATGACTGTCAATGGTCCCTGAAAAAGAGACTAAAGCAATAGGCCATGCCTCAGTGGTCTGAAGTAGCCAGTCCACTTGATCTTTAGTGAAGGGTTGAATAATGACTTCTGGTTCTTTACCAAAATAACATCTTCCTAATTTTTTGCCTTGAATCATTAGGTCAGAGACCACCTGGTAGTAGGGCAATAATACCCTTCTTGGGGAGACCAGCAAATGAAGCCACATGAGGGGGGCCTGTTGCCAGAACACTGCAGTAGGGGAGAGCTTTGTATTAAAAATGAGGAGTTGTAAAGGTTTGTTATAATCTATGAAGGAAACGGTTTGTTGTGCAATAGCCTCTTCTACTCTAGCAAGTGCTTTTCTGGCATTAGGGGTGAGTTCACGAGGGGAGGTCGGGTCTGTGTCACCTTTGAGGGTTTCATAAAGGGGCTGCAAGTCGTGTTTGGCTAATTTCAGGTAAGAGCCAATTGATATCTCCCAAGAGTTTTTGAAAATCATTAAGTGTCTGAAGGCCATCAAGTCTTAATTGGTGCTTAGGGAAGAATATTTGAGTGCCTCGCAATTGGAAGCCCAAATATGTATATGGATCTGTAAGTTGGACTTTGTCAGGTGCTATTTGAAGTCCTGCCTTTTGTAAGGTGGCTTGTAACACCTGATAACATTGGAAGACTTGGTCCCTATTTTCCCCTGCCAATAGAATGTCATCCATATAATGAAGGATATATAGATTTGACCAGTGATCTCTAATTGGCTGGATAGCGGAAGCTACAAAGTCTTGGCATAGCGTAGGGGAATTGGCCATCCCCTGGGGGAGGATGCTCCATTGAAATCTCTGCATAGGCACCTTAAAATTAGTGGTTGGTAGACTAAAGGCAAAGCGTTTTTGATCCTCTGGGTGTAATGGGATTGATAAAAAGCAGTCTTTGAGATCTATAACAATTTTAAAGAATCCTAGGGGGATGTCACTGGGTGAAGGGAGCCCTGAGAAACCTCTTCCATTGAGCAACAAAGTCATAAGGGGTTTGTCTTTTGAAATGAATTGAGCCCAGTATATCTCTGAGGACCCTAATGAAGAATTTCCCCTATGGGGAGCTATGGCCGTATTAGGAGTTTGGACTAGAGGCAATAGCACCAACTGGGCAATATGTTGTCCTTGTTTGATTGAAACCAGGCCAGAAACAGAGGAGGCCATGATTATAACTTCACCCATATAGTCATTATCTATTACTCCAGGGACAATTTGTAATCCTTCCATTATTGTGCTACCATGTCCAAGTATCAACCCAAATGTACTAGGGGGAGGAGGGCCAAAGATCCCGGTAGGGATGGCCTGAGCACCCATGTCAGGGGCTAATACTGTGTTGGAGGTGGAACAGAGGTCCAATCCTGCGCTTCCTGGTGTAGCGCAGAGGAGACCTGAAATGGATTGTTTTGTGTTGGGTTGTGTGGTGGTGTTGGGTTGCTTCACTGTGGGACAAACCCTATAGCCCCAGGGGTTTGTCTCCAATCGGGAAAGGGGGTTGCTGTCTGCATCTGTTTTTGACTTACACTCATTGGCCCAGTGATACCCCCTCCTGCATTTAGGGCACAAGCTTGTAGGTTTTGGTCTTGGATTATTTTGTTGTAACTTTAGGATGGTTGGGCAGTCTCTGGCAAAATGGCCCATTTGATCACATTTGAAACATTTGCCACTATCTGTCTTTCCTCCTTGTTTGTGTGCAAGGAGAACCTCCTTTACAGCTGCGGCCATAGCTAGGCCTTGATGGTAGGCAGGGCCTATATCAGCACATAGGCGAATGTAACCTGAAAGATCTTCCTTTTTTTTATGTGGCTTGATTGCAGCCTGACAGGCAGAGTTTGCATTTTCATAAGCCAATTGTTTAATTAGGTCGGGGTAGTCCTTAGAGGAGCCAAAAAGACGCTCAGTCACCTGTAGGAGGAGATCAACAAAATCACAGAAAGGCTCCTCAGGTTTTTGTTTAATTTTTGTAAGAGAAGAGGCAGCTCCACCACCAGAAGGGAGTTTTCTCCAGGCTGCAGTTGCTGCCAGAGTAACTTGCGCAAAGAGGCCTGCCTCATATTGCATTTGGGCCTGCTGCGTTGCATAGCAGCCTGTCCCTGTTAACATGGGAAGGGTATACTGATTTTTTCAATTAGCGTTTTCCTTGGCTAAAAGTTTACATTGGTCTTGGAATTCAGCCTTCCAAAGCAAATGGCCCCCTGAGAGTGTAGCTCTGGCTAGGTCTCTCCAATCATTAGGTGTAGTCCAACCTTGAGTTAGAGAGTCTAGGACTGCAAGGGTGAAGGCTGCCCTAAGGCCATATTGGGATACTGCTGTTTTTAATTCTTTCAGGGCAGATGCAGAGAATGGTGTATGGACCCTATTAGCTCGTGGCTCTGGGGATGAAGAATCTGTTTCCCTATCACTATCAGGTGGGTCAGTGTCATTTTCTTTCTCGCTATCATTAATTTCTAACTCCCATCTTTGTAGACATGATGGTTGTCCCCTATTATTTCCCCTAGCAGCTGTCGTAGTGGCTCGTGGTTTATCTCTTTTATTTTCTTGACTTGGGGATTAATCCTCATGTCTAGTTTGTTCCTTTGGTCTCCCCCTTTCTTTAACCATTTTATTTTCACCATCTTGTGAACTAACGTCATTTTGAGTGGGCCGGGTTGTCTCCCCACAATTTTGTGGGCCAACACCAGCTGGGGCAGCCTCCATAACTGGAAAGATTAAGTGAGGCGCCATTTCTGGGGCGTTCACTACTGGAGGGTGAATTGTCTCCGTTACTGGGAACATCATTGGAGGCATGCCTGAAGAACGGTTGGGGCCCATCTCTAACGACTGGAGTTGTAAGATGAGCCTTTGTTTTTCTTGTTTTAATTGAAGTTGCTGTTGTAAGTAGTGAATTTCTGTTTCTAGCTCAAGAAGGGCAGAAGGTGGACCGTGAGGCTTTTGGAAGTTAGGCGGGGACCGAATTGATAGCACAGGGGCTACAAGGGGGGAATCATGATATTGAGCAGCCTCTTCTGCCAATTGTGACCAATCAACCCCCTGGAAATCAGAAAGGTCAGGATATATAGGCTGATATGGAGGAAGGAGCGTGGCGGTGCCATTCTGAGTATTGGGCAGGGCGGCGCCATTTTTGGAGTCCTCATGTCCTCCAGAAAGAGAAAGTGGCAGTAAGTCGCCATTTTGAGGGGGCTCCTGAGTATCAAGACTCACAGAGCCGGGACTACTGGGCACACTGGTCGTGTCTGATGGCAGCTTTGGGGTAGGATTGTGGGAGAAGCGTAGTGCAGCCTCACCCTGAGTAAGTGTTTCAGCAATTTGGGGATCTGCATAACGTTGAATTAGCAGCTCAGAAATTAGAGTCCAATATGAAAAAGAGGTTACCGGCACTTTTCAGGACCAAAAACCCTGTAATAGTCTTTAAGAGCATCTCCTACTCTATTCCATTTTTTAGAATCAATGGTGTCCTCTAAAGGGAACCATGGGCACACAGAATGTACAAATTGAAAGTACTGTAATAAATCCTTAGTTTTAACCTTAATCCCTCTAACCTTGAGAGCCTCCCTGAGGCCACTGAGGGACAATTCGTGTTCACTTAATACTTGCCCCATGCCGATAAAGAAATTAGATCCGGTCACCTACCGTGATTCAGGCGAGACGCAAGGTGGCCGTCCGCTCGGATCACAGGGACGGAGTCGTCCCGAAACAGTCACGCCGGCCAGCGATTTACTCCCATGAACGGTCCCACGTTGAAGTCCCTCGTGCCAGGAGCCCCACTGTTGGGTGCCACTTGATCCGGCCTGTGGATCAGTCCGTGGGTCTCACCTGGAGAGGGAACGGGGATAGGGGACATGGGCAAGAGGAGAGAGAGAGAGACGGAGACAAACTGAGGGCTTCCAATCAAGTCTCCTTTATTGATGTAGGGCACAGGGTTTTTATAAGCGGGGGGTGAAACATGGAGCTGGGCAGGGTAAGCACGTTGCGTGTCCGCTGATTGGCTAGAGAGCAGGATCTATCCAAATAAGGACAAGCTAGAGGCAGGAAGCTGTTGCTAGGTAGGGGTACGTGGTAACCATGACTGGGCCCTCGTCATATCCGCTAAATGCAGGAGAGGATCGTGGGTAATGTAGGCTGACACACAGAATGCCCTCAGGCAGGAGGGGCGGGATGGCAGCAAAGCCTTGAGCCGCTCCCTACAACTTTTGCATCCACTTTTGCATCCACCTCATGATTTTGTTCCATAAAACTTCCTTTGCAAAGGGTCTACGGCAACTCCTTTTCCAGGTCCCTTCCTGTCTCTCTCAGGAACCGTCTCTCTTAATAAAATTTTCCTACTCTTAAACTCTGTTGTTCATAGAATACATTCTTCAATTTTGGGAACACAAACTCTGAATATGGGGCATAGCAGGTGGGGAGTTACGCTTGTCTCCTCTGTATTAATACGATGGTGCCCGCCTGTAATCCCAGTATCTGGGAGACTGAGGCTGGAGGAGTACCACAAGTTCACAGCAGCCTGGGGTAGAAGCTGCATTTAAGCCTATGCGAACCTGTCTCAAAAAACAAAAAAACAAAACAAAAATGGAAACAACAAAAGTAGAATAAATCTTGGAAGACTGTAGGCTAAATAAGGCCCGAATTAGTGCCCAGCAGAATCTGGTTCTTCAGCTGGCAGTGAAGTTGAAGAGCCTGAGGAGAATAACCAGGAAGAAGTGGACCAAAAGCCGGGTATCTATGGCGACTCACTGAGAGACACCGGGATGGCTTTGGTAGAAACGAGGGTTGCAGATCCCAAGGAGGCGGCTCCAGCCAGTAGCAGCCTTACGCCCCATACTGAACTCTCTCCACCGCTGTCCCTGCGGCCCAGACCACGGAGCCTTGCAGTCTAAACACACGCCAACTGGTCAGTAAAGGTCTCTGCAGGGTTGTAAACAATAAAATAAAAACAAATCAATTTAGTTACATAATTAAACTTTTTCTGAAAAACAGGGAAACACATAAGTAAAACCAGAGATGATAGCAAAAAAAATTTACAATTTATGTCATACAAAAATCATTTTTTTTTAATATGTTAAAGGACCCCACAAAAATGCCAGCATCTCAGAAAAATGATTACAGGATGATTAAATTTCATGGGGTGGGGGTGGGAGGACATGTTACAATATTTAAACATAGAAAATTATCCTTAACACCTCTTGTGAAAGAAATTCATACCAAAACTACCTCAGAAGACCATTTTTATCTAATTTATAGAGAAAGATAAAACAGTTTAGTAATACTTCGCTTTATTGAGAACTTTGGAGAAGAAACATTTTTACTAGTGGGAGTATAATTTTTATACTTTTATGGAAACAACACAATCTATAAAAAAAATATTTTTTTGTACCTGGGATCGAGCTCATGACCTAGCCCTTGCCAAGGAGATGCTTACACCTGTGAGCTAAACCCTCAACCCCTTAAACTTTAGTATGTATATAGTCAGGAATCAAATCATCCCACTGTTGAAATCTGTTTTACTGATAAACTCATAAAAAAGGAGAAAAAACAAAGCTAATTGTAATAAAGATTGATAGTTATCTAAATATCTATTACTAGGTAACTGGCTAAATAGTAATACCTACATTGGAAACCTATGCATTCTTTAAAAATAGTTGAGGCAGAAATATACATAACAATGGTAACTATCCCCAAAGTATATGACTTAGTATATATTTTAAAATGCCAAGTTCAAGATGAAGCATTTATGTGTTTCATACATATAAATATACAAACATATATGTATGTATCTCCTTATAGACACGCAAAACGTGTATGTAGCGTGTCCTATGAAATTTAAGGGAACTGGATGACCAAGGACTCTGAGGAAGAAAGTTTATTCAACACATATTCTTTTGCACGGTTTTAATTTTTATGAGTTGTGTAACACTTATTTTTTAAATGAAGAAATTAAATGGTATGGTGCCTAATAGCACTATGACAACTGACATTAGGATAAAGGAAATTTTCATGTTGTTAACTATTCAAGAGCTGGGCCAAAAGCTTTTCTAGACTTTTTCTAATGGTGTGTGGGTTGCTTGAGAGCGAGCACCACTTCAGACCCTTTTTCTTTCCTTGAAGGGCATCTCCATGCGTCATACCCACATACTGACCATTCCATACACATGAGTTCCTTGATTGGCTGATCCTGAAATGTCTACTGAGAAGAATTCCCTTCATGACTACACTTTGGACCTTTTGCTGACTATGGTATCGCATGGTCAGGAAGCCCAGGTTTATGACAATAGTTCATTTCTATCTTATCAATTAGGAAAACTATTGAAAAAGCTTCCACATATAGCTGAAAACAAAAGGAGATCTAGAAGGCACAAACATACATACTGCTCATATTTTCTCATGACATGTCTCAGAGACAGCCAGGTACCAAGAATAACTGCGGGCAAATGTTTAGTAAGGGAAAAGGTTATTTTCCTTAGCATCTACCCTAAGTATACTCCTTAATGCCTTGGTCTTCAGCTCTCCAGTACCTATACCTCAAAGAAAACAGCTGTTTTGCTAATCTAAACTCCGTCCTCAGCCCATGGCACCAAAACCAGAAGCTGTTTACACTGCTCAGAACCTGTCTGTTATTCAGCTAATGGAAAAGAGAAAGCTGAGGGCAAAAGGCATGACAGGAATGTACGGATTAGTATACAATTTCAGTCTAGAAGCACAAATACCAGTCAACAAGCCCTGTATTGACACTTAAATTTGGATCAAGTGGGTTTAGAAAAACAGAACATGTGCCCAAACCTTAAGTGCCTGATGGGGAAGGCAAAAGAGCAGCCATTAGTTTCTAAGTGTGCAAATAAACATTAGTCAAGAGGAAACATTTTAGAAAGTACAGGTAAAGCTACAGCCTTGTAAATTAGCCCAATATGCTGCTCTGTTTAGTATTATTATTCAGTCCACAAAAGAATTCTGTCTCTCTCTCTCTCTCTCTCTCTCTCTCTCTCTCTCTCTCTCTCTCACTTCCTCCCCCCTCCCTCTGTCCCTTCCCACATTAACACCTGGTCCTTAATTCTTCACACTGCATTTTTTCTATTTCATAACAAGGTTTAGAAATGTTCTGGACAGGAAGGCCTTGATTGCACAGACTGGAAGAATTCAGCTTTGCCACCTTCACTTCTCTGACTTAGCACAGATAAGGGAGCTATCAGCTTAGGCAGCAGGCTGCAGTAGCAGATCTGATTGAAGCAGAGATTTCAGTAAATTAAGAATATGTTATCTGTCAACACAGGCTGTACTCCTTACAGGGTGTGTGAGCAAAGTTGCAGGCTGATTGAAAGACCTTCTTGTTCCCATAATACTGAATATTTATATTTCTGAAACTGAAAAGATGGCCTATAGATAAGACATGGAGAGCTTTGATAGATCCAGCCGCATGCCTTGCGGGGAAAAAGTAAGTGCCCATCTATACAGTAATGATGTCGAAAGCTCGGAGTGCCCCATGCCCCTTGTGTTGACCAATGCCTAATCCACGTCTTGAGGTTTTTTTTTCCCCACTGAGTTAAAGCTTTCATCTGTAGAAATTTACCCCCTGCCACTCTGCGACAATACTTATATTATTCACAGAATATGTTTTAATCAGTTTTTCAGATGCATCATGAGCTCACTGGCTTGCAACTTATCCAACCTCACACAGACAGGAATTGGTAGCACCAGGATGAGTGCACAGATCTTCAGACCAATAATAGGGCAGTTCTTCCCTCAGAATTCGTCTTTCTTCCATTTTAAGGCATTGTATTGGGCAGAACATAAACACACTTGTGACACAAGTCCTGTGTATTCAGAGGTGAAGCTTCTGGAAGGTGGCTGGATTGCAGGGGAACTGTTCGCATCAGTGGATTTATACAATTTATACATAAGCAAATTCATAGATGAATGTGCTGTCAGGAGCTGGGTCAAGTTAGAGGAGGTACATCACTGGCAGTGTGCTTTTGGTTCTCTCTCTCTCTCTCTCTCTCTCTCTCTCTCTCTCTGTCTCTCTGTCTCTATCTCTTAGGCTGTTCCTGCCCTCTTTGCTCCCTGGTTGCCATACACGAAGAACTTTTTTCCCAGTAGGCCATTCTGGTATTCCGTGCCTGCCTCACAGCCAGCTAACCATTGGCTGAAAGCTCTGAAACTCTGAGCCAAATTAAACTTCTCCTCCTTTAATTTGTGAGTGTTAGATATTTTATCCCAGAGAGTTGTCTAATATACTCTCCCATCTAAAAACCTGGTTTTTAAAACAATGAAAAACTTTTGCTGATGAACCACCCACATTAAGTAGCTTCTTATTTCCCAGTTTTCCTCACTGTTCGCTCTTACTTGCTCTTGACATGTACCGAGCCTGATGTGTAGTTACCTGTCGACAAACTCATTAGAGTGGTCAATTTACTTAATTTACAACCCCTGACTTTGTTAAAATGTATTTATTCTTGTCATACCCCTTACCTACAAAGAGCAGTGTTGAGCTCATAAATAAATTGGCAGGAGAGATTCTGCAAAATTTAAATTCCAATAAATAAGTGATAGACTAATGGCAATCTGTCTCCACTGAATGTTAAGTAAGAGCAGATGAAAATGCAAACTGTTTTTTATTCCTGCTTATTAAGTAAACTACAAGCCAAACAACAAAACCATGCATACACCTTGCTAAAGTTATTTCCTACAGGAGTTCAGGCTAACAGTTTCAGTGCTGCTGTAAATGTACACTGAAACTGTACACTTAAGTGTATGGCAGATAGTAGGAACCTTTCTTGTTGCTGAAGTGACACTGTATGTATGGACAGTGGCAGGAGGAAAAAATAAATCCCATAACACTGGATTAGATCAATGTGAACTCACATTTAGCTTAGTAAAATACATATATTAACGTGTAGAAATGTGGGAGCAGGGAGCAGGGTAGATTTCCTTACTCTGTTAGCTGAAACAGGTTAAAAGAAATTATAACTTAGCAGAAACAAGTACATCCAGTGCTTAGATCTCCAATAAAAACAACAACAAAGGTACCTTAAAGAGATGACTGAAATAATTGATTCTAGAACTTGACCAAGAAACACGCAAGATAAACCCATAGTATTTTATATTTCCAATAGATAAGGAATCACTCAAACAACAACTCAAGAACACAACAACAGCAAAACCCATGTACATTTACAGAGGTATGTTCACCAGACACAAAAGCCAAGTGAGTTTTAATGGCCAAAGACAGTACAATCAGAGCAATGAAATCAATGAGCTAGTATCAAATTTAACCCAAAATGTAAAATAAGTATTTTTACATATTTTAATATATATTAAATAACAGTTTAAGAATAATTATACTCACATGCATATATATATATATATATATATATATATATATATATATATATATGGAGAGAGAGAGAGAGAGAGAGAAAGAGAAAGAAAGGAAACAAATGTATTACCAGAAGAATTGTAAATAAACTATGTAGATAATCCATTGTACATGAAGGTAACTGTAACTCCTCATTCCTCAATAATGGGCTACACATATTTGCTTGATTTCAAAGAATACCATATAGGGAGATGAGATGAGGAACTTTACATTGGAAAAATCTGACAAACACTATCTTCAGCCTGATCAATGTCAGGTCAAGGTCAGTGTCATATTAATAGTATATGGTTTGATAAAATGGAAATCTGTCTCTGTGACTTATCTCCCAAACACCCACAATGTGCATCAAATAATGAGGAAAACATCAGCTAAATCTCAGTACAGCCACGGTCTATTAAATGACTCACCAGTACACCTGAAAATTGTCAAGGATATCAAAATCAAGGAAAGCCAAAACCTCTTCAGGCAAGAGGGACCTAAAGAGCTCCAGCCACTAAATGTAACATGTTCTTCATGTGATCCTGGAAAAGCAAAGGGATATTAGGTAAAAGCTAAGAAAATCTATTGAAGTATATACTTATGTTAATAATAGTATATCAATATTAATTTATTAATTGACTCAAATATACCATAGAACCATAAGATGTTAAACATAAAGGAAACTAGGCGTATCATAAATGGAGGTATATGGTAACACTCCATGCTATCTTTTCATCTTTAATCAACCAGAGTCTGTTGTAAAGATAGATTAGTTTTAAAAAGTGAACAGTCCTTGTTTACACTTATATGTCCATATATTTAATCTTCATTTAAGGAATGTAATCATTATGTATTATAAATGTGTACATTATAAATGTGCACATTTATAAAACATATTTTATGTATAAATTTTATACATAAAATGTATAAAAATTTTTTAAAAGAAAAAAATTTGAATTAAGATTTAAAAACAAGACTTTTCATGTTTGTTGTTTATTCTTAAATTAAAAAAAATAATTTTGGGGAGTTTCTTGAGACAGAGTCTTGCTTTGTAGTGCAAGTCAGCCTTGAACTTGCATTGATCCTCCTATCTCAGCCTCCGGAGTGCTGAATTACAGTCACGTGCCTCCATACCTAGCCATTTTTATTGGTTAGTAACGAAGATTCAATAATTGTGTCCTTGCCTTCAAGTGTTTGAAAGTCTACAATGAGAGCAGAAGTAAGTAAACTTTTCCTACCTTAAAGGGCAGTAACAGAACCGTGTAAGACAAGCAACAAAGTAGATGCCAGCTGCACAACATAGCAAACTTTTTCTATTCCAGCCATGGAAAATGCTGACTCAAGAAGTAGTAAGCTTTTGGTCCAGTCAGGCAGAGACTGATGTACAGTATTCAGTGAGTATGCATTAGTGGAGATTTCTTCATTGGGTGGGCAGTTTAAATTCTGTTCTAAGTAGCTGTGGGCACTTGCTCAATTTTTTGTGTAGTTAAAGGTTAGACAATTTATTCCATTGTGAATCTAGACACAACTGAGACTTTAAGCAAAGTATGTCTGTCTGTTGACCACAATTCTAAGTTTAGCTGATTGCTTAAAACATACCAGCTGTGCTAGTCATCCCAGTAAAGGAAAAAAGTAAATTAGCCTAGTAAGCTATGTTCTTTTTCAGCCATGCCATCTGATAGGTGGCATGTTCACTTCTTAAATTCCTAAGGAGTCATATAATCCAGTTCAGTGCGCTGGCAATGTTAGGATTACCTTATGACACCAATTCTAGTACCTTGTAAATCTCAAGGCCGCAGTCCCACAACTTGGCTCAGATACTCTGTAGTTAAGATGGCAATGATGCCTGGCAAAGTAGGAGATTGCAAATGGGAATGAGTGAGGTTAGATGGGCGGGTGGATGTGTGGAAAGACAGTTTTAGATTGCAGTCTAATTTTAACAGTCCAGTTCTCTCTTTTGATGAGAAGCTGGAAATTTCTGCTGGGGAGAGAGTAAACCAAACTTGTTTTGGTGTCGCAGATTCCTTGCTGATAGGAATTCCTAAATCTGGGCTACTTTCTAGAGACAATAATGAATTCTCTTATTTTATCCCCCACCACCCCTAAAAATTAGCACAAAAATGTCTCCTTAATCAATTCAAGTTTACCAATCCTTTTAGGTTCGTAGAACATCTAGAAAATGATCACTTTTGTACATGTACAGTTAAGTAAATTGGAAAGCAGGATTAGGCAGGTGTCCATTATCATGATTGCAACCAACACTACAAGTACTGGCTGACCAATGAATATCTCAAGCCATGTGAATGATAATTTCTTTAGCAAACAAAAATTATATTTTAATTATGAAGCAATTTGTAGCTATTAAATGAATTTGAACCATATTAAATATTCATTTAGAGTTCAAATACAGTTAAAGGTAATGTCTTAGGGATTATTCTTAAAAAATATGAAATATAAAAAAAGAAAAGTGCAGTAAAAATTATTCTTTTAGGCCTATATTTAATGCTTTAAAATTGATCTCTATACATTAACACATTGGAATTTTGTTGACATGTATTCCTATGATTTAAATCATGTCACAGTACAAAATTCTTGTAACTGGTTTTTTAAATATTTAGTAAGTATTTTGTTATGTCATGTGTTGTGCAATATTACTTTCAATGACTGTGGTAATTCTTCATAAGGATAAGTGATTTTAAAAATTTCATACGATCAAATATTTGCTAATCTTTTGCTATTGTAACTTATCATGCTGTAAGCATACATGTAAGGAAAAGTTTCTCATATATAGCTGGTATTAATTCAGATATTACTAGTTCAAAATATGCACACATTTTCAGATTTTGGATACTTTGCCAAATCACCTTTCAGAAGCCTGTACTCACCAGAAGCATGTAAATATGCATTCCTCTCTAACCTTGTATTATCATGGTTTTAAATCTCTATTCATTTATTTCTTATCCAGGTTTCTCAAGGAAATTTCAGGATCAGCATAGGCTAGTTATGTTTGGCATTTGCAGAGACCCATCTGCTAGAATTCTAAGCACTGAAACGATTTAGCAGACTGCTTGGTGTTTTGCCGCTCCCTATGGAAATCCAGATCCATCTTTAGAGACAGATTGTTAGGAACTGTGGGAGTCAAGAGCCACAGACAATGTCCTGACTCTTTGTCTTGAAAGGAGCTCTGTATTTAAAATTATACATTTTAATCTGAAATCCCATCTCATGTGCAAAAAAAGCCAGGACAGATCCCAGAAGGCCTATAATTTCCAGTGGGAGGAGACGATGGTTAACATATGCAAGGAAATGGTCTGTTGAAATTTTGAAAAGTAAAGTAACCCTTAAAGAAGAAAAAGAGCTGGATGTTAATCCCGGCATCCTGGGAGGTCAAGGCAGAGAACTGTAAATTCAAACACAATCTGGGCAGTTTAAGGATTTAGTGAGAGACTCTAAAAATAGAAAGATAAATAAAGCAGAGATAAGGATGTAGCTAAGGTTAAAGGGCCTTGTATTCAATACCTCCTTGGTACTGCAGGTAAGAGAGACAGAGAAGATAGGCAAAGAGATTGATTTACGAGAATTGTGGAGTTTCTTTCCACTTCATGTAAATACTTGGCTAATATGTAAAGAATGTGAAAGTTTTACTCAGATGGACAAGAGGATACATTTGAATTACTATAATTACCAAAGTTATACAGTAGCACATAAAGGAGTTCATGAAATAATGTTATTTTTTTCTCCAAATAGTCAAGCAAAGTGCCCATCCCTTCTTTTAAACAGTCACATTTCACATACCTACATTATTAGCACTAATTTTAGAGATTTAGAGTTAATTTTACCCATTTGCTCCTACTAATAGACTATATAATTTTTTGCTAACTAATATTTCTTAATAAATGGAATGGGTATCATTTTGGGGGTTCTAAGACAGTCTTTTGCCCCCAAAATATTCTTACTCAATTAGGAGTTGATTTCTTTTCACCCAGGCTGGCAATTTATCACTCAAAATGAATGTTTTATCAAAGACTGTGCTGGAGGATGAGATAAAGTAGAATAAATGTATGCCCTTGGGCAAAAAGTACCTGGAATGATAAAAAGGAAAAATTGAGGGATAGAATGGTAAAGATAAATTTTCCTGACTACATAGGTTCTGGTTGTGTTATTATTATTATTGGTGTATTTTTTAACAGCCCTCTTTGCATGCAACAGACTTTTTGCATGATTTAAAGCTGATCTTTAGTTTTGCAAATCTGGCTTAGACACAGTCATACTGCAAGGAATCTGAAGTTTCCTTGCCCTACCATCAGTGTGGGATGAAAGGGTGTTCACTGACACTGCCAAAATTTTCACTTGTAAAAGAGTTCAAGTTAAATGTCTTTATTAAAGTAGTGGAAGTAAGAGGGAAGAGGAAGAAGGAATGGAACACAGGGTTAGTTGAGTTCCAAATGTTCCTGGCATTGGTTTGATGAACTGCTTTGACATCAACTGCTCAAGCTTGCTAGCTGATCTCAATATTGTGGCATTCACTTTTATTGAGACTAAATCTCATTCATTCATTCAGTCAGTCACTTAATAAATATCTGGTGAGTCCTTGTCGTGTGGTAGAGCCTCTAGGAGTCTCTGAAGAGCCAGTAGAGAATCAACTAGATGTAAACTTCCAAACTTCATGGAATTTAGTCTAGGGTGAGATGTCTTTTGCTAAAATGGTATTAAACTTCAAACTGTTATAACTGTTGTAATAAGAAGAGAGGTCTTTAGTTTAATTCTAAAGCAATTCAACTTTTACAAATCTAATGAAATCTTAACTAACAAAGCAAGTGTCACTCTGCTTCAGAATTACTTTTCAGTGTGAAGATGCGTGGGAGAAAGACACTCCTAGGAAGGCCCCATCAAAAAAAAAAAAAAAAGTCACCAGCATTTTGGTGAAAAACGTGAACTGTCACTTAATTTAGTCAAAATTACCATCACGTCGTCTGAGAAAATTTTCAGCCAAGCAAGCTGCATAATCTAAATATATCTATTCTTCTAGCACCTTTTTCTGAAAATCTTTTCAACATTCCTGCTGCCAGTATTTATGCTGCTGCCATTGTCAGTGAACTTCACTCTAAGAGATTAAAGATTGACTACAAATAGTTTTCACTGAATAACTCTAATTAGCCACTAAAGTTGGCATATTTCCCACAATCTGAAATTAGATCATAGAGTTCAGTGGACATGAAAAAGTCCTGTTAAGTCCCCAGACTTCCAATTCCTATTTGCTGAGGGAAATTACTGTTTTGAACGTTGTCTGTTGCTATCTGTAGGAGTCTGGCGTCAGGGGTAACAAACAGATACGTGGAACTGGACTTCAAGTTTGCTTCTGTTTTGCTGGTGGGAGTTTCCAAAATAAACTCCTATGAGCAATGGCTCTGGAAGACATCTCAGTGGATTTTAAAGATTAAAGGAAGACGATTGTTGCAAAATGTTACACCTAAACATTTTTCAAATTATCCATTTATACTTGCCCTCTCTAACAATAAAAAATGGTTGGATGTGACACTATTCATCAGTAGATGTGTGGTGTTTTCCTGCACTCAGAGTCGGACTCCTTTCTTGGAGGTTTGTCTTTCGTGGGCCTCTGCCCTCCCTTTGTGGCACTGCAGCCCAAGGGCGTGTCTTTTCAGGGAGCACATTTCAAGGCAGCATGTGTGCTTCATCACTGACTCTCACATCATAAATACGCACCTGATGCTAAGGCTTTTATTTTAAAGTCCTGTCTGCTGTCATCAGCTGCTGTGTCACTGATCAGTTGATAGTTAACACACCAGGTGTCTGGTACAGCCGCGTACACTTCTGGAGCTCCATTTGGGTAAGATTAATCATTCTGCTCCGCTGACTTAAAGGGATCAGTCAACAAGATGCAACAAAGGAGATGGGCCTAGAAAATCAGTGTGAGAGTTTAAAGTAGAATATGGTATGTTAGCGTCAAGAGGGAGGCTTCCTTTTAAATGTTGCAATTAGTTTATATATTAATAAATTTCCCCTGTCAAAAATATCTCAATAATCTATAAATAACTTCCTCCGTTAAAGGGTCTTATAATAGATCTTCCCAGAGGGATCATGATAATTTCAGAAATGTGAACCCCAAACCCATGTCTGGCCACTGGTGACTGGATTTGTAATTACAAGATATAGGAAATGGTATAGATTTTTCAGTTCATTTCCCATGAATTTTTTTTTATAATACTAAAACCGAAGTGTTGAAAATCTATGTACAAATGAAAGAAGTTTATAATTTCAATTACTTGTCAAATTGATGATTGACTATATTTGTTTTTATATATTATGGGTACACGAGAATTTTACAAAGCATTGATAAATATTTGAAACCAAATACTATTTTCTATTACAGCTCTTTTCTAAATATCTTCAATATCATAAAATATGTATTCATCTAAAGCAGAAAGGTGACATGTTTCATTCATATTACAAATAGGAGAAGATTGGGGTATCAATCTATCACTAATGTACTACTAATGTAGAATATATTAGAATTTAGTGATATATGCATATTGATTCTATTTACATTCTGAATGAGAACCTTAATAAACAATACAAACTAAATATTTCAAAATTTCTGTGCAGCTAGAAATGTAGAATTGAGTTCCAAACTTATATTTCCTAGATATGAGACTAGGGTTTTACCATTAAAAAAAATTTTAAAAGTATGTGTGTGTCTGTGTGTATAATAGAATATTTCAAGCTCAAGTTTTAATACATGTGTGTGGAAAATTTCTTAAGACATATCTTAGATGTTTGAGGAAAATTATATAATTTGAGTTGTAACAATGTTGGCAAGTGTATTAGGTATTAGAGTCCTCTAGGAAAAGATAAGTAAGGTCATCTCTTTTACTTAGGGTTTACCATGTCAACAAAAACACCCATTCACAATCTTAGATTAGTTTAGGTTAAATAACTGATTATGATGGCCCTACCAACTTGACACATAAAAATATGACAGAGAACAAAACCTTCTCCAGTGTCTTGGTGGGCACAGAATTCCCACAACACCAACACACACACATAAAGAATCATGTATCTTAACTTTAACAGACTCAGTATGACATACTTCAAAAGGAAATATTTTATTTTAGCAAACAACTCTTGTATCGCTCCTTTTCACTTAACAAACATAATACTCTCATTTTTATCTGAAAAAACATATTCTATGAAAATCACAATGGGAAAATTCAATTTCTAATTTAAAGGAAAGAAATCTGCCTGCAAAGGGTGGGTGGGAGGCCATGTCCTCACTCTGGCATTGGCTTAGTGGCCAGAACTCTCTGAGATTGTTTCCCACCTCTAATGTCCATGTTGTAAAGAGTGTTCTGACAAAGCCACAGCTATGGAACCATGAGGTAATATTATCTATTGGGGGGGAGGAAAGAATAGCCCTAGAAATTCAGTTTTCACCTGGATTTCTCTGAAATAAATACTACAGTTTATGCTCCTGAGCCTACTAAACTAAGTTAGTAATTCTCAAATTTGGAACTGTGGACTAAAATCAGATCATTGATTATGGATATTGTTAAGTTACAACAGTATTTTAAGGCTACTGTCACAATTTCTTTGTGTTTTATCAAAGTGGTCTTCAAACAATGCATTTAACAAACAGAGCAAAAGAGACATACAAAACAATTTGTCCTTCATTATATCATTTGAAAGAAATTCTTATGTGTAAGAATTTATTTCCAGATAAAAAATTTAAGTGTTAATTTTACCAAAAAAATTTATATTTGTATCACCTATTTTTTGTTGGTGGTATGTCTGCACATGATTAGTATGTCTGTTCCTATAATGTCTGTCTGTGTAATTGTTCCACGAACTGGAAAGTGAGACAGGGACCCATCTTGCTTGTGCTTCCAGGGACTAGAATGGTGATTGGCATACATCTGGAGTTCAGTAATTAAATTGTAAATAAATGAAAGCATGGGTAAAGGACAGGGAAAAAACTATTCAAGGATGGAAAATAAGCTTAACTTTGTTCTGTAATAAATTGAATAAGAAAAGATAGAAAATTGTTAGCCTTATGGAAAATATTTACATTATATTGAGACTTTGTTTTTTATAATATAAAAATACAGGTAGGGGTCAGGGTTTAGCTCAGGGATGTAAGCGCCTGTCTGGTAAGCACGAGGTCATGAGTTTGATCCTTGGTACAAAAAAAAAAAAAATACAGGTAGAGGAATGAGGAAAAAAAAATCAAGTTATGTTATGTACAGGTCCAATTCTCTATGATGAATGTGATCATTGTGAATATCTAAACGGTACCAATAAAATCTGATGGTAAAAATAGTATAAAAACACACTGCATTTGAATTTGAGTATAGATTTTTACTGACAGTTTTAAATACCTGAGCCATGATGTGGGCATAGCCTGGAAAAGGAGAATAAAAGAACAAAGAGATCTGCTTTAGGAGAAATACATTTTGCAGTCAGTGCTTGAAAGAGGATAGTTGCCTTCAAAACACTCCAGGTGTCGCATTTGTTGACACTCCCCAAAGCATAAGAATAGAAAATCATAATTGTATCAGTACTATAATTTTGAAGGATTATTTAGGTCTTTTATCCCAAAACTAAAAATATGAAAAATACACAGAATATCTGTTTGAGGCTTTGAGCTAACATCAGTGGCTCAGTAATGCTTTGTGAGGATGACTTCCTTTCAAATAAGCATGCTATTCTCTTCTGGCATATAAAGTAATATCTCTTTACCTGACTTCCTGAGGAAAAAAAATCTTCCCATATTTGGCTTGTATCCTGGATGCCACTCCTCGGTCTCTGACACCATTTCACATCATTTTCACTGTGTCATGTTAACACATAAATCAACTCTTCATAAAACACAGACCCGGGGAACTCACAGAAAGCCAATATATATTGATTTTTCAGGATGAGCAATTTGTATGAATCCTTCAAAGATCCAAGGAACTGTGTTCTTAGATTACAATAAACACCCAAGAATTATTTGAGATTTCTGGAGTAGAAAAAAATATTTTTAAATCAGTAGATGCAGGAAATCTTAAAAAAATCTCTACTGGTTATCATGACAACAATCTGCCTGCATGATTGTGTGGTATTAAAATAACTCATGTTTATTTTGGACTACTTGTGTGTTACTGACACAATGTCATGACAGACTAAAACTTATCAGTGAGAGACTTATAAGACTTAGTTTCATGGCCCACTAGCTAATGACCTTGGGTAAATCATTAACAACCTCAGAATCTTTATTTTCTCATTTCAAATAGAAATTATAATATAAAATTTTAGCACTATTGTGACCATTAAGTATCATTTGAATGTTAAGCAGTTAGCATTCATTCTAGCTTATGCTAATTGCTCAGCATAGGCTGATTTTGCTTCCTTACACTTTCCTGCTGGATCCTCCTTTGAAGTAACCTCTGTCTGATTCAGATTTCCAGTGAAGTTGCTCACTTACGTGCAGTTCAGTAGTTGCCATGAATTCAAATAAACATGGAAATAAGCTTTTTAATTTTGAAGTAGTCTCTTCTCTCTTCAAGAGATAAGACCTTCCTCTGGAGCTATGGAAATATGATATCACCACAATCTTTAAATCCACAATTGAGAACCAGACCAGTATCAATAATTCATCATCTTATCTTCTCTAGAGTAACATATCAAAACTCAATCACACTTTTAAAAAATCAAACTTTTTGTTTTCTTTCCGAATTCAGTCTTAAAAATAATAAGGGTAAAGTTTAGTCTTTTGATTTAGCTTAATTTCCTTCCACCCACAAGAAAAAGAAAAGGCGAAATCTACTTGAAATGATGTGTCTAGTGATGATTTGCTTAGGGAATTACCTCGTAGATGCCGCTGTTCAACTTCCACACATGCCATTTCACAATGTATTTATTACCTGGCTTTTCATATGTCCTGTTCGCTTACTTCCTAAAGAACTTAAACTCACTTGGCTTGTGCATAGTTAGAGAGTTGAGACCAGTGTCTTCAGTCCATATAGTTCCTTATAGTTCTTTTTCATTCTGTTCTAAATGAATAGCAATATTCTGGAATATCCTTATACTAGAAGAAACATTTCATGGTGGCTAGAATTAATTTTGCCTTTTGGTTCAGTCTTTTGTACATGAAGACAACAACAGTGATGGCAAACTCTGAACAATCTACAAGCTTTTATTATCATGCCCCCACCACAACTTATTCTGAAATCCTAACCTCCAAGGTGACAGTATTAGGAAATGGGAGTAAGTTGGCCATGAAGTAAGAGCTCTCATGGATGGGATTAATGCCCCTGTTATCTCCAGAAAGGCCAAAATTCCGTCCACCATGAGATTACAACATAAAAGCACCTGCTCTTTACTAAAAAGTGAGTCCTCATCATTTACCAAAGCTACCAGAACCTTTATGTTGGACTTACCAGCACTCAGAACAGTTAGAAATAAATTTTTATCTCCCCAGTTATGGCATTTAGTTATACCAGTCTAAATAGACTAAGTCCAGGCATTTTCCATAAGAATCAAGAAAAGATTGTTGTGTAATTTTTGGAAGACAAAATTTTAACATATACATAGTGTAAACATACATACACACAAACACACATACACACACACACACGCGCATGCATATACAAAATCGGCATTGTATTTCAAGCAGTTAAACTGACTGTCCTAAAAATTCTTACAGTTGTATAGAAACAGTACTGACATAGTTCTTTTTGCTTATATTTTGGATTTTTGCTTTCTTTCTTTCTTTCTTTCTTTCTTTCTTTCTTTCTTTCTTTCTTTCTTTCTTTTTCTCTTTCTTTCTTTCTTTCTTTCTTTCTTTCTTTCTTTCTTTCTTTCTTTCTTTATTTCTTTCTTTTGTTTTTTGAGACAGTCTTGTTATGTAACCAAGACTGATCTCCTTATGTATTTTAGGCTCGCCTCAAGCTCATGGTGATCCCTTTGTCTGAGTTTCCCAAGTTCTGGGATTGAGGGCTTGTGCCATCACACCTGTCAGTACTTATTCAGATATTAAGAATTTTTTTTTCCTTTCCTGTACTTGTATGTGGTTGAACATTCACAATGAACATTTGTTTGAGAATGTGCCTCTTTATAAAAGCATGCCTACCTCCCTGGAGAACCTTCCTGAAGCTGTTTGGAGACATCATCTATAGATATCCACAGGACTCTGTTGGCAAGGGGATTTCATTGCAAAATTCATGCATTAGCCTCAAAGATACATCATCTAAATTTTTTTCATTCAAACATCCTTTGACTTTGAACTTTTCTCACCCAGTTCCTAAATTCCCAAAGAAAATAAACACATTCTCAAAATAGGCAGTATTTACTGTAAAGTGTTATATACTTCATGAATACTGAATGACTTGGTTAGTAAAAGTCAGGCTATAACACAAGTTATTTAAAACAAAGATGAAGCAAGTTTAGTGGTTAGAAGAATCAGTAAAATATGCAGAATGGCTGGTGAAATCTCTAGATCATACTATAGATATCAATGAAGAAATATTTTCATAGTGTAACTGACTCAATATTATATTTATCATGTAGCAAATTTCAGCCATAGACCTCATAAGAAGCAAACAGCAGGTGAAGAAGGAAATACAATGTCCTCTTTACTGAGACAAATATCTTGAGATCTCTAGTGACCTATGAAATCCTTACTGTTAGCAAAGAACATGCTACAAAGTACAAAGATGAAAGTCACAGTCTCACTGAACTTATCTTACATCAAAGCATTGAAACAGGGCTATATAAATTTTATAGTAGGTAACTTTTGCTAACGTTAGGACTATAATTACTTTGACTGTAATCAGGAAAAATTTCATTAACTGGATGTACATGAAGCCCCAGTCTAACAGATAAAATTGTGCAAATACAAGACGGGTAAAACAAAATTGTTAGAGGAAACTTGTTTAAAACATCAAACCCAGACAATATCAAAGATATATACAAGGGTTTTATTTAACTAATTATGTATCAATTAATTATCACAGGGGTTAATAAAATGACAAGAACAATCAAAATAGAATCAATGAACAGGTACTAACAATGTATGGAAATTAAAGAATACATAGTGTTTCAATAGACTAGAAATCCATTTTGTTTCCATAGAACAAAAATCATTTGCACTTCTATGGAGACAAAACTTTTTTGTCAATATCATCCTTCCACAAATGCCCAACATTCCAGGGTAAATATAACAAGTAACCACTTCTCTTATTTTAAAACCTTTTAACTAATAACCTGAATAAAAATAAATAAAAATAAAGTACAATACATTTTGTTCAGAGACATCTAAATGAGTTGCCCAGTTTTTTTGTCATATTAGAGTTACTATTTTAATACATTGTTTTTGGCATATTAAACCTAAAAGTATCTAATGTTACAATTTTTATTTCCTTGGTGTTTATGTGAGAAAACTTTTGGGGAATAAAAATTGATAGATAGTGAGAGACTTTTCAGTGTTCATACCAGTTTCTTTTTTTAATTTTAAAGAGAATAAAACAAAAGAGGACAGATCTAAGCACATCAGAACAGAACAATGTAAGCAACACAGCACTTCACAACAAGACAATTGGATATTAACAGTAGCTATCATAATGTCTCTTTCTTTGAAATAGTTGAGCTTAGCTTTACACACAATAATGTCAAACATAACAAAGTAGAATAAACAACTCAAGAGAATGGTAGTATTCCAAGACATTCTGAACCATATAACCAAAGATGAACAATGGCTGCTATATTATCTCATTTTCCATAAAAATTTTGTTTTTACTATCATATGTATTAAAATCCAATAACACACATGTGATAGAATCAATGGTAATAGAAAAACAAAAGCATGGTAGGACTTCAGAGCAAGATGATATTAAATCAACACTGGCTAACATACTGTCTTGTCTTCAAAGTAACCATTCATATGATCACATATATTAAGATCAAACAAAACAGAATAAAACCATTCCAACCAATGAATGAAGACATAAGACATCAAAGCAGTATAATGGTGAATCATGATTTCCATAAAATCTTCTGTACTCTTACCGTTTCTTACACTAGGGAGACTATATGGTATTTATACATGTGAGTTTGATTTATTTCACTTATGAGTATAGATTCAAGATGCATCCATTTATTTATAAAAATCTCAATGTGATCATTCTTTATAGCTGAGTACTACTCCATTGTATAAAAGTACCACAATTTTTTTATCCAATCCTCGGTTGATGTGCACTTAGGTTGTTTCCAAGATCTGGCTATTACAAATTGTGCCACTATAAACATGGGTGCACATATATCACTGTGGTAAGATGTTTTCAGATCTTCTGGGAATATGCCTAAGAGTGGAATAGCTGGGTCAAATGGGACCTCCATCCCCAGCTTTTTGAGGAATCTCCAGACTGATCTCCACAGTGGTTGCACCAGTCTACACTCCCACCAACAGTGCAGAAGAGTTCCTTTTTCCCCACAGCCTCTCCAGCATTTGTTGTTGGTAGTTTTGTTGATCCTGGCCATTCTTTCTGGAGTGAGATGGTATCTCAGTGTGGCTTTAATTTGCATTTCTCTAATGACCAATGATGATGAACATTTTTTCATGTATTTATTTGCCATTCGTATTTCTTCATCTGAGAACTGTGTGTTCATCTCAGATGCCCATTTTTAGATTGGGTCTTTGAATTTTGGGGGTCTGATTTTTTTTTAATTCTTTATAAGTTCTAGACAGAAGTCCTTTGTCTGAGGGACAGTTTGCTAAGATTTTTTCCCAGTTTGTAGGATTTCTTTTCACTCTGCTGGAGATTTCTTTGGATATGCAGAAACTCTTTAATAAGATATGATCCCAGTTATTGATTCTGGGAAGTATTTCCCATGCAGTTTGTTTCTTGTTTATGAATCCTCTACATACCCCTATGTCTTCAAGATTTTTACCTACTTTGTCTTGCAACAGATTTAGTGTTTCTGTTTTAATATTTAGATCTTTGATCCATTTGGATTTTAGTTTACTACATGGTGATAGGCATGGGTCTAATTTTAGTTGGATAGCCAATTTTTCCAGCAGCATTTATTAAAGAAACTGTCATTATTCCAGTGAACGTGTTTGGCCCCTTTATCAAAGATAAGGTGGTTAAGTGTTTTTGTAGATGTATCTTCTAATCTATTCCATTTATCTTCGGGTCTGTTTTTATTCCAATACCATGTTGATTTTATTGCAGTAGTTTTTTAGTATATCTTCAAATCAGGGATGGTGATGCTGCCTGCCTTGGCTTTGCTGCTTAGAATTGTCTCTGCTATTCTAGGTCTCTTCTGGTTCCAGATGAATTTTAGCAGTGATTTCTCTAGATCTCTGAGGTATGTTAGTGGTATTTTCATTGGGATTGCATTGAATGTGTATAACAATTTTGGGAGAATGGCCATTTTCACAAGATTTATTCTTCCTATCCATGAACAAGGGATGTCTTTCCATTTTCTGAGGTTCTCTTCAATTTCTTTTTTCAGGGTATTATAATTTTCCCTGTATAACTCTTTTACATCTTTTGTTAGATTAATTCCTAAGTATTTCATTTTTTTGGATGCTAGTTTGAAAGGTGTGGCTTCTCTTATTTCTCTCTTGGTGATTTTGTTGTTAGTGTATAAGAATGCTATTGATTTTTGAGTACTGCCTTTGTATCCAGCTGTTTTGCTGAATTTATTTATTATATCTAGGAGACTTTCAATGGAGGTTTTGTGGTCTTCTATATAGAGTATCATGTTATCTGCAAATAATGATAATTTAACTTCTTCTTTTCCTATCTTTACTCTTTTTATTTCCTCTCTTGTCTAATTGCTCTAGCTAGTATTTCCAGTACTATATTGAATAGGAGCAGTGATAATGGACATCCTTGTCTTGTGCCTGATTTTAAGGTAAAGGCTTTCAGTTTTTGGCACTTAATATGACACCAGCTGTTGGTTTGTCATAGATGGCCTTTATCATATTGAGGTAAAGACCATCTATTCCAATTCTCTGTAAGGTTCTTATCATGAATGGGTGTTGGATCTTACCAAAAGCTTTTTCTGCATCTGTAGAAATGCTCATGTGATTCTTGCTTTTTGCTCTATTGATATGGTGGATTACATTTATTGATTTATGTATGTTGAACCATCCCTGCATGCCTGGGATGAATCCCACTTGGTCATGATGTATAATCTTCTGGATGATTTGCTACATCCTGTTTGCAAATATTTTATTGAGAACTTTTGCATCTATGTTCATTAGGGAGATTGGCCTGTAGTTCTCTTTTTTAGTTGGGTCTTTCTCAGGTTTGGTACTAGAGTGATATTTGCTTACAGAAATGACTTAGGGAGAATTGCTTCCCTTTCAATTTCATTGAAGATTTTGAGGAGTGTTGGCATTAAGTCTTATTTGTATTTCTTGTAGAATTCCACAGTGAATCCGTCTGGGCCTGGGCTCTTCTTTGTTGGTAGAGACTTGATTACATTTTCAATTTCATTCATAGAAATTTGGTTATTCAGCAGTTTTACATCTTCTTGATCCAACTTTGGTGGTTCGTATGTTTCTAGGAATCTCTCCATTTCTTCTGTGTTATCGAACCTATGAGAGTAGAGATTTTTGAAATAGTTGTTGATGATCTTCTGTATTTCCACAGGGTCAGTAGTGATTTCTCCTTTTTCATTCTGTATTGCATGAATTTGAGTCTTTTCTTTCCTTTTTTTAATTAGGTTGGCTAGTGGCTTGTCAATTCTATTTATTCTTTCAAAGAACCAACTCTTTGATACGTTGATTCTTTAAATTGTTTTCTTAGTCTCTATTGCATTAATTTCTGCTCTGATCTTTATAATTTCCTCCCTTCTTTTGGCTTTGGTCTTGACTTGCTCTTCTTTTTCTAGATGTTTCAGGTGTAATATAGGTTGCTTATTTGTGTTCGTTCTGTTTTCCTAATGTGGGAACTCAGTGCAATAAATTTTCCTCTGAGGACTACTTTCATTGCATCCCTCAGGTTCTGGTAAGTTGTATTTGTATTTTTGTTTGCTTGTAGATATTGTTTAATTTCTTCTTTAATTTCCTCTGTGACCCACTGATTGGTTAAGAGTTTATTATTTAATTTTCATGTGTTTGTGTGGTTTTTGCAGTTACTGTTATCCTTAATTTCCAGTTTCATGGCATTATGATCCAATAACATGCATGGGATAATTTCAATTCTTTTGCATTTACTTAAATATGTTCTGTGGGTTAGTATATGGTCTATTTTAGAGAATGTCCCATGTACTGGTGAGAAGAATGTATATCCTGATGTTGTTGGGTAGAACACTCTGTATACATCTATCAATTCCATTTGTTCACAGGTGTGATTTGGTTCTGTTATTTCTTTGCTGATTTTCTGTCTAGTTGATCTTTTAGTCAATGGTGTGTTAAAGTCCCCTGTTATAATTGTGTTATTGCTTATTTGATTTTTCATTTCTGTTAATACTTGCTTTGTGTAGTTGGATGCTCTGGAATTTGGTGCATATATATTTAAGATTGTTATCTCTTCCTCTTGCAGTTTTCCCCTAACTAGTATGTATTAACCTTCTTCATCTCATCAAACCATTCTTGGTTTTAAGTTCACATGGTCTGCAAATAGAATAGCTACCCCTGCTTTTTTTTGAGTTCCTGTTGCATGGAGTATTGTTTTCCATCCTTTGACTTTCAGTCTATGAGTTTCCTTTTGCATTAGATGGGTTTCTTGTAGAAAGCATATGGTTGGGTATCTTGATCCATTCTGCCAGTCTGTTTCTTTTAATTGGTGAATTGAGGCCATTTACATTAATGGTTATAACTGTCATATATTGGTTTATTGTTGACATGTTATATTTCTGATGTTGTATCTTAGCTTTCCATTCTGTTTAATTGTCTTTCTTGCTTAGTGGTTTTTTCCTATGTGTATCTAGAATGTCTTTCGGTATTCTTTGTATGTTTGGTTTGGTGATCATGAAGTTCTTCAGCTGTTCTTTGTCATGGAAGTATCTTATTTCTCCATCCATTTTGAAGGGCAGTTATGCAGGGTACTTCAGTCTGGGTTGGAAGTCGTAAGATCTAAAGAATTTCAATCCAGGCTCTTCTTTACTTCATTGTTTGTGTTGAGAAGTCTGCTGTGATTCTGATAGGTTTTCCCTTGTAGGTGACCTGTCTTTTCTCTCTAACAGCTTTTAATATTCTGTTCTTATGTTGGATTTCTGGGATGGTGATAATTATATGTCTGGGAGTAGTTTTGTTTTGGTTATGGCTATTTAGAGTTCTATATGCCTCACTAATCCATATGTCAGTTTCCATATTCATGTTTGGGAAGTTTTCAGCTATTACTTCTGTAAATAGGCTCTTGATATCATTTGTGTTTTACCCTTCTTTTTCTTTTATTCCTATTAATCTTATATTGTTTTTCTTTGCATCATCTTGCAGCTGTTGAATTGTTATTTTTTGATTTCTTGTTATTGTTAGAAGATCTTTCCTTTCCTGTTCACTAGCTGCAATCTTATCTTTGAGGTCTGAGATTCTATCTTCACTTTCATTGAGACGGTTTTTGCAACTTTCATTAGAGTTTTTGATTTCCTGTATATCTTTTTGAATCTGCTTAATGTATTCTGTTTGTCTCTTAAACTGTTCATTCAGGGATTCTGTCATTTTGCTTTGTTCCTCTAATTGTTTAGCTGTGTCTTTGTGGATGCGTTTAGTATTTCTTTCACTACTTTTATCATTTCTTCTTTTACCCGGGAGAATATTTCTGATTTGAGTTCCCTCATAGCTTCCTGTACTTGCTTCTTTATTTCAGTTGATATCATTTCATACATTTCAGGTGTATGTGTAGTATTTTCTTCTATGTACATGGCTCCTATTTCTTGGGATGCGCTGGGGGTTTAAGATTGCATCTTGGTCTTTTGTTTTGTCATTTTCCTGTATTTCCGTGTTTCCAGCAATTTTCCGAAGCTTTCCCCCGCAGCGCCACACCGGTTTGGCTCCCCCTTTGGTGGGCCTGGCTCCCCTGGTTAAATGAAGGTCACTGGGCGCAGTCCACTCAAGCCCGCGGAACCTCTGGAGCCTAGTCCAATCACCCAAGGGGGCTGGGCAGGCCACCAGCTGCCGGGATCGATGGTCCCAAACCCTTCCGGGTCTGTGCTGGTGATCTGCAACTCACCTCATATTGCACAGCACCGGCTTGGCTTCCCCTTCCACTGGTCTGGTTCCCCTTGTTGAATGAAGGTCACTAGGCGCAGTCCACTCAAACCCATGAAACCTCTGGAGCCCAGTCCAGTTAGCCAAGGGGGCTGGGCAGGCACCCAGCCACTGGGATCGATGGTCCCAAACCCTCTGTAACAGTTTCATAATGCACACAGAATCCTCACAGTCCCTTTCCGTTAGATTAGACATGTTCATCACCATAGCTCAAATAAGTACAATGAGAGAGAAAAACAAAACCAGCAAATGATAACACAAATTCAATACACTGTACTCTGAAGAGGTACATGGAGTCTAACATGTAATATATTTACAAAGATTTCCTTTGTGCATGTCAGATATACATCATTTTGAAATCTGCATAGGGTTTAAGCAGAAAATATACTCAATGAAGAACAACAGAGTAAATAGGAAGAAAGTAAGTACCAATTCGAACTGAAAAAAAATGAGGTCCATTTGCTGTAATGGTTATGGTGCTGTTAGGCTCTAGAGTACTAAAGAAGCACCCTGCCAGCATAGAGCAATAAGCAATGCTCTTGGAAACAACACTGCATCTTAGATGAAGGCTTAAACCTTGTCCAGAATCTTTTCATTATGAAGATAATAAACACAGTACATACTTTTAATATTTTTGCTGAAATTTATTTGCTATTCTTTTAAAATCAGAGTGTACAATATAGTATTAAATTCCTGAAAAAGGTAACAGTTGAGATTTTTTTCCATAATTAGGAAGAATGCAGGTAAGGGTAGGGGCAGTGATTACAGGGTAATGTGAAGTGAAGGTAATCAGGAAAAGTATTACTACAGTAAGAAAACCATCACAAGTGCTAATATAAAGCTTGAAGAAGAAACATGTAAAATAAATTCTCAGTGCTCAAATGACAGAATAGAGAGAAGAGATAAAATTTCTTAGTTGTGACTCTAAACCTTATGTTATATAATATTAACAGCTGATTTTTTTGTGTTTAATGGTGTATAAGTGACTGTACTAAAAGATGCCTTATATAATTTGTGTATATATGTCTATATATGTGCAAAATCATTTATTCCTCAAAATAACCACATGAGAAAGATATTATTATTACCTCAATTTCATAGAAAAGATAAAACTAGTTTAGAGAACTCAAAGTGGCATTATAAAACTGTTACATGGCAGAGGCAATTTGAACCTAGATTGTGAGACTATTACCTAGTTAATGAAACATTCTGCCATCTTTTTCCACTCATTTTCCAAAACAGCTAGTTGGAGCAATAGTTTAGTAAACTTCTCTAGAGAAACTAAACTGGTAGAATGGAGATTTTATATTTTATTTTATTTTATGCACACACACATGAAATTATATACCTACATGTGTGTTTGTACCTAACATGATACAATCATACTGTAATGATTTCTCTAGAACAGGAAGTAAAGTTCTTGAACAATGTTTACTCTTCTCCTGATACCTCAAAATTTTTAAAAGTATGATGTGGAATTAATATACACTTCTGTAAATCCAACACATTTTATACTTTGTGATAAAAGAACAAAAGAGAAAATACAGCAAAGATATTTGCTTAATACAATCAACCAAAGATAAAACATGTGTCAATTAAAGTTTTTGTTTCCATAACTGATAACATGATCATGGCTATTTTGTGTAACTGTCATTTTCTACTTTCCACTTAGTATTCCTTTTGCCTTCAGCAAAGATCTCACATGGTTATGTTTTTATACTTGTTGGGACCCCCAAACCTTCACTCCTGAAAGGTCTGTGTCGTTAATAATCATGCACGTATTGAAGTTCTTCTCCATTGACCTTAATCATAGGGTATGGCAATCCTGAGAAAGAAGTGCCCTAGGAGAGATCCTGTGATCCAGACATATTCTTCCTAATCTCCTTTGTGAATTAATAGCCTCGTTTATCCCTAATAGTCTGGATCAATCACCCCAGTAAACATTTTATCTTCTTTCTTGTCCCATTGTCTCAGAGGCATGAAGAGACAAAAGTATCCAGGTGGCACTCGTAATTTCTAGTTCAATGGAATGACCTCTGTTTGTTCTGCTTGAGGCATTCCATCCTGTGATATTCAGACCTTTATGCCAACAGCACACAAAAATACAGAAACTTGAAACAAAATTTTTTTCACTGTGTCCCTAGGGATCACAGTGAATGGTGCCACTTCCCTTTGTATCCCATGATTTCTGAACTCATGAACTTTGGCTAAGGAAACATGTTTACTTACATTAGGCTTCAGAATATATATAATTTTATGGAGAGCCTTGCCTCATTCCTGCATTATGCTATCATCTACCTACACAATTACTTAGTTTTCAAAAGGCTATTTTACCATTCGCTCAAGCCAGCTACTTTAAAGTTACAGGGACTATATAGTAAGATCAGTGATTTCCTCAAGCATGGATCTATTGGTTCATTTCTTTGATTGTGAACTGAATCAATTTAAGGAGCAATGAGTTATGAAGTACTATTGATATAAGGGGATGAAACTCCCGACCTACTATATGTCTGGTATGAGTATGTTTTCTAAAATCAAAGAATGAATTTTAGGAACAACAGCAGTTAAGAACAGAATATATTTATTGAGAGAAACATAGCTGTCTGAGACAGACAGAAGTGGTCCCCAGCAGGTTGCCAATGACTCTGTCTTTTCTAGGGACACTTGTAGAGTAAAATTATGGGGAGAGATGGGTTCAGGTTGGGAAAACTGGGAACTGACAAGGCAGATGGACATAAGGTAGGACAGAATTATGGTTAATCAGTAAGATTAATTGCTCAGTTAAAGTTGATCAAATCAGGGACAAATGGGGAATCCAGTCACACAGAAAGCAGGCATTCTTATGGTGCAGTGACTCTTCCCATAGTGGTTGGGATGGTGACTCCTGATTTTCTCAGCATGATAGAGAACTATTTAGAATGTCATTCCTTAGGATATGGGTGCATCTGTTTGATCTTTTGTCTTGAGGTCTGTCACACAACAGGAGGTGTCTGTCTCCCCCACAGTTGTAAGATACTGGTCTTCTGCACTGGCTCCTCTGAAGACCTAGCCTTATCTCACTGCCTATAATATTTCTAACTAACTCAGCTGCCTATCGTACTATGACAGTGGGTTAGGCATCTATAAGTCTATGGCTGGTAGTTTTGGCAGAAGCATTGTGTACAGGGATGGTATTTTTTGTATTTAGAGAAAGTGTCTACTGTTGAAGGACAAAGCACTGCCCCTTCTAAAATGGAAGCACCTAAGTGTAACCATGAAAGAGCTGATTCATTGCCTTGGGGAAGATCTTGTAGTAGGAGCTCTGTTTTTTTTTTTTTTAATTTTATTTTAGAGAGGTTAAAATTGAATATAACAAAACAGAGCAAAGCAGATCAGAAAGAAACAACATGACACAGATTTCAAAGCAAGACAACAGGAGATCATCACTGGCTGCCATAATGTCTCTTGTTTTCTTCTAAATAGTTGTCCATATCTTCACACACAATGAATTCATACAAAACAAAATAGTATTAAACTGATCAGAACAAAGTGATGAAGGCATTATAGGCCTTTGAAACCAGATGATATGGAAGTCAACAATGGATGCCATAATGGCTCTTGTTCTCTTCAAAATAGCTGTCCATACCTTCATGTATGTTGAAATTAAACAATACAAAACAGACTAAAATCACTCTGAAGATAGAATAATAGCATTACTGGATTTCACAGCATGACAATATGGAATCAGCAATGGATACAATAATGTCTCTTTTTCTTCGAAGTAGCTGTTCATTTCATCATGCATTATATAATCGATTCTCATAAACTGTTTAGAAGTTCTATGCATGTATAAGTCTCTACAGATATACTATCCTTTCTGTATTAGAGGGAAAAACAAAACAAAACAAATTCCTAAAAAACCCAAAACAAAAAAGACAACAATAGCAAAGAGCTCAAAACACTGACAATATAGGCCTTCAAAACAAGGTGGTAAGAGCATAACTAGGGTTGTTATTTTACATAAAGATCTTTAAGAGTTCCTCAGATCACCAGACACTAACATGCACAATTGTTCCAATTCTATGAATGTTAACTGTTTTGTTCTAAGAACTTACAGAATTTGTAGCACAATTGTTTTAGCTATCCTAAGTGTGTTTATAGATATTTTAGATATTTTTTTCTTTTCTCTTCCTTTTTCCTCCTTTTCTCTGAGACATTAGTTTTCCTCTTTGAGCAGATTCTTATTCTTTCAATGTATTTTTTGGTTTTTGCTGCTGAAAGGTTAGTGCTTCGGTGTTGTCCATAGCTACCATAAACTTTCACTGTGATCTTTTATACACAAACCCAGAGGATGATTACAGGGATAGGCAGAGAAAAAGGATGACTGATCAATACAGAATTGGTCATCCTATCCATTTGATTATTCAAATCTTCATTTATTGATGTCACCTTTTGGTGAACATTCATAAAAGATGTAAATATCTTCTCATTGTTTACATTTTCCAAAGAGATATCTATGAATCTCTTCTCCATTTTTTTTTGTTTCCAATTTTCCTAGTCCCTGACCATCTATACTATTGGCTACTCTCAGTTTTCCTTCCAAGCAAGTGACCACATATAAGGACCAAGAAAAGTGACCACATATAAGGTACACTGCCTATGTTCTGCCTGCTTGGAGGCTCTTTCACTGGAGTCTTTAAAGATGTTCCAGAAAGTATGTGTTGTGTTGCAGGTGTCCACTTTGGGATGGTGCTTGCTTGATGTGCAGAACCACATGTAAAACTGGACTTTTTTCCACCATCAACCGATTGCAAGTCACTTCCCATGGGGTTTTAAGTGTTGGCTGGGAGAGAGAATGTAGTATAGGAGTAGTGGGTATGTAAGTATTGGGCCATTTCTTTGGGTAATTTATTTGAGACTTTAGGATCTTCTTGGGGTCACATTGCTTCTATTGGTGATGGTGTGTTGCTGTGCACCACCAACTTTATGAGTTGATACACAGAATAATACTCAGGTCATGATAGGCAGCTTAGGACGCATAACTTGGTGGCCCATTAACAAACATTCAATTTCCACTAAGGCCTACTAAGTAGCAATCCAACAACTGTCTCTCAAAAGGACGGAAGTTTCTGTGGATAATTTGAGAGACTTGCTCCAAAATTCTAACTGTCTGCACATTGATTCACCCATAAAGTTCTGCAAAACAGCATATTTATTTATTTATTTATTTATTACTGACACTTAAAGCATCGTGGCATCAGCTCAATCACATGGTTCAAATACCAGAGGATGTATGGTGGCTCTGGACTATTACAGAGCTTCTCTTGTTCTTGGTCATAATCAAAACTAGCAACTTTTTAGACTAGTCAAAAAGAACACCAAAGTAATACACCTGACTGAAGAATATGTTGCCTCCAAAAATCTAAAGATGCCCACTAAATATTAAACCTCTTTCCTGGTTTTAAAAGAGGCAAACACAGCAATCTAACTTTCCCCTCAGAAGAGATATCACTTAATCTCCAGAAATTTCACTGAAGTAGAAAGTCCCTGATTGTCAGTCATATTTATTTTCCATCCTATGACACTGAACCCTACTAAGAAGTCTAAAGTAGTCATTATTTCTTGCTTTCCAGAGTCAAACAACATTGATAGGTTTTTCTTGGCTCAGTAGAATTCAAGATCCCTCTGATCAAAGCCATGGGCTTTTGTTAGGTTTTACAGGGGGTGGAGTTTGAAGGCACGGGCAGAATGATGTATTGACAGCTGATTGGGGGATGCTAGCACCTGTGTGAAAAGTGAGATTTCAATTTCAGCCTTGGAAAAACAGGGAAGTCAGTAGTGAAGGGACACACTGTCACTCTAGGATCCAGTGCCATGTTGCGCAGATCCCACACTGTTTCATATGGGCAGAGCCCATCAAGCATAATGTAAAGGATGAGTATGAGATCTTATGGAAGGAAAAAGAAATCAAAATCCCTGCATACTAAATTACTGCACAGGATCAGAGAGCTTACATATTTCTGGCATAAAGAAGATATATTCCATAAAGAAGATATATATTGTCAGTAAATAGCAAATTGCTTTTAGTGGGCCTAATGAACAGAACTGGAGAAAAAGAGACTTTCTAGATTAATAACTGCTCAACAGGTACTGGAGGATGTGTTAGATTATGCAAGCAATGCAACCACATTAGTAAAAGTGTAGAGGAGTCACCATGTAGTTAAGTTAATAATAATTCACAGTCATTCTGCAAGATTCGTCTGTCTTCTCCACAGGTCAAATAGAGCTGTAGTGAGTATCACCATGACTGTACATTTTAACCCATTATGGTAATGCTAATCTATGCAATCCCTTCAAGAATGTGTTGTTGCTTTTAATTTTCAGCTTTCTAAATGTAGGCATCCCAATGGTTTCCTTAATAGCTTTCACTTCACAGGCAAAGATTAAAGGTATTTTTCAACTTGTAAGTATGCTTATCCCACTCATTCATTATGGAACTAAAGAAATTGCCACAAGATGACTTTTCAGTAGATACTGAGATGAATCTGACTTTCATTATCCCCTATTCTGACAAGAAGGTCACAGTGTATTGAAGGTCTCTCAGGATCAGTGTTAATTCAGAGCCATTCGTACCCTAAAGTTCTGATGATTGTCTTATCCACAGTGTACAGTGTACACTGGTAAAAGAGCACAGGTTTATTTGGGGAAGGTCAGGGAAAGTAACAGTATAAGTTTTATTAATGTACTAGACTACTTCCTGCAGGGGATCTGTCTACCCTTCAATCAAAGGGTTCAGAGTGTATAAATTGTCCAAGAAGGGAAGAAAATTGAGTGGCCACAACTATGATTTTATGATTCAAATTACACTTTTGTTTACTTGACCTAGAACTTTTCTGTTTAGTATATAAAGTAAGAATTTATTACAGTCAAATTTCACTTCCGGAACCACCATGATCAGGCGATACTATAAATCACCACAAGTCACGCTGTTCTGATTGATATTTTTCCTCTGGTATTTATTATTGTAATTATGCCCATCTTGCTTTTGGTAGCTGAATGCCACCAGTTGGTCTCTGACATTAAGATTTATTTATCCTCAGTGCATTGAGGTTTTCCAATTGAATGGTTAGGATTCCTACTGCAAGATCTGGCCTGTAGAGCATAATGTTTATGGAAAACTTCAGAGTTGTAAGGACTCCCCTCACAAATTTTTCTTTCAAAAGGTTAGTGGAAAAAATATATTTTCTGGAGCTTACCAGTGTGGGTGAATATGTCTTAATTACAATCCTCTCTAATATGCCTGTCTGACCTTCCTCTATGTTAAACCAATGGTGGTTATGTATTTCCAATTTGCTCACAGTGGGTCATATTATTAAACACATTTTAGCAAAAAACCAAACAAACTGTTAGAATTTTTTTTGATTTCATAAGCTGCAACATTTAAAGCCAAATGTATACTTAGTGATACATATCAATATATTTGACCTGAAATGGATTTCCATTATCCCACCCCCTTAATGTCCATTCCTACACATTTTTTCTGTGTAGTGAAATGAGAATTAGAAAAATCGAGCTGTTCTTTCAGAATGTAATGTGCTTCCTGGTAGATTACACTTGGTACTTCACCCTTAGGAGTTTAGGAACTTGAGTCTAATTATGAATGAAAACATCAGAGGTAAGGGTGATCCCTAAAGAGAATCATCATTATTTTTCATGGTAAGTACATCAGGAGAGACCATTATTCTTTCCTCTGTAATGCAAGATTAAATCCCAGGGTAGCTGTAAGGGGGCAAGACAGTTCTGCTGTGAAATCTCTTCCACTGACAAAATTCATCAGAAGTTAGGGCTTAATGTCCCCTATTTCATCAGGATCTTCCCCCATGAGTTCACTCCAACTTGAAGATTCTAGTACTGCTGAATCAGTGCCCTTCCTGTAACTGTAGGTTCACTGGTAAACTGGAAGCTCAGTTTGCATTGTAACCCAGCTACTTACTAGATAAGATTCTGCACTTAATTTTCAACAAGTTCAGCCCTGTGACTATAGACTTTATCTTTCTTCTTCAGACTTAAACCGACCTAGAAAATCTTAGATCATTTAAAGTGTGCTTACGTTAGGAATTTGAAACTCTCTGGCTAGTGAAGTTGAGAGAAAACAATCAGTGTCACTATATACTTAGTTTTTTTAAAAATGTTCAAAAATAGCAGCTATAATTTCTTAGTCCTAGTTTCTTGTGAGTAATTGATCAGACATATCCAATTGTTGTCCTGTAGCTCCTAATAGTGGCTCACCAAATAAACATTACTGGGTTATGGGTCATGTCTGCCTCTTCTTCTGAAGTTGGAATCCAGGTTCTTTCCACCTTGAACAAATAATTGAATGAAACATGCAAAAAAGCAATGGCAAAGTTGAAACAGAAAAAGTGAAGAGTAAGAGGGGAACTTGCTCTGCAGAGGAAACTTGGGCTGAGTAAAAGAAGAAAAAACAAGATAAAGATGCTTCCTGGAGAAAGCAGGGAGGGTTATCATGAGGAAAGCCATGATAGCAAGCACTTCTTGGTGTCTGTGCCCTTTTATATTATCCAAATCTCAAGGAAACCCACAGAAACTTCTACATACTCGTACTAAGAGGAGGTACTGGGATCTCATGTTGTCAGGCTGACATCAGGTCTAGGCCATGCTATTGAGACACTATTTGAAGGGCTAGAGGTGCACTTCCAGGCAAGTGCAAGGGCTTGAGTTGTATTCCAGGTACCCTCCCTATAACAAACAAGCAAAAAGCCAAAAACTGGCTTGAGTTCTTGCAAGAAGTTTACAGTCAAGGCTTTAGGAATTGTGTTGGGCATGTGTTGAGGATTTTGTAATTAACAGGCCATGTCTATTTCTCCACCCAGCTTTGCCATGCTCTAATCTGTTGTGTCACAGTTCAGAAATTTTGAGTGTTTCTACAAACAATTCACACTATATTCTATGTAGATTCTATTTACTACCACAAACAGAATCATTAGCATTTTAAGTACTGTGCTGGATTGAAAATGGATGACTATTACTTAAACACAAGCCTGAGCTGAATCAGTGTGGTGCTGAGTGTAGGTGGCCCACCTCAGGATTGTTGCCAGCATAAAAAGGAGACCTGGAAAAGAAGAGCTATTGTTGTTATTATTGCTTGATGCTGTTGGTTCTCCTGTTGCTGTGGGTTCTCCTGGAGGAGCTTGCTGAGCTTCTTTCCTGACATGAACTTGGCTGCTCTCATTATCAAAGTTTGGAACTTTGTCACTGAGAATGGCTGCAATTCACTTTGGGGGAGCTCTGGTCCTTACTTTGAGCATCACTTCCTGGATCCAGAGGGGAAGATGTGTGCTGTTCAATCTCAGGAGAAGTTTGTTATGCTGGCTTCCTGATATGAACTCAGCTGTTCTCATCAGAGGAGAAGCTCAGGACTTAGTTGTCACTGAGGATGGCTAGAGTACTTTTTAGGGGAGCTCTGTTCCTCACTTTGAGCATTGCTTCCTGGCTCCAATGCAGAACCCACAACCTACTGGCATACATCCTTCATCCCTCCAGCACAGGCTTTCTGGCATCCACTGCTGACCTTTGGGCCCTCAGCTAGATTCTCTAGGTCTTTAGTGTATAGATCAATTCCCTGCCATTCTTGTATTTAACTGTTTGGGTGACTATTATAAAATAATTCTGTAAATTATGTGTCCTGTATTGTCTTGTTCTCCTTGAAATCACTGGCTACAACAAGTACAACCAGACTAGGGATCCAATTCCACAAATCTCAGAATAAATTTAGAAATCTCATCCTTAAAAATTCTCTTACTCTAAAACAAAAATTTTTATTAGATAGGGTTCTCTGAAGAAGAGAACTAGTGAAAGAAAGAAAGAACAAAGAGATAAATAGAAAGAAGAAAAGAAAAGATCAAGTGATTGCAGAGGCTAAGAAGTTTTATAATCTGCTTCCTGAAAACTAGAGTGTCAGAAGTACCAGCAATATAATTCACTTCAAGTACAATGTCCTACTGTCACATCTGGAAGATAGAAGAAGGGTAGGATGGAGTGCTGATCGTGTAAAACTCAGATAAAATCTAAAGCCCTCAGAACCAGGAACTTTTATGACCAAGGAGAATATAAATTTCTCTAAAACAGAGAGCAAATTAGCCTTTCCTTTAGGCTTTTGTTCTATTCACCCTCTCAAAATATGGAATAATTGCCCTTCCCCAGGGGTGAGAGCGGATCTTCATTGCTCAGTCCTTCACTGAAATGCTAATCTGTTTTAGAAACCTTTTTCAGGTGTACTAAGAAACGGTGTTATACCTTTCCCAGATGTCTAGGTATACTTTAGCTCAGTTTAGTTAACATAAAAATATTAATTGTCACAATAAAATTTAAATTATGTAATTTTACATGCAGATGTTCCTACCTTATGATGGAGTTACAGTCCTACAAACTTATCATAATCTTAAACTAAATTTAAAATTCATAACCTACCAGGTATGCTAGTTTCACAAAACAGTACACCATAGAATATTTGTTAGTTTTCCCTTGTGATTGATTGTGTAGCTACTGGGAGCTTTGGTGCTCTAATGCTACCCTGCCTCATAGGACTGTATCATGCCACATATTGATAGGCAAGGAAAAATCAAAATTTGAAGTACAGTTTCTACTTTCATATCACAGCAAAGATTTTAAAAATTCAGTTCAAATCTTAGTAATTAAGGAGCCATTTGTATAACGAAACAGCCAAGGAAACGCAGAACAACTAACCTTAGGTTACACCGCTGGTAAATTACAGTGTAAATCCAGTAGCTGTTCTTTCATACGATAGGGCGCACTGGACCTGTATATCATATGTATACTCTACTCAGACTTCTGCTATAAAGACATTCCCCAAGCCTCATCTGAGACGCAACTGTGGCAGCTTGCAGAAACTAGAAAATGCAAATATTACCTTAAAGACATTCAAATTTACTTTTGCATAAAAGCAAATAAAAACTAAACATGCACTGCCTAACAAAGAATTGTCTCCTGGGCTTATGCTATCCAAGGCTGCTAATTTATGACTTTGTGAGTGGAGGGTATAAGACTCTGGGAGACAATGTAAGTACAGACAGAAGCTGACTGTTTAGCTGGGTTGATTTAATGGCAGGCAATTAGAATAAATAGCCATTCATTTTTCTGAGCCTCAGTCCCTAGAGCTCTCTTGAATTCTAATCAACCTTCTGTTTACCATTTCCATTAAGATATGGCTTCAAAGTTCAGGGTTTTTTTTTTTAGGGAATATCATATATATGATTCTACTACATAATATAGTGTATTTTTCTGTGTATTACGTAAAAGTTGCTCAAGTAGAAGTAAAAAAGAAGATAATTAAAGTCATGGTTTCTTTTCCTACTAATCACTATGAGTAAAGTAATCAGTATGAAAACAAAATTTGAAGTACCAAGTTTTGATGCATTAAACTACTATTTTTATAGTTTTCTAAATAACCAGTGATTCAGAATACCATATACCTTGTAATGATGGTATAAACTAGTGATAAGTTTTTTTAAAAAGATCTTATGGCAACAGCCTTTCAGAGATATTTGTTTTCACATTGGCCATAAAGACAGCCATATATATATATATGTTTTCACATTGGCCATAAAGACAGCCATATATATATATATATATATATATATATATATATATATATATTAGAATCCTATGAAGAACAAGAAAATAAGGTAGAAAATTATTTTTTTAGCCTACCTCTGGTTAAGAAAAGAGAAAGCATGCATTTTTTATTTTTGTTTTAAAATAATTGATATTAAGTCTGGAATCCTTAGAAGCCAGGTCAGGGACTCCAGCACTAGGGACTGGCTTAGGCCAGATCTCAGTGTCATGAATACATTCTGATAAATTGCAGAATTTATAGAATTCACTATTCCATCTTTATCTGCAAGCTCAACATTGCAGCATTCTCAGCAGAGTTCTAGGATTACTAGCATAATTAATTGGAGAGAAGAAATAATTTTTAATTCTTCCTAATTAATCTCTCAAGTTCCCATGTGTTTTTTTTTTAATATTAGTATCTTCATCTAATCTTTATTCGATACCACCATGTCAAATTTTCTAAAGACTTAAAGACTCAGTCAACAATGGCAGTCTGCTTCAGGTTCTCTGTGACATGGGAGATGCCACTGAACACTTGTGTTTCACAAGGGGGCCAGAGCACAGCGAGGCAAGTGTAACACATAGGGTACAACATTTCGCTAGGTAATGCTCTACTCTGTGCAAACCCAACCTAAGTACTTTGTCAGCTAAATGCAACTCTTGTTATTATACTATTTTATGTTATCATTTCATGTTTATATTTTAGTCATTTATATAACTTAAAAGATTACTGCTGATTTTCAAACAAAATAGTTTTCAGTCTTAGGGCTGTTTTATATTCTTAGCAAAATTGAAAAAACAGAAAAGAACAAAGGTTCCATGTACACTCTGCCCCTACACAAAACCTCTCCACTATCAACATCCTTGAATAGAATGGTACATTTTATTACAGCTAATGAGCTGACATTGACAGATAATTATCATTCAATGTACATAGTTTACACGTTGGTTTATTCTAGGTTTATGTGTTTGATCTTCTGTAAATGTCATCTAAAAACCTTTACAGTATCACATAAAACAGTTTACTCTAAAAATATGTGCTCTGCTCACTCATGACACGTTCACTCCCAGTTCTGGGAACCACTGATCATTTTACTGTTCCCAGTTTTGCCTTTTCCAGAATGCTGTGTAGCTGGAATTATACAATGTATCTTTTTCAGATTGACTTCTTTCATTATTAATATATATTTCAGGTTCCTCAATATCTCTTCACAGCTTGATAACTAATTACTTATTTGTAATGGAAAATATTATATGGTCTGGATTTCAACAATTTATTCATCGGTTCAACTACCAAAGAACATCTTTGTTGCATTCAAGTTTTGGAAGTTGTAACGAAGGTTACTATAAACCTCCATGTCTAGTTTTAGTGTAGACATAAATTCTTCACTCCTTTAAATGACTGATAAGAGCCTGAATGCTGGATCATACAGTAAAAGTATGTTTAGTTTTGTAAGAAACTCATTACTTTCCAAAATAGCTACCATTTTGTACTTCTGCCAACATTATTTGGAATAAAATTCAACAGCAAACATCCTGAGGATGCTAACAAAGTATTTAAATAGCTTCTTCCTTTAGAGAACCCTACTAATGTGAGACTAGTTCTCCATGAAATGGTAATGAAGTAAAGGACAGAAATAGTTTGTACATCATCTTTTGAAATCCAGTTGTTACTGATAAAACATAAACTACATTGAGACAAATTTATTTGTCATATTAAAAACTCTAAATACTGATATTCTGTCATTTGTTCAAAGTGTATCATAAAAATTTAATATGGGGAATCACTATTGCATTCATAATTTTTGCTTAGCGATAATAGAATAAAAATATGAAGGTTAGACTAATTTTCTGTCAATTACCCATATATACAATTTACTAAACCTCTGTAAAATTTTGTACTTATTTTTTCCTATATTTTACTTTCTTTAGTAAAACTATTAAATATGTTTTATCTTATTTAAAAACTAGACAAATATTTTTTCTGTTATTTTTCCAGTAATTTATTTTCATTGGCATATATGAAAACTATTTGTATCTATTGGGATAAAAGAATAGATCGTTTGCTAAAAAAAAAAAAATGTTTGAGATACACTGAATTGGACAATAAATTGAAGATTTTTAAAAAAGTGGTAGGATATCTCATCTTACATTCTCAGAATTAGTGTTAAAATAATATGTTGACAGTTATTAAAAAATAAATTGCATTTAAAGTTATACAGAGTTGTTTGCATGTGTACATTTACTAAAAATAAAAAGGATTGGCTAGACTTGATAAAATAACCTAGAAATAAATGTGGCTAACAAAGAGAAATATATTCATCCCAGAGCTTTTGGCATACCACAGACATAGGTCACATAGTTAAAGTGGAAAAGGTACATTTCCTCCAAAAGGAGTGAGGAAGAAGTGGATGGAGAGCTTCGAGAAAGAAAAGTAAGACTAAGGTGTCCATAAAGCCAAGACAGAAAGATTTCAAAACAAAAAGAAGAAATTCAACTGTTTAAAATATGATGTGGAATTGATTAAGATGAAGGTAGAAAGTGACCAATGGATATGTCATTATGGGTACCACTGGGAATTTTCTCAAGTAATAGAAGGTGAAGTTGTAAGGAAATGAGTAGGGAAATATGTAAAGTTAGAAGTTGCATAAAATTTGTTCTAACAATGATAATTGGATGGGGATACCCAGGCAATATGTGTGTCTGTGCTTTAACAGAAAAGTTAGTAGGATGAAAAAGCATAATCAAAGAAAAAGTCTCTAGACTGAGCAAACTGATAGTCAGGAAGTAGATGGTCATTTCTTGGCGAATGAAAGAGGAGATAGAGTTTAGTACACTTGTTGCCTTGTCCTTTGATAAGAATTATGATACGATAACAGAGCAAAAGGAATAAATATCTAGAGCATGGTGTACTTATCCAAACCCATAATTACAGTTACAGTCAGCTTTTCATATTCTGAATTTATGCATCCATTGATTTAGTCAACCAGAGATTGAAAATATTTGAAAACATTTGAAAATATTTTAAAAGTGTCTATGCTGAACGTGTATAGACTATTTTCTTTTTTCCAACACTTAAACAGAAGAGTGTGGCAACTATTTAATAAAATCTATATTATAAATAATCTTGAGATAATTTAAAGTATATGGGAGAATGTGCATAAATTATATACAAATATTACCGTTTTAAATAAGGCACTCAAGCATCTGCAGATTTTGCATTTGAGGGGAGGTCCTGGAATCAATATCCTGAAAACACTCAGGGACAGTGTTATATGTAGTATTATAGAAAGTGCTTTCCAAGGTGGGTGGGACAAGGAAACAAAATGACATCAGGAACAATACAGCTGGACACAAAAAGGAAAATGATTCTATTTTCCTAACATAAACAAAGTTACATCTTGCTGCCACCACACATTGACCAAATACAATATTGTCAACAGAAACATTTCCTCGAAGTCTCCCTATTTCCATAGATGATACAGTACATGGGGAAAACTAATATTCAAATGAAAATTGAAAAATAGTATTACTATTGCTGGTTTTGTTCAAATCAGTATACTAGAGATCCGAAGGAGTTACATTTCCAAGAAAACTCAACTCAAAGAAATGAAACTCTGTTCATATTGTTGTTTTTAGCATAACTTTTCTAAATGTTTCCTTTGACTCACTTCTGTTTCCAGAAATATAAGATAATATGTCCAAACCTACATCTGTTGCTTTCAATAAGGGATTTTCTCCTTCTTAAAACCATGTGGAAAGAACACAATTTCACCAGCTTTTTTCTAGCTTTTCTGTCACTACTGAAATGAAAACACTAAAATAGAGAAGGATGAGGGGAAATACTTTTTAGAGACTTTCTTAGCTTTGACATTTTGTGTATCTTACTGTTAGGAAAGCACGCAAAGCACATGAAGAATAAAATATACTCCTGTGTGACTCATAACTCTTCTATATTCTCTGTATTTTTTACTTGTACCATATGCCTATGGGTCTACAAAACTCAAACTAACCCCTAATGGATACCCAGAGCGTATTCTTAGAGCAAAACATGTCGGTGAATGTGGCAAGGAAATGAGTCAGAGTCAGGGCTGCCTAGGAGTCCTGCGTCCATGGAACAAAAGGTGTAGAGATAGCAAAATGGGTTCTGGAATGATATAGAATATAGAAATTTTCTGATCCTTCTTTTTTTTCTTGCAACTAGATTTTACACTGGTTATAACTGAAGATAATAATAAGATGTAGAGTATAGGAAAGCATACTAAAAATCCAACCAGTTGTGGAGGAAGTTAGGAGAGAATTTTGTTTAAATTTTTGTGGATTATATTAACTAAATAGTTATATTAGCCAAATGTCTTTTGTTACATAGGAAGTGCTTGGATCATGCTCCAAAGTGCATTACAATTAGGAAATAATGTGGTGGTTGAGTCATTGTGTCAGTTTGAGAATTTTAGTTAAGAGAGACGTAACTAAATTGGCTTAGCAATTCCATACCCTGGGGTGTGGAAGACCCATCCTGGACAGTTCTTTGCTTGGATGTTATAAAGGCAACTGAAGAACAGATCTGCTCCTGTTTATTTGGAGGAGTTCCAATCTTCCCCTTCACCCTGGATATTATCTCTTATTTCCAGGGCAAACTGTTTGACTTCCGTAATAGACTCTGTAGACTTCCACTTTAGACCCATCATCTTCCTGCATGGACTTGCACGGGATACTGCAGTGAGCTCCAGACCTGCGACTGAATCCTTTGGTCTCCAGTGTGCACCTCCCCTCCATAGATTCTTCCTCATCTGACTCTGTAAGGGGCCACCGTAAGTCAACCTTTAAACTTTTACACTTGTATATCTTGGGTTACATCTGTTTCTCTACTAAAACACTGACTGATTAAAAAAAAAAAGGTATATAAAAGCTGGGCATTCTGGTACACAGTTTTTTTGCTTTTTGTTCTTTGGTTTTTGTTGTTGCTAAAGCTTTGTTTTGTTTTCAGTTCAGGAGATTGAACTCAGGACCTTGTATGTGCTAAAACAAGTGCTCTGCTTCTGAGCTACATCCTCAATCCTTGAGCAGAACTTTTTATAATCTCTTAAAAAATAGTTAAATCAACTGTTTTGTAACTATTTATATGTTTGGACTGAATGCTCATTAAATGAATTTATTCTTGAATCACTCAAAATTTATTGTAATACAGTCAGGTCTTTATACTCATAAGCGAAATAAATCAAACTCACATGTATAAATACCGCATAGTCTCCCCAGTACAAGAAAAGGTAAGTGTACATAAGATCCTATGGTAACAATGGATCCCCATTATATTGCTTTGAAGTCTTGTAATGCTTTCATTCATTGGTTGGAATGAATGTTTTATTCGACCTTATTGTATGTGATGGTATGAACTGAAGAAAACAAGACACTATGTCAGCCATTGCTGATTTAATATCATCTGGCTCTGAAGCCCTACCATGCTTTTGTTCTTCTATTACCATTGGTTCTATCATGTTGTGTCTTACTGGATTTTAACAGGGGTAATAACATAAACAAATTTTTTATGGAAAGTGAGATATTATAGTAGCCATTGTTCATTTTCTGTTATTTGGTTCAGAATGACTTGTAATAATTTCATTCTCTTGAATGCTTTTATCCCATTTTGTTATGTTTGATACCATTGTTTGAGAAGCTATGCTTAACTATTTCAAAGAAAGAGATATTATGGTAGCTACTGTTGATATCCAATTGCCTTGTTGTGAAGTGCTGTGTTGCTTGTATTGTTCTGTTCTGATCTGCATTGTTCTGTCCTCTTTTGTTTTATTCTCTGTAAAATTATATATATATATATATATATATATATATAGTCAGGTCTTTGCACTCAACAGCTTTGAAAATTGTTAGATTTGTTAATTAGTGCATTTTCACTTGAAAAGTTGGTACTGGTTCTCAATGTGCAAGGTAGAGTTTGTTGGTGTCGTTGCCTCATGACTTGTTAACTTTTCTAGAGAAAACAATTTGTTTGGTGTTTGTTGTTATTGGTTCTTATAATATTTCTCAGATCCAAGGCACCACCCTATATCAGTAATTATAGGGACAGGCCCCAAACCAAGCATTAAAAGGTGAGGAATATGTTTGCTTGTGTTGTGGCTTTTGATTAGGTGTGCTCCCAAGGCCTCATGAGGTCATAGGTGGGATATTTTGCAGGTGGCTGAATCTAGAGTGTGTGATGCTGGGATTAAGAAAGTGACACTGGGACTGATCCACAGTGCAATGGTAGGATTAAGAGTGTGACTGCTACTTTCATTTAGGAAAGGTAGCATGGATAAAATATAAGGGCTAGGAAAAGGGTTGTAGTTGTCTCTTGTTACTTATAGCTTCCTACTTGCTGCCTTCTGCCAGTCATGAACTATTTCTTCTTTGTGGTGCACCACTGCCACGCTACTCTGCCTTGGAGCCAGCCAACTATGAACTAAAACCTGCAAACTGAGCCAAATAAACCTTTCCTCCTTTAACTTTGGGTGTTGGGTATTTTGTCTCAGCAATGAGAAAAGCAACTAAGGCAGTTTCTTTCATCATTTGAAAAGGAAATGAAATGCATTTTGACTGTAATAAAATAGGGCGTGCTCTACCATGTGTCAATGATACTGAAATTATAAGAAAATATTTTAAACAATTTTTCATTTAAAAAATTAAATGAGGGGGACTATTAGGGGAGAGAACAAGGACACATCAAAAAGCAAGCCCTGCCTGGGAGCCAGCACCATGCACGGGTTGCCACAGGACTGTGAATAGCCAGACCCCAGCCCCTACCAGCATGTGGGCTGGCAAACAAGAAGTACCAATTCCAGCCCCACCCCTACCCTATAAGCAACCAGCTGATCTGGAGAAACACAGGCTATGCCAATAGCTATTGAGGTGAAGTGCAATTGGATGCCTGTGGTGCTTTAGTCTTTCAAGAACCTTACAGGACTAGGGCCAGAGTCTGATCATCTATTCAGAGGATTGTGGTACACAGTGTGGCATGTAGGGGGGATCTCCTTCTGAGGGTGGCAGCCATTGGTGATTCCCTATTGTCTTGTTTTGAAGTCTTACATTGCTTTCATTGTTTTGTTGGGTTGGTTGTATTCTCTTTTGTTTTGTATGATTATATTAATTCCAATGGCATGGGCAGCTATGTCAAAGATAGCAAAGATATATTATGGTAGCCGTTTTGGATTTATTATTGTCTTCTTTTGAAATCCTTTATTGTATTTACTGGTTTTTTTAAATTGTTTCTACTCTGTCCTGTTCTGTTTAATTTTTACCGTGTCTGCAGGTGTCTGCAACTATTTGAAGACAACAAAAAGCATTATGGTAACTATTGTTGATTTTATAATATTTGAAGTTCTGTATCACTTGCACTGGCTTGTTTTGATTGATTTAATTCTGTTTTATTTTCCTTGGTTTTATCCTCTTTAAAATAAAAAAAGTAAATAATTTGTTGATCATTGTGCTCCTTTAGTTTGATAAGGCTCTTTGGTAAAATCCTTAAGTTTAATGATATTTTTAAAGATATGATAAATTGCCCCTTCTTACAGCTTTCAAGATTATATTAGCTTTATATAAAGTATACTTATATACTTTAGACATTCATTATAAAATATAAATTCCAAAAAAGTTGGTCATATTCCATAAAAAGTTTTGTTTTAACATTAATTCTAAGCATATTCACTCCCTAGATTAATTTTGAGAGTATTGCAATATTTTTATTCCTATCAGGCATTCCATTTACTTTTAACTATCTCAATTGATCAGTCCTCTTTTTTGCACATTTATACTTTTTGTAATTTTTTCCTCTTCAAAATTACTTTCTGTTTGTATCACCAAGTAAATTAGAAATTACAACCAGATATTTTTACTACTATACATGAATGAAAGGTATTTATTTACTTGTTTTGTTGTGTTTTGTTTTGTTTTCAGTACCAGGGATTGAACTCACAACTTCATGCTTGCAAGGCAGGTGCTTATGCTTCTGAGCTAAATCCCTAGCCCTGAATGAAAGGTATTTAATACATTATTTCACTGAGTTTCATAGCATATTTTAAAATATTTTCCTACAACAATTGCACATTTCCTTCTATGCTAAAATGTCTTCGGTCAAGTGACTTTTTTGGAATTACTATAATGTAGTGATGAAAATATCATTTATCAGACCTAGTTAATCTCTAGATAATCCAGGTAAATTTATATGCTGTTTTTAAAAAATGGTGGAGATCTTGCATAAAAATTCATAATCTGTTAAAATTTGCATTTTCCTTAGCAATAAGCTTCAAACATTTTCCACACTATAATAGGATTTTAAATGTTCCTATAATACAATTTTCAAATAAGAAAAGAAACTGTCTTAGTTACTTTTCTCATTGCTGAGACAAAATGCCCAACACTAAAAGTTAAGTGAGGAAAGATTTATTTGACTCACAGTCTGTAGAGATTTCAGTTCACAGTCTACTGGCTTCAAGGCAGGAGAGCATGGCAGAGGACCACTACAAATAAGAGATGGTTCATGGTAGGCAGAAGGCAGAGAGCAGCAAGACAGCAAGCAGCAAGTTATAAGCAACAAGGGATGATTACACCTTTCTTTCTGTCTCTGATGTTTTATCCATGCTACCTGCCCTAAGGAGAGATAGCACCCACACTTAATCCTAGCACTGCATCATCAACTGCATTGTATTCCATTATGAGTTCTTTCATACTTAAAAGATTTGGGTCTTCAGGACTCTTGTATTCAAACATAAATGCCTGCAGGAACAGGAAAGACTCAAGTCATTATGAACATACATCTTAGATGGAATTTACTTGTCACATTTTTTTTCCTGTCACATAAACCGGTTAAGAAACATTTCTAGAATATGCTTTCTTTCTGTCAATGGCAAAACAGTAACAGAGGCTGAGGAAGTGATAAAAGAATGTCAAATAACACAAAGACAAGCTTCAGAGAGACAGTATAGGTAAGAAAGTGAAGCAGACCTAGAAAACTAAATGATAGAGCTGAGTAATAATTTCAGCAATCCTATATTTCAGCAGTAGTATTCTCTAGAATCTGTATTTAGCTTCTGCTGCATATCTAAAATGTTCAGAAACTCCTCTAATTTCTCACTGAGCAATGTGAGCTGGATTCCAGAGACAAACCCATCCAGAATTCTTCTGCTTGTTTGTACTCTTCATTATGTGCCCTAATTCAGATAGGTGAAAAGAGGAGGTTATGGAGAGAATTATAAAAAAAAATGTGAAGTTAATGATAATAATGTTTGTTATGTGCACCTTGTATATAATAACTCAATTTTTGTGAGGTTGGCAGCAATTGCACAAAGTAGGTATCATTATTAGCTCCACTTCAAAATTATGTACCTATGCACAAAAAGCTAAATATCATGGATAAGTGACAGAATCTTGTTGACATCTAATAATAATGAATAAGCATAAATATAATGGATAAAACATTAAGCATAAACATAATGGATAAAAATAATGGATAAGCTAAACATAATGGATAAGTGACAGAATCTTGTTGACATCTAATCTATAAATTAATTTATTCAACAAATAGTTGTGTGTCCTTATGTTCTAGGCACTATTATAGTGATTGAGCAGAGAGTACTAAACAAATTGAAATTCCTATTGTAACAAAGCAAAAATTATAGAGGAAGAAATAAATAATTAACAAATAAAACTACAAATATGTCATATAATGAAACAGAGGTAAAGACCAAAAAGAAATAAAGTGTTCCAGAAGTTAAACAAAGCAAATGTTTAAAGAAATGTTTGAAGAACTATGTCAAATATAATATGGGGTCTTACTAAAATTGAGCAATCAAAGAGAACATTGTGTGAAAACCACAAGCATGTGAGAATTTCAGACTACTATGAGGACAACAGGAATATTCCTGAGAGAAAGCTTTGAGGGAAATTAAACTGAATAGTAGTCTGGGACCTGACCAATATGGGATATGGTGCCTGCTACAATTTTATGACTTTTTCTGATGTGTAGTAAGAAAATGAGTAAGGATATAAATAGAATCTATCCACAAATTTGCCTTTGAGAAAAAGCACTTAAGGGATATGAATAGTCTTGATTGGATAGCCCAGGAAATAAAATCAGTGGTGAGAACTTACAGAGCGAGAAATCGTAGTGATCCAAACAAATTCTGGCCCAACACAAAATGAAAAAAAAAGAGAGGAATCCGAATGCTTTTTCAAGGATATGTATCAATAGGGATTGCTAACCTGTATAAATATGTTCATTGTGGACATGAACTACGGGGATTTGATCTCAGAAGAAAATATAGACACTGGAGGTGAGTGACATAGGAGTATGTTGTGAGCTGAATGTTTCTGCTTGCCCTTCGAATTAAGTTGATGTCCTAACCCCACTATAATGATATTTGGAGATGGGGTTTTGGGGAAGTAATAAGGGTTTGACAAGGTCATGATGGTGATGCCCTCGTGCCCTTACAAAAAGTGCTTTACAGAACCTCACTCTCTCTCTCTCTCTCTCTCTCTCTCTCTCTCTCTCTCTCTCTCTCTCCTCTCTCTCTCTCCCCAGCCCTCTTTCTCTCTCTGTCATATGAGGATACAACAGAAACTCAGTGCTGCAAGCCAGGAGGAATAATCTGTCCAGAAATCAAAAACTTTGGTACCCTGAGTTTGGGCATCCCTCTGTAACTATTAGGAATCAAGATCTGGTTCTGCAAACCCTTCAGTCATTTTTTTAAATGGCAGCCTGTGCTGGTTAAGATAAAATGTTAAACTGGCCAAAGTAAGTAACATCATCTAACAATGTATTTATCATTAATGTATCATCTAATAATTTAACAATTAATTTAACAATTAATGTGTCATCTAACAATGTATTTAAGTAAACAGAGTTGATGGTAAATGAAAGAACATTTTGGAAAAACTCAGTCCTGTAGCAAATTAAGTAACAGACCAGAGACATAGTGAAAAAGAATAGAATACAGGATCCTGGTAATCACTCTCTGTCATGAATGTGCCTTGAATGATAGCATTGCTCATCACTGCAGTGTTCTTACAGTATAATATTTGGAAGCCACAAGAAAAAAAAAAGCATTTGAAATTTGATCAAACAGAAAACATGACAACTGAAGGAATTATCTTTTTTAAGTGTAAAAGATGTTTGTTTTAACCTTTGACATATAAACATTCCAAGTTTTATATCAGAGAAAACTAAACAGGGAGATATATTGTGAGTATATTCATTTGGGGACATTTGTTTCTAACTTGTCAGGTTTCATCCTATCCTTCATTATTTGTTTTGCTTCATGTCTCTGCAGAGTAGAGGGAGAGAGAGTCAGCAGCAAACTTCATCTAGGGAACCAGAGAAAAGAGAGCATTTCAGAAGAAAAGAATAATCAATAGTTTCAAAGGCCATGAAGAAGTTTATATGAAAGTATTGAAAGGTTGCTATTAGATGCATGAGGTACTGAAAAAGCATTTGTAGTGTTATAAAAAGAACTGTTTCAGTAAAAGGCCAAGTGAAGGGAAGTGCCCTGGACACCCGTGAAATTAAAGTAAATTAAAGAATGATTTATTTGTGGAGTACCATCAACACTGAAGAAGTGAATGCAGACAAACAAAAATCAAAAAAAAGGAGGAAGAAAAAAGAAGCATTAGCTATAGGAACAAAGAAATACAGAGGGGTTGTTTGCTTCATATGTCATGTTTTGTTAGGGAAACAGGTACCCATGAAGGGAAATGAATGAAAAATAGAACTTATAGAAAGGAAAGATGCTAAACGCAGGGAGAAGTACTATATTTAACAGAAAAGTATCTTCAAAGATAGGGAGTTAGAACCTGGTCATTAAATGGATGGGTAATCCTTTGCCTCATAGCGGCTTAGGATATTTGGAAAGCTGCAAAACTAATTAGTGTCTTTTTCTAGGAGTAGACGTAGATATAAGGTAAGAATTGTAATGAGCCTTTTCTTATCTAATTATTCAGGCTTTCTTTTGTTCAGAAAAAGATAGGTGAAAAGTTAGTCTTGAAAGTGAGAAAAGGCATCAGTGAAACAGGACTTGAGAAGGTTAAAATAGCTGCCTGGGTCCAAGATCCTAGAACTAACTGGAGCCACAGTGGGAAGAAGAATTTTAAGTATAGCTTTCTCCAGATTTGTGTGCCTTGATTATTCCACCAAATACTAACATTGGTACTGATATGAAAGGATCCTGCAGGTGTAATCAAAGGCCAAGCCAGCTGACCTTAAAATATAAAGATTATCTGGCTGGGCTTAGTCTTATCAGGTGATTCTTTGAAAACTAGAGCATTTCTCAGCTTTTGGTAGAGAAGAAAGTCACAGAGGTTTGATGAATGACAAAATTTCACAATGTTACTGGCGTTTTGGGTGGAAGGATCACATGATGGCAAATATGGGAGGCTTATCAAAATTGAGACCAGGATAAAGTAAAACACCAAAAAGAATGCAGTGTCACTCCTATGAGTGCAAGCAGCAAGGAGAGTCTCCCAACAATCTGAATGACTGATAAGCCAACTTTCTCTCTGAGCTCTCTCTCAGCTTCAGACTCAAACCTCAGATGAGGTAGCAATTTAATATCGGCTTTTTGAGATTCAAAAAAAAAAACAAAAAACAAACAAACAAAAAACTCAACCAAGCCTCTTGAGTTTCCAACACACAGGATTATGAGATAATATAAATTCCAATTAACTTGTTGCACAATAGATGTCTAAGGCTGTTATGTTAAAGTGCCTCTAAGCTAAAGTAAGACCCATGGAATCTAGATTCATCTGTAACAAATTGTTTTCTAGGGAATCACTCAGTCACAAATCAGAAGTAGTGAACAGCGAAGATTGATTCAGAGTTTTGGGAAGTAGAGAAGGTGAAAGGGAAACTGAATAAAGCAAAGAAGCCAACAAACACTGGAACAATAGACTTGCCTTGGGGTTTTATCTAGAAACAGGAGTTAAAAGTATGTTACCTAAGAGGAAAGAAAAGCAATATTGCAGAGTTAAAGTGGAAAACAATAGTGAGAAAACTTGGGGGAAAAAGAGTGAAATGTTTGTTACCTTTTGAGATTTCAGAGATGAAGCAATTTGAAGTGTGGCTACAGATAAGAACCTGATCCAGAATTATGAGCAGGGCTGCTGGGGTTATCAGCTAAAAAATCACAGAGTTCATTTGTTTTGTGACATGAACCTTGCAGTCTCATGTCAGGTAGGGAGAAAAACAATAGTAAAAGTTGTAAAGTAGCTAAGGATGTTGTTATTTTCAAAAAAAATGTGATATAGATGGCTAGTATGATTTTTAGAAGAATTTTATTGGAAAAATGCAGGAGTAGTGGTTTAGTTGTAACACTGGAAGTCAGAATGTGACATTCCTAACTTTGGGCTCATAGATGGAGAGTGAGAGCCTAACTACTGTAGAACTACACAAGGAAGTCAAAGGAGAGTCAGGTTTTATTTCAGGTAAAAAATGAAAAAAAAGAGGTACTGAAGGTATTCATTTCCAGAGGGCTGGAAGAGAAGAAGATAAAAAATTAAGCTTAATCAAAATGCTTTCATTCTTATAAGCAAAGTTAGGCAAATTATGTTTTATTTCCAAAGGTAGGAAAAAGGAGAGAAAGCAAGGAGTAAAGAAAAGAGGAAGAGAGGGAAACAAAACAAGGAAGGATGAAAGGAAGGAAGGAAGGAAGGAAGAAAGGAAGAAAGGAAGGAAGGAAGGAAGGAAGGAAGGAAGGAAGGAAGGAAGGGGAAAGAAGGAAGGAGAAACAAGGAAAGCTCAAACTTTTAATTTAGAATAAGTAATAATCCAAATGGAGCACCACTCTGGTAATACATAGATACAAAACTGAAAGAGACAAATATAAAACCATTGTGGTAATTTTAAAAATGTGATGCTTTCTCTTAAAAAAGACAGGAACGCTCAGTCTAAGCGAAGATGACTGCCACCTCTTAAGGACAGGCAGATCACACTGTGAAGGCATTCCTGTGCTGGGGAACTGAGTGTCCACCCCACATTCGTTGTGTGCACCATTCTGGAAGAACAGTCTGTAGCTGAGATTCAGTTTCTCAGATAATTGCAGTTACACTCAATATCATGACTGCAAGCAGTTAGACCAAAGGTACAATCTCCCAGCTATGCTGCCTCCAAACTTATAACCTTATAAAATTATGTGAGATGGTTCCTGAAGCTCTAGTGTTTCATTCTTGGTTTTTACAAAACAATAGATATGTATTACTTATGTTCATTACTATACACCTAAGAGGGACAGATGAAAAATTTTGAGTATATTGTTGGAAGAAAAATAATCCACAAACTATTGAGTCTTTTTATCCAACAAACTTATCAAGGAAGCACTGGTCCAAGGATATAACCTGTCTACATCTCTCAGCTGATGACTTCCTCTCACCTTGACCTACCATTCAAGCAAGCATCACTGGCACACTTTCCAAAATGCCACTGCTTTACAGTGGTACCTTGGTTCACAAGTTTGATTCTTTTCAGGATTCTAGTCACAAACTGAATTGGATGTGATTCAAGTCAAATTCAATGGTTAGGTTCAATGTTGACCTTATGGTGAAATTTGATTCAGTTTGGTCCAATTTGATTTACAGCCAAAACTGTTTAAGAATTAAGTTTGTAAACCAAAGTACCGCTGTATTTACAATTTCATAAAGTCATCCCTCTGCTTATGGGCTTACAGTAGGTCATAGTAACCTCCTGTATTGAATTTATAAACACTTCTTTTTGATTAAAATGCTTTCAGTTTTTTATACAATAATCTGCTCTATTAGGTGTTTTTTCAACACAAGGACATATATAGAACATAAAATTTAAAGGAAGAGAGATTTATTTGGTTCACAGTTTCCAATGGGTTCAGTCCATGACTGCCTAGTCCTAAAACAAACCAGATACAGAGGTGGGTGCCTGAGGAAAGCTGCCCAACCCATGGCAACCAACAAGCAGAAAGCAGAGGAAGAAGCTGAGGACCAGAATGCACCCTTCCAGGTCACACCCTCCAGTGATTCACTTCCAACGTCCCAACATCCCTACTTCCTAACAGTACGTTCAGCTACCAAACTCATCAACAAATACATTCACTGATGAATATAAAATTCCAGAATCCAATTACTTTCTAAACTTATGAGAAATTTGCAGAACCCATTTGGTCAGTTTAGCCTTACTTTCTATTATTTCTAACACCAAAATTATAAAACAACTAGCCCAGACTGCCAGATTCATATTTCAAGCTTTGTATTAATAAAACACTCATCTCTTGTGTGTTAGTCCATTTGACCATCTCCACCACTAACGCTTGTGGCTTAGCTGTTCATCAAGTCAAACTTAAACCTCTGCTTGTCTTGAAGAATTTTTTGATAACATTTATTGCCAAATTCTCTCATGTTCAAGTTTTCATTTCACATAATAGCTATATGTTACAATTATAATCATCATCACACATCACAGGTCAAGCAAGTACTTTTTGCTATTATTTTATATTGAATATTTAAGAGGTAAACTACATTTTCCAAGTTTCTTGCATTTAGGTGGAGCTTGGAGACTGAATTTTGGCTAGTGGACATGATATAAGCCTTTTCCAGATAAATCTCATAAAAATCTCCCACACCCAACTCTTAGTGCTGCAGTATATTTTTGTGTCAATCCTAAAGGTCGCTCATTAAAGGTAATGGGATCCTGAGTCACCACTTAGAGGAAACACACTCTGTAATGTCACTTAAGCATCTGCCAGTTCCACAACATCTGTGTTGTATTTTTTTGTGAGCAAAACTATATTTTTATTTTGTTAAGCCACTGGTATTTTGATGTTGTTTGCTGTTAGTATCAATTGTTTTGTTCAGAGATATGACATGAAAATAAATAAGGCTATATTTGTGAAGCTCAATGTCCAGATATAGTTATTTAGAAACATATATAAGATTATATATATATATATAAGATTTTATATATATATATATATATATATATATATATATATATATATAATATTTTATGAAAGTCTGTGCTTCTTAGTTTGAATTTACCATTCTATAACTGAATGTGTTACAATGTGGAAAATTATCACAATTAATACCTCTTTATATTTGTTTTTAGTAGAAACTTGAGTTCAATTTATCAATCATAACTACACATGTATTCAAAAATGATACATATCCACAAAATATGATACATTTATCAAGCTATATCAATAAATATTACTCAGTTAATGTGGCTCAGTTTCATCATAAGCAAACCAAAAGTCTTTCCACTTCTGCTAATATTTCTATAAACACCTATCCATGTATACATAATATATTGTAAAAATATAGTAGTGCAGAGCATGCATTTTAATGGTAATTTTTCTATTTTGTTAATTATTTAGATTAAATGGCAAGCGGAAAAGGAATTGACAGTCTTAAGCATTGTCCTACATGGCGTTCATTTTTTTGAAGCTTACAATCCATTTGAAGCTGGCTTTCTTATTCTTGTCAGCTTCATGATGAAGAGGGCAGGGTCCACAAATTAAATTTGTCCTTGACAAGCAAGATGAAAGTGAAGCAGGGGTGCTTGAGATGCAGAGCATACCTGTGCTACACTAGCATGCAGCTGTCATGGCCCTTCAAGGGGAAGAGATGACCACAATTATCATCATAACCTTGAATTATCATGACCTGCAGTATTGCTGGCATGTCTATCTTTAGGAATACTTATGAATTTAGGGATAATAATTCTTATATTTTTCAAGAATAAGGAAAGCATAATCTCACTTTCTTTCCTGATAGAAAGATAGCATATTCTTTTTGGCATGATCTTTAAGTATACAGTGTATTCTACTCTTTGTATTATGATACTTCATTCCATAGGATTTGCTAACAGCATAATAGCCCATAAGAGGCTTTTTAAAAAGCTTTTGTGCATATTGTTGAATACATCATTAAGGTAGGTGAGGTAAAAGTTTATCATTGTACTGGGTCTTAGTTGCTATGTTATATCTTTTTATTTAATTATCCTTCAATTCTTCAACTGCACTTTCGGAAAGATCTACTCACCTTTTGTAATCTAAAGCCTCATTTTCATGATGTAAGAACTGTCATTATATTCTCCAAGTTCCTAGTCTTTATCTTGAGAGCTATAGTGTGTCATGGAAGAGCTGTAAGTGGGAGGGTTGTATAATCAAGATTTCATTAGGAAGAAAGAACAACTAGAAAGCCTAAGAAGCAGCAGATAGGAAGATGCTGTCTCCCCGTCTAAATCGCCATTCAGTTCTTTCTGATTCAGGGAATAATCACCTCACAGATTCAAATAAACATCATTACTTGACTCAGGCATCTATTATCTTCCATGTACCTCATAAATGAAACCCTCACTGGGTCTGAGGCTCCCAATTGGGGGCTGAATAATAGGGAGCCGTCTTAGCTGGGTAGGGAACAGCACATGCTGTGAACTGAGAAGCTGTGGGGTCATTGGCTGGAAGTTAATGCTAAACTGCCCCACACTTAGGACAGCTGCATTAGCTGCATCAGGCCTTTCTCCTGAGCTTTCTTTGGATGTCTCAACCCCTGCTGCGCTGAAGGAAATAATGTCTTAATTTCAACTCTGGTCATTAACCCCCTGCTTCGTGTTTTTACAAATCATTAACGTGCCATTTGTGTTTCACTTTAAAGACAGGCTTTGTGCTCACAAATCTGGGACTCCAAGGTGATGAGGCCCAAGTATTGAAAGGGAAACACTTGACACATTATAATGGCAAAGCTGGGCTATTTGCTATCAAAAATATACATATAATCTTTGGCTAAATAATGTGCGTAGCACTGGGATTTGTAACTTCTTAGTGTGGCAGAGTGCGCATATGAATGGCGGAAGACTGTCATCATGTCCTGTTGCTAATGAATAATTTAGCCCAACCAAGAAAGGAAAACATTAAAAATCTTCAAGATATCTGTAGCTTCAAGCACTATTTGATTATAAACCTAAAATTTAGGGTAAAATTTTTAAGTCAGTTTAATGAATCAAGAAGTCATACTAATCAATTTTACTCATGTCCAAATAATCCTTTTAATGACATCTTCCTTGTCATTCTCTTAACATTGTTATCAAATGACTGGCCACAAAATCTCTTCACCGTCCTCTGTTTGCAAGTCTGTTGTCTGTGCACTCTCTTAGCCTTTCCTCACAGACACCCAGAAGGTGCCTGTAGAGTACCTACTCCTGTGCACTCAGTAAAAGTCGGGAAATGATACGTGACAGTAATTCATGTACTTATAGCGATACTTTTATTTAGTATCACTTAGTACCAAGTCTGGACAAAAGATATTTCAATAAATTTAGTTATGGGACTTTTTGGAACATATTTGTGATTTATGAAATAGGAGCAGCCTCTATTCTACAACATAGAATGAGCACTCTCACCTGGCTATTAAGAAAACTGGCTTTTGTAAAGAACAAGCAAACAGAACAATAGAAAACAGAGTGGTGTCTTGATTCATGGACTTAATTTGCCCCACAATTTTGGAAAAAACAGACACATTTGTGTTTGTATAGAAAAGAGAGCCAGGTTGTGTTTGTCACTCAATGAAGAGTTTGCATACGAAAACAAAATCTTGCCAAAGGCTTTTGTTTGTGAACCAAATTGTTTGCAAACACAAGCATTTATAAACCAAGGTACCGCTTATCCGATTGGTTCACATCAAATGACTCCACATAACTTTTTAAGGTAGTGACTAGAGAAAATAATTATGCCAATTCAATTAAATTGGAATCAAACATTCTCAAGGAAAAAAGAAACTGATTTATTTTAGCATCGATTTTCCTACTTAAGATGCAGTTTAATTATATGCATGCAGCATTAGAGATTCCTGTTAGTGCCAAGTGCAGGAGCTCAGTCCAAAACACTGGCCACACACAACTTTTGGCAAGTAATCTCAAACCCTAATCCAATGTATTATTCTTGGTATCAGAGATCTGCTTGAATATTATTTGGTGTAGTCCAATGAATAAACTGAAGTTTTTTAGGTCAGATAAAGATGAGACCCACATTTATGTTCTCATTGCTTTCAGAAGAAGTGACCTTTTTTTTTTTATTTTAAAGAGGGAAAAGCAAAACAAACAAAAGAATACCGGAAAAACAAAAAACAAAAGAGACAAACAGCAACAAAAACCCAAAATAATAACAGTTTCAAAACAAGGTGGTATGAAGTTAACAAAGGTTGTTATTTTGCATAGTTATCTTCAAAAGCATTACTCAGATTACCAGATATTGACATGCAATATTGATCTAATCCTTTGTGTTAACTGTTTTGTTCCAAAAACTAATAGAATTAGTAGTATAATCACTTTAGCTATTTTAACTGTATGCATACAAATTTATACATTTTTTAAATTTTCCCTTCTTTCTTTTCTGCTTTCCCCTCTCTCAGTTATTTTTCCCCTTTGAGCAGTTTCTTACTCTTTCACAATATTTATTTAAGATTTTGGGACTTATTTACTCTTTCAGTTTCTTACACTAGAGAGACAATTCGGTATTTACACATGTGAGTTTAATTTATTCCTCTTACAAATATGGTTTCAAATCACATATATTTACCTATGAAAGCCTCAATATGATCCTTCTTTATAGCTGAGTGGTATTCCAGTGTATAAAAATATGACATCTTTTTTATCTGTTCCGCAGTTAATGGGCATCTGGGTTGTTTTCAAGATTTGGCTATTAAAAATTGTGCTACTATAAACATGGGTTAACATATATCACTGTGGTAGGATATTTTCAATTCTTCTGGGACTATGCCCAGAAGTCGAATAGCTGGGTCAAATGGGACTTCCAATCCCAGCTTTCTGAGGAACCGCCACACTGATTCCCATAGTGGTGGCACCAGTCTACACTCCCTCCAACAGTGCAGAAGAGTTCCTCCTTCCCCACAGCCCCTCCAACATTTGTTGTTCGTGGCTTTCTTGATCCTGACCATTTTTTCTGGAGTGAGATGTAATCTCAGTGTGGTTTTAATTTACATTTCTCTAATGACCAATGATGCTGAACACTTGCTTTCTGCATTTGACATTTGTATTTCTTCACCTGAGAAGTGTGTATTCATCTCAGATGCCCATTTTTGGATTGGTCTTTGAATTTTGGGGACCTGGTTTTTAAAAAATTCTTTATATGTTCTAAATAGAAGTCCTTTGTCTGAGGGACAGTTGACTAAGACTTTTTTCCAATATGTGGGTTTTCTTTTCACTCTGTTGGAGATTTCTTTTGACATACAAAAACTTTTTAATAACATGAGATCCCAGTTTTTGATTCTTGGAAGTATTTCCTGTGCAGTTTGATTTCTGTTCATGAATTCCCAGCCTACCCCTGTGTCTTCAAGATTTCTACCTACTTTGTCTTCCAGCAAATTTAGTGTTTCTGGTTTTAATATTTAGATCTTTGATCCATTTTGACTTTAGTCCTTTAGGTATGTGTGTAGTTTTAGTTTTCAGCATACGGAAAGCCAGTTTTTCCAGCACCACTTATTATAGAAGCTATTTTTCTTCCAGTGAACGTCTGACCACTTTGTCAAAGATAAGGTGGCTGAGTTTGTTTGTAGTTGTGGTCATATCTTCTAATCTATCCCACTGATCTTCAGGTCTGTTTTCATTCTAGTACAATACTGATTTTTAGTACACAGTAGCTTTGTAGTATAACTTCAAGTCAAGGATTGAGATGCCTCCTGCCTTGCCTTTGTTGTCCAGAATTGCCTTTGCTATTCTAGGTCTCTTCTGATTCCAGATGCACTTTAGGAATGACTTCTCTAGATTTGTGAGGTACGCAAATGATATTTTGGTTGGAACTGCATTATGCATAAGTCTTTAAATGTTAACTATTTCTTTTTTCTTTAGTTATATATTTGAGCACTGTGCATTCAAATTAATATTACTAGAAGATTGATTTTGCTTGTACTCTGACAGTTGTATGAGTTAGATATATTCCTAGTTTATACACAGATCATATTTTCGAATTTTATATTTGTATTATCTTATTTTAATAACTATGTGAATAAAAATGTGGAAAAATATTCTCTGGATAATAAAGGATTTCACATATTTATCTTGATAATTACACTTTAGTAGATGAAGATATTTGAAAATGAGATTGATATGAATTGTGTATTACATAAGCTTTATCTAAAATAAATAGGCATAGTTACATGTGAACAAAAAGATGCAGAAAGAAAACTAAACAAAGATAGAACTTGATACCTTGATAATTATTAATGCCTAGAGCAATATTTATCTTAACAATATATGAGATTTTTTCTTATATTATATAAAATTAGCTTTAATTTTTTAAAGCCTTTCATACAAACAGATTGTTTTTAAGAATATTAGTTAATTGCAGTATTTTAAAAATGTGACATATAGTAATATTAACATTGTTAACTCCTGATTTAGCAATAGCTTTCTTTAGGCATAAAGTAAAATCTAGATCATAATTCTTTTCCTCTACTACAAAAAGCTCTTATGTTCACTTTTATAACAGAAATATATTTGATGGATGATCTACCTCGTGTTTGAAGTATATTTATTTTTGTACTATGTGTTAAAATAGCTTTAAAGCTAAAAAGCATAGCAAATCACATATATTTCTTATTTGGAAAAAGGCTCTTGCATTATTACATTTTTACACACTTGTCATCATTCAAAACTACTTTTCCTGCTGGTGAACACTTGTCTTTATCCATATGTTGCTGACAGGCAAAACTGACATTGTATTTGTTGGCCAATTTCCCATATGTAGTACATCTGACTGTTTAAAATACACAGTACATTTTCCAATCATAGTGCTTTGCAATGTAGAATCTTCCACTGAAAGCAATATAAAATACTCTGTAAAAACTACATGCATCCATGAAATTCATGTCACTTGATGTAATAATGTTATTTGAAATAGGAAGGTCATAAAATATGAACTCTAATTTTTATATTACAGATTTGTGGCTCACATAAACTAGATCCTTAAATCTCATAATCTCAAGAATGGAGGCATCAGAGCAATTTGATTAGCTTTCTGAGAAATAAAGTTCAGTTTGAGGAATAATTATAACTGAAATGAAAGCTTATGCCAAAGAACACTAACACATTTGATTATTCTCAGCGCCTTCAAATGTCTTACCTGTATGAGAATGTGCATTGCAAGAGTGAACATTTAGTAACCTGTTAGCCACTCTACTGGAAAAACAGACTCCAGATATGAAGTGTGCTTTGTGAGGAAGACTTGTTGTTTTTAAAATTAACCTACATTGAAGAAAAAAACTAATCTTGATTATGCTGCAGTACATCTGTGTGGTATTCTATCATAACTTCAAAGTTTTTTTGGAAAAATGTTTTTCTTCAGAAATTTTTATTATTATCATTAATATATATTAGTTATACAAATGAATGTGATCCACTGTGGTGTCTCCATATAAACATATACATTGTTCATGTCCATCCACTCTTTTAACTTTGTACCCCCACTCATCCATTTTTCCCTTGGTACTTTCCCAATCCCTAGCAATATCTCTAGTTAATCTGTTTTCTACTTTCAAGAGGACCCATTTTTTATAATATTTCTTTATTTCAGTTTGATTTTCTATAAAGTGGAAGAAGCTGCATTCTTCTACTATTTTCTTGTATCTTAGGTCTCTCTTTTGATTGTATGATGAAATTATGTTTAGATTCAGCAGAATATGCCACTTTTAATTAATTATTCAACAAACTTTTTATCAATTTTGGGCAGATTTCTAAAGTGTTTATATTCGACTCTTTTTGCCAAAGGCTAGGATTCTTACAGAAATCATAAGGACTGGGAGTATTGCGAACCATGAAAGTTTTCTGGGGCTTTGAAATTAAACTCTTGAAATCCCTGCCGCAGACAGCATACGGCCTTCCTGCTGCTCATCACATCCAGCTGAAGCTCTGACACAGGCCGCCTACTAAGCTTTTCATGCCGTGTTTGCTTGAAAGTGAAAAAGGGAAAAAAAACAACAACCTGATTTTAGAACATGCATATCTAATATACAACATGCTTTTATAAAATACCAAAATAATTATTTTTTGTACAATAAGAGAAGAGACTTGACAAAGTAATTTCCAATTTCTAGGCCTCGATATAGTTCTCAGTAAAATATTAAATTATATGGTAAAATATATTAAAATTTTTTTCAATTTTAATACTTTTTATCAACTGTAGCACAAATCTTTCTAAGTCTTGTAAAAACTAGTGGCTAGTGAACTTGGTTTTCTAAAAGGTATATATTACATGGTATGGAAGGAGGAATCAGAATTTGAGGGAAGAATCAAGTTAAGATGGTAACAAAGGCTGTAACAACCATATCAACATAACTGTGCATTTGTCTCAAAGTATACTTTGAAAGTTTGAAAATGTTTTCACACATGATAGCTCATTTGACTAGCCCTAAACTTTGAAGCAGTTACTGCAGATAAAACATACCATTTGTGTATTCATGTAGCCATTTATTTATTTGAAGATTAGGAGATTGAAACTCAAATTTAAATAACTTACTCAGAAAATAATGGCATGTAAGAATCAATGCACTCACCTGTCCTATATGGTGGTGTTCACATTTAATGTTTCTGGAAAATACCTAAGTAGAATTTTCCATGGACAGATCTGAATTCTTTCTCTAAGTAATTTTACTTGATAAGACTGGGTAAGGCTGAATAATTTTATCTTTTACCAACTTATTATTCTGATGCACACTATAATGAATACTACCATACATCATCTATGTATACCAGATACTATTCTGTTTTCTTTTTCTCAGCCTTGAAAAAACAGGCTGTAATTCATATGTGAGCATCTTGTGTATTTAACTGTTTCTAAAAGATAGCTTATCTAAGGCATAATATTCTTACTTCCTATTATAACTCTTTTTCAATTTCTGCTATTAATACACCAAATAAAGTATCCTTCACTTGGGGATTGCCCAAAGCCATTTGATTCTCTGAAATGGCCCAAGTAACCTTCCATTTCACCAACCATGAGTCTTACTCTTTCAGTGAACAAATACTACTGATTTTCACCATTATGGACAAGAAGGACTGCTTTCAATTCTAAAATCATTAAAATTCCCAAAGAATTAACTTGTCTTCCTTTTCAGGTAGATGGAAATGTGAATGGTATTCATATTTGGTACAACACCTTTAGTGTGCAGAGGATGAATGAAATAAAGACAAGCCAAACAAAAAGCAAATATATATATATGCGTGTGTGTGTATATATATATATATATATATACACACATATATATATGTACATGTGTTTGTACATATATGTATGACAACTTACATTCTTAATTTTCAAGTTTTTTTATATTGTTAATGTTTGCATTATTTATGCATAATATTTTCATACAAGGTTACATGTATGAAATAACATGCATATTTATTAGAAATTATGTACATTTTAATAATTTTAACTATATCTCATGTAAAACATATACATTGTTAGAAACTAACCTACCTAAAATACAAAACGCAACTGTATCCTGAGTCTCTCTGCTATCTAGTCATTCCCCCATAGTCTGTGCTAGCTATGTTGTTTACAAATGGCAAAACTGGAGTTTCATTTTTTAAAAAAAGTCCTGCTCCCCCCTCCATTGTTAGAAAAGTAAAAATGACTCAAGGCAACAAACAATCTTTCTGTTGTTTCTTCACCATAGTCCTGACAGGTCAAGGAAATTGTGATGTGGAAGGAAAGGACAAGACCACATCCCATTCAGAGTATCTGTGTCTTCTGGATGGCAGCAGAAATAAAGCTTAAAAAATATTCATTAATTACTTCGAAGGCTCAGAACACAAGCACTTCAGGCTGGAGATTTAGCTCCATGGCACAAGTGCTTGCCTGTCAAGCTTGAGGTCATGTATTAGATCCCTTGTTCCAAAAAGCAAAACCGAACAAAAGAACACATAAACACTTCAGAAAAACCTCTAAAAAACGAAGACAAAAAAACTTCCCTAGTTATGCTTTGTGTAGAACTTGGTTCCTCTTGCTGCCAGCAGTGAAGATGAACAGAACATCCTGCAATGAATATGATTAAATTCTCACTGATTCAACCAGATTGATTCACAAAATTCTATTAACTACTCAATCAAAAATGGAGAATGTGATAATTATTACTTATGGGAGTTCATTTGTCAATTAATATTCATTTCATTTTCAACATAGTGGTATCAATCACTTTCCTGTCAGTAGAACACAGTACTCAACAACTGCAATTTAAAGGAGGAAAGGTTTGACTTGGCTCATGGCTTCAAGGGATCCAGTCTATGGTCAGCTGGACACAAAGAAGAAGAATCACTGCAGAAGGACATGGTGAAGCAAACCTGCTCGGGTTATAGTGACCAGAAAACAAAATAGGCAAAACTGTCCGAGAGGAAGGGATGACAACATACAATACCCTAGGTCATGTCTCACAATGCACCTAGATATACCAGAAGTTTGCTTTACCAGTGGCCTGAATGTCTCCCAAGCCCATCAAACTGACCATCTCTTCCCATCCTTGTGTAAATTTTACACCTAAACATGTCTCTTTAAACTACATTTAACCGCCAAATAAACAGTGATAAATCAATAATTCTGCCTAAAGTATGTGCACCTAGGAATGCAATTCACCCTTCCCCATATTCTCAAAAGTTCTGGGATTTTTTTCAAAAGTCTAAATAAAAGTCTCTGCTATGACTTAAGGCAAATTCTTAGCTGTGAGCCTCTGAAAATATTACAAATTATTTAACCCCATGGTAAAATGACACAGGTTAAAAATTCCTTTTCCATAATGGTGAAATAGGAGGATATAAAATCATTGAGCCAAAGCAAGACTTAAGATCAGCCAGGCAAACATTAAGTTATGTAGTTCCATATCCAGCATCTAGGCCACATGGTGGTGGAATGTATGTTCCAAAACCTTACATGGCTACAACCCTATGGCCTTGCTGGGTCTGGCCCACTTGGTTTCTGTTGGCTGTCCTATTTCTTGGGCTCTCCACTGAACTTGTAGTTTCATTCCCATTTTTTCCCACACGCCCTCTCAGTAGTTCCTTGCCTAGCCTCTCAGACCTTCTTTGATATTTGCATGGAAGCCTTATTGACCCCACAACCCATGCATTCTGCATGTGAGTAAAACCTGATACCAAGTTATTCTGTCAACAGCAACAGTAGCCACGTCCCCTTGGTATATGGCAGTACCACTCCCTAAGTGCCTATGTGGTCAAGCACAGTGAAATGAACCCCAAGGAACAAATTCTTTAGAAGGTTCTTCTTCAGCAAAGATCTTCAGAACTCTCTTCTCAGAGGAAAAATTTTCACTTTGGTACCCCTCAGCCTACATTCTGTGGCTCTTGCTAGTTTCTGAGATGCTCAGAAGGCATCTTTCTTCTTGACCCTGTAAAAGTCTTTTGGTTGCTTTCTAATGGCATTAATGCCTTCAGCAGCCGTACCTACTGTGAACCTAACTGCACATGGTTTCTCCTGGTCAATAATGAATGTGGTTGGGTTTTTTTTCTGCTCTGCCTTTTGGTCCTAATTTGGACTATCAATCAACTGAAAGTATCCAGCAATATCACTTCTACAACCAGAATGTTGGGTTGTCTTTAAATTTCCTTTGCCCAATCAATTTGTTCACAGCCTTTGACATCAGTCTCTCACAAAGTTCAAAGCATGGCAAAAATATAGATAAATGTTTTTCCAGGGTGTAACAACTTGCAAATTACCAATAAAGTTCTTTTTTTCCCAGCTGAAACTTCCTAACTCTAGTCTTAAGTGTCCATATTTCTATCAACATTATCTTATTTCAAGCTCCTACCAGAATATTCATACTGTTCATCTTACAGTATTTTAAGCTTTCTACAGCCTGCTTTGCTAATCCTTTCCAAACTCCTCCCACAAACCAGTTCCAAGTGCTTCTAAACCACAAGCACACATAGAGTCACAACAATGGCTCCATTTTTTTATACTAAAGTTTTCTTATTTTTCTATCATGAGGATACCATATGCAGTACTCTCAATTAAAAGGAAAAGAGATTTAACTTGGCTGATAGTTTTAGGGGATTCATTCGATAGTTAGCAAGCTCCAAATTTGAGGCACAATAGTGTAAGTTGGTAACTAGGAAGCAGAGTATGGGAATAGCACCAGAGAGGAAGGAGCAAGAGACCAGATACAGTTTCCAAAATCATACCTCCATGACCCACCCAAGAATACTCAGACATTTGTTTTACTAATTCCTGGCTGCCTCCAATCCAATGTAGTTAATTGTACTCATCACAATAGAGTTCCTCATGAGTTCTGTTTTAGATTCAAAGTCAATTTTAAATTAGTATTTTATATTTATGAGGAAGAATAAAAGAAATTTGGAACAAGAAGTCATCAAAGTGACTAAAATATCCAGGTAAACAATACAGTATGGACCAAATGAGTCATAATCATGCTTATCTAAGCTCAAATAACTTTTGTGTATAGTAAGTTTGAATGAGAAGGTCCTTGAAAAGATTAACTTGATAGAGAAATTATTTTTCTAAATATTTTACTTTTAATACTACAAAGTAAAATTATGGCCATTTCCAATAACTCCTGTTCATTTCACAGTCTTCATGGAAATTAACTTCAGAAATCATGTCATTAATATAGTGTTAGACTTGGTTCTGTAAGTAGTTTTTAGAACTATTGCTGTGTATGTGTTCTCATTCTCTCAGCACATGAATAACTGCTTTGAAGAAAATCATGGTATAATATTTTTCTGCCCCTGATTCTTTCATAGAATCCCACTTGATAAAGTTCATTCAACATTTTATAAGTTAATCTGTGGACTCTATCTACACTGGCAATTAAAGCATAAAAACTTCATTAACAGGTGTAATTAACACATTACTTTATCTTCTTAGAAAGACTATTTCATGTCAATTGAATGATTTCTGAATGTAACATATGCTAATGTAAGGGAGAATTTATTTCTCTGAACTCCTCACTTACTATATGCCATCGTATTCAGTTATTAAGCAGCCTTCCACAAAATGTGGTTGCATTTACTCATCAGTTTTGTTATTAAATGGAAGTTAATCACTCTTTATAGAAAAAATGATCCTCAACTTTTAAAACTATGCTGTATAAATATTCCAAAACTTATGCATTCTCCATCATTTCTTACTGTACCTTTAGTGAAATGTCCATTCCTTTTCTATTTTTCTAACTTTCCAGAAAATCTATCTCTAAATGGAAACTCACAAAAAAAGTATGCCTTTCCATAGTTTTAAGTAGGAAAAATAGCCCCTGATATAAAGAGTTAGCTGCTTCTTTTGTGCATTGACTTCCTAGTGAGGTTATACATATTCATATAGCTTTAAGTGGTAGCAAGTTTTGTTTGTTGTTCTTTTTCATTACCACTAATGGACACCTTAAATGTTTGACCTGACTTAGATACTTATAAAGTGCATTGAGAGGATGCTTATTATATGCTGCTACTCCCTTGGCTTTTATGTTCTGTAAACCATGCATATAATTGCTTTAAAGGAAAAAAATTCAAACTCCCTGTACTTTAGACATAGGGAGTCTTCTCTGAGTCACATATTTTGATCTCAAATCACTATGTGTGTAAGGAGTAAATAAGAAGTAAAAGTTATTTCTAAATGCTGACAACTATGTTTATAACTCCAAATTAACAGTGGATTTTGAGAATTAATGCTTTTCACATTGAAGTGAGAATGAGCTGCTGGTCTATCTCAGTTCTTTTGTTTTTCTCCTTTAATCTTTAGTGAAAGAAGAAGTTTCATTGGAAAAGCCTATGTTGACATCTACTTCAATATCTACAGTCTTTCCAAACCAGTAGAATTCCTGTCGGGTCAAATAAATACAATTAGGTGCCTTTTTTTCTAGCCCCAAATTAACACTGTCAGAAAGAAAATACAAACAATAAGATAATGTGCTTCGTAGTGCATCTCTAAGTCACTAGTTTGAGGGTCACATTTTTCTATAGAAATATTACTAACATTGGTTTTGAGGTTTTTATTCTCCAAAGTTAGCTTCAATCATGTGTAGTACAACAAAAAGAAACATATATATAACATATATAACATACTAATTATAAGAAAGTAAATCTTCCTTCCTGGGGATAATGAAGAGAAGAACTACTAGAATCTGTACAGTTTTTGTTGGGTGCCAGATAAACATTAAGATACATTTTGAAGCAGACAAATATTGATTTTCAACCACTATCTCTCATCTCGGTGGTAGATACATAGCATACATAATACTATTTCTAACTTCATGAAAATGGCAGACATGGTTATTCAGTCCTCAATGTTTTAAATTCAGGGCTCATACTTGCATTTTTTATATGCAAAAATTTGTGATAAACTAAAATAGAATAAGAATAGTTAATACACTGTATATTACCTTGAAAGTGCTTATTCAGAGAACAAGGCAGAGACATAAAAGATTCTTTCTTACAAAATAGAAACATAATAATACAAAACTTTCTTTTCAATGAACTAAGTGAAACTAGCAGTATAAATGAAGTGAATTAGCATACATATTAAAATACTTTTGAACTGGCAAAGTAGGTGGTTTAGGGAATTATTTGAACTCCTTGGTTCCTATTTATCTATTTTCTACTTTGATAATAATACTTTCATTGTCAGAATATTAAAATGAACCCCACAAAGTGTTAAATGTGCTCTAACAATCATATTTGTGTTTGAAATGCATGAAAAGAAATAAGAAAGTGTGAATGAAAATCAATGGCACTAGTAATTAAATACCCCCAAGTGGATTAGCCCTCTGAGGATAGATCAGTGATCTCATAGTCTTATACATACAACCCATTAGTAGTTCTACATGGGAAATCCATAAAAAGAGCCATCAATTATTTTAAAGTTATATTTAGAGTTAATGGGCTATATTCCATTTGAATTAATGTGACTAAAATATCAAGAAACAATATATTGCTATTGCCTAAATAGCAAGATTTTCTTGCACAAAGTATATAAAATTCCTAACAAAGTGCCCAGCACAGAATATTCTATAAATGTTGCATTTTCAACTGCTTTTAATTCAGGGACTCTAATTAAAGGCAACTGCAATTTTTATGTAGAGATTAATTTAGTATATTGCACAGGATATTTCTGTCAATATGATCAAGGATATTTGCATAAAAGATAACAGTCATGGTAAAATATACATCTATTTATTAAATACCCATTTATGAAGGAAATGGGCTTCCTGCCCATCTGGTGTCTACAGTTAACAGACAAACTATTACTGCAGTTACTTGAGAAGGTCAGAGAGAGTTCAGGTATTCACAACATCAATGTCCAAGCCACATGCAGAGGATGGGCTATTTTCAGCAAAGCCTTTATAGATGATCTTAACTTATAGCCATAGATAAGAAGAAACTTTATTTTAAGAGGATTAAGGCTAGAATTATTTGTTCATGAAGATTGCCAGGATAACAAAAACATTCTTCCCAGAGGCTAACAGATGAATCAGGAAATTCAGATCAAAAGAGCAGATTGCCAGGCTGGTGACCTCAGAAAGATGCTATCACAAACCTAAAACTTGTTGGAAAAATCTGTTCAAAAGCTTTGGAGGAGTCATTTGAAAAAATGGTCAATACAGCATTAGTTACAGAGAGACAACTATTAATATATACATTTATTCATTAATTATATATTAATATAATTATGAAGCGACACTCAAAGACCTGGGTTAAGGTTACTAAAAGCTCTTGAAACCTATATGCACTCCAGAAATACAGTAGGGGATCTTGGATTCAGGATGCCTCTTTTAAGTCTCATAGCCTTTCTCTGTACAGGTTGAGAGGGTTCTCTCAATCATTCATTGATTCATGCATCATGTAAATGTTTGGGGGTTTCTATCATATATCAGGCATTGTTCTATGCCATATGGATAAATAATAAATCATATAGCTATGTTTTTTACTTTCAGATTATCACAAAATAATGGAATATGAAGACACTGACTTAAGAGCCACCAAATATTTAAACACTAACTGTGTAACTGGTAGGCAGAGAAAAACAATAAACTTTAGCTTTATTATTGTTTGAAAATTTCATACTTTAATGAATAAAGTTAAAATACACGGGGTTTATATTATTTTCTTTGAAACAAAGCATGAAAAGTTAGAATTAAATGTCTTATACTTCACTTGACCAAAATCCATGATTTTGTTCATCTTGTAGGATAGTTAAATGAAAAGTCAAGGGTTTTATTTTTATTTGTTGGCAGTTTTATTTTAATGATAAAAGAAGTTTTGACAATTACACTGTTATTCTGGGAGGAAAATATTCCATATGTTGGCAATTTGATTCTACAGATTTTTATAACAATATGCCATAGATTTAAATATGTATTTAAATTTGTGCATGTGCTAAATTCTATGCAATAGTGAGACAAATGATCTAGAATATTTTATCTCAAAATATCTGTAACCATATTGAATATGTGAATTACAAATGAATGATTAAAATTATATGATTCTTATATTTTGTGGTTACAGAAACATTCTGAAATTGTTAATATCCACTTATCTTGGTCAAAAGTCCTAAGTATACAATTGCTCTTACTTGAAATGAACTTGTTAGACAACTCCTAAATAAAGGTGTTTTTGAATCGATTTGCTCAATTAGGGAAGAATAAGAGACAGAGAGAGGTCAAATATGAGAATAATGTAAAAAACATTTTGTCTTACTATCTGTACACACATCATTAGCATTAAATTAACCTATTGTTAGCAAATATTCTTCTCAAATGAAACCAATAATCATGATTCAATAATCCTTTTTGGATAGTGAACTTTATCTTGTATTTTAATCTGGTAATGTTTTAATCTTTGCTTAAATGATTCAAAGTCTTTATACTTAAAGACAGAACATTGAATCAGTCAAAGGATTCATTACTGGTTTACATAAATGAGGGAATACAAATAGATGCAAGTATTCCTGGGAACGGCAAGTTGATCGATGAGAGCAATTCACATACTGAGCCTAGTGGAGGAGAACAGTTCACCTCCTTTCAAGGTGTTTCAGGCTCATCTATTCTGCTTCCGAGCAGAGGATGCTTTCTATTACCATGAGACACTTTAAAACAAGCTAACAACCTCTAAAGAGTCACTAAAAAGAAGGTAGAAAAAAATAACACTTATTTTCCATTAAAGCTTTTTAAATTTGAACTTCTGAGAGACAACTATTAATATATACATCTATTCTGTAGTTGCACATTTTATTACTACGATGAGTCATTGGTCAGATAGCCACCTCTCTGGAAATCCTTCTAAGAACCAGAAGCGTACACACACACACATACACACAGGTACACACACACACTCACACTCACACGCACTAGATATATTAAAATATCCCTTGTGTACTTAATTCCTACACAGAGTTCCTTGCGAACCAGGTATGCCAGGAGATCTGATCTGTTATCCCATCCTCTGAAATGGTACTTCTCTTCTTCAAGAGAGTGTAAATGGAAGGTTTTATGTAATCTTCCCTATTAAATTAATTTTCATAGGTGAAGATCATCAGTTTTCATTCAGAATTCCCCTTAGCTTGTTAAAGAACTCATCTGATAGTGCCACGATTGCTTGCCAGTGATCTAGCTCTCCTGACTATCTATATTTCTAGAATTTATTATATTATCATGTTCAAGAGCAATTTCCAGGCTGTGATACGCATGGTTTATTTCTGAGTAGGTTTTATTGGATCCTTCCACCACGTGCTCCATCTCGCTTCAGTATTGCTTGAATTTTCTGTCACAACCTTTGCTGTCATTTACATGATTATAACATCTTTTGCTCTGAGATTTAACTTTTTTATCTTTCCTTGAGGAAATAATTCAGCTAGTCACTTTGATTAAAGATGTGTTTTTAATTCTGTTGGGGCAGGAAGCTCTCCTCAAGCTCTTCTACTGATTCAGGCCAGTATCTCTTTGTAATAGTTGTTCTACTCCTTGCTCCATCCACTTTTACCGGTTTCTGCCATACTGCTTTCATTTGTATTAGCCAGATTCTCTGGACTTTTGGATTCTAAATGGAGTTGATCAATGGAAAGCAGTAGTAATCACTTACTAAAATTTTTCAGTTCAGAAAGTGCGAGCATGGGCAGTATCCCTTGATTCCTCTGCTTTAGCTCTTTATCATGTCTGAGCTTTAACATGACAACTCCTCGTAGGATAGTTTTCTCACTCGTCTGACTCTTAATAGTTCATAACTTCTTTTCTTCCTCTTTTTTCATTCTGGTGGTTATAGTTTCTCTTTGTTTTGCTCTTCCCTACGTACTTTACATCTGCTCTTTCATTTCCTTAACCCTGCACATGCTCAGTACTTTCATTAAATTATCTCCAAGTGTACCTCCTGTTTTCTGTTTGTATGTTGACTGAAATTACTGTATTGAGTTCCCATTGCCACACTGTGCTTGATTATTGTGACAAAAGCAATACCTTAGTTTCTAGAACTTATACAGAGATCAAGTGCTATCCTACTAGTACAACATAATCTTGAAAAATGAAACAATCATCTATATTTTACAAAAGAAATTGCTAATAAAATATAAGTGAGAGTGCAGTGAAAGCAGGCAGTAAGTAACACAGTGATACCAAGGAAGTAAACTGAAAAGAATCTTTTTGAATCCTGTTGCTCCCTTAAGAAGAGCATTAATTTTTCTATTATACTGGTAAAGAAATGTATTTAAATTTGTTGGCTTTCATGGTCAACTTCACCAATTGACAGTGAATTCCTCCTAAAATGCAGAATCTTGTATTATTTATCATTTTGTTCCTAGTGTCTGATACAGACCTCAGCATAAAGAAGCTTACCAGTGAGTGTTTTGTGAGTAAATGCATGAGAAATGGTAATTAAGTGCCTAAGAAATACATGCACATACTTATTCATAGCAGAATGGCTCCCAAGAGGTCTAGAAGTAAGAAATAGATTAGTAAACAAATTGTGGTATATGCATATAATGTAATAGTGTTGTTATCAAAAAGAGTGAAGTACTGATATAAGTTACAGCATGGATAAACCTCAATGGAAGATGCTAGACACAAGGGTTGACATACTGTATGATCCCACTTGTAGGAAATAGCCACAGTAGTTAAATTCATGGGGATAGAACATAAATAGTGATTTCTAGGGACTGGAGAAAGGGAGAAATGGTAAAACTACCTAATAGGTAAGAGAGTTTTATTTTGAAGCAATAAAAAGGTTTTGAAGATAGATACGGTTTATGGAATGCTGTGAACATATTAAATAATGCTGAAATGTGCACTTCAAAATTGTTAATTTTTTACATTAACTTCATTTTAATTAAAGTGAACTTCATTTTAATTAAGAACATAAGGAGTACCTAAGAAACATGGTTATATTCATTAATTATAGACCCCTTGCTGTTCATTAAAGAAAAATATACTAGAAATAACACTTGCTTCAACCCAAAATCTTTGGAATGCCCGCCATTCCCTGACGAATGCTGTGGTATTACTCCCCTGGCTTTTATGCATCTGTGTTTATCTTCTTTCACTCTATTTACTAAGAAATCTTAGTTGTGAATTGACATTCTGAAACTTCCTTTTTAAAGTTCATTTTCTGATATGTCTTAGTTCTAGCTTTTTATATTCAGTGACTATTTTGGTAGAATTGATGTGTTCATTTCTCACTTTGAAAATCCACTGTAAATCTTGTACTTTGCTGGTTATTTGGGTTGCTAAGAGTAGATCTATGAATGTTAGTGGGAAATTTTATTATGCAGGTTAGCCTGCCAAAAATGGATCTCTCAGAAAAAGCATGCAAATGTTCATATTTCAAGACAAATCTCATTCTTTAGGGTTCTTACTGTTTAAGAATAAGTAAGAATGTTTTGACTCCCCAGTGAAAAATGAAGCTGAACAACTTATATGCATCATTCTAGGGAGCTTTCTGAATTTTGATTCAAGCATTAGCAAAATGTTAATGCCTGTATTTTTTTTCTTTTTAAATTTTTATTAGTACCAATACTACTTGTTTATTAGATTTTTCTTTTATTTTTAAAACTCATCACCAAGCATTATATTTTCTCATGTTTAGTTTTCCACTTTCTTGAATAAAAATCATTGTCTTATCATATAACAGAAGGTATAGTTTATTTAGCAAGAACTTGTAAGCATCTTCTAGGTGTCAGGCACAGTCTTGTGAAGTATCAAAATTAATGTCTTGACCTTGCTTCCAAGGAACTCTCAGCTTTGTAAAGGAAGCAGACAAATAAATAAATATACTTCACAAGGGCTTATATTCAGGCTTGAGTTGAGGTAAATAAAGGTGTATTATAGTAGATTCTGTATAGCAGCCTGAGTTGAGGCTGAAACAGTTATGTAAGTGCCTAATTGAATTGGGCAAAGAGAAAAGAAGATGGTTATAAATTCAAAGATAGGTGAGACAATACCAAAAGCTTTCAAAGAGATAATGATGTGTAATTGAGTCTTGGGCTCCAGGAACACAAGAAAGGGAAAGGCATCCCTTACTCAAGGAACAACATGCACAAAGATGCAATGGTGCGACATAACATGGTTCAGTTACACTAAAGCATAGAGTGAGTGGAAGAGGTAAACAATGAAACTGGTATAATTTATGAAGACTTAGTCAAAACAAGTTTGGGATATATCATCACCATGGACTAGAGTTGATAGTATTTTTTTTTTATATTTTAAAGAGGATAAAACCAAGGAAAATAAAACAATAAAACAAAATAAACCAGACTAAATGATACAGGTCTTCCAAACCTTATGAAATCAACAATTACCACAATGCCTTTGTGTCTTTAAAATAGCTGCAGATACAATCTTTGGACATATTAAAAATAGAACAGAATAGAAAAGAAATAATAAAATCAAAACAGTGAGTGCAATAAAGGACATCAAAACAAGCCAATAAATAATAATGGCTCCCATAATATGTCTTGCTATCTTTTAAACAGCTGCTCATGTCATTAGAGTTAACATAAACAAAACAAAAGAAAATAAAAACCCAACCCAACAAAACAATGAAAATGATATGGTTTCCAGGTGAGGATCTCCTCCCTGTGGAGCCTAGTTCTCTCCCTCCACAGACTGCAAATGGTGCTGACTCACAGAGTTTAATAGCATTTAGTATTTTTCTTTATTTTGTATTTCTCAGAATTTCTTAGAATTTTTATTATGATTTGTCCTGGAGAGGTTCTTTTCTCGTTATATCTAACTGTATATATCATTTATCTGGTTGTCTATTCTAATCTCTGGATTTGGGGTATAAGTGGTGGGAGCAAAAAGTAGTCCTACTTCTTATTCTAAACACCCTGGGTTTCATGTGATGGACTTCTCCTTCCAGTAGCCTTCATATGATCAAGTTTTCATTCATTACATCCTCTCACTGAATTATACCTGGAGGCCTTGGTAAGTGTCTTCTGAGTCTCTCCTGAGTGCAGCTGTGGTAGCCTGTCATGCTAATTAATCACATTAACTATCAGTAATTTTTTTGTGTACAATTTTGTTCCCTTCAGTATCTACAGGATCAACTTTTGGAAGTTCTCACATTTTGGAGGCATCTCATTGGTTTTTTTCCCTCAATACCCTTGTGTTTCTGTGTTAAGATTTGCAGATGTAACGGGAAGGCTGTCTCTTCCAGTGTCTGGGGATCGGGAGTAGAGTCTTTTTAACCCTAAATATGAAATACAAAGCAAAGAAAAATACCAAAGAAAAACATCAAGAAAATTTTGTAGGTAAGCCTAGCAAAATAATGAGATTTCTCATCATAACCTTGAAGGTCAAGAGAGATTAAAGTTTTTCAAACCCTGACAACAGATTGCCAGTACAGAGTACAATCCTGTAATATTGTCTTTTAAAATTGACAAAGAAGTAGAAAGTTTCTATGACAAAGAGAATCTAAAGGAATTCATGACCATCAAACCAGAATTGCAGAAAATTCTTGAGATAATTCCAAACAGAAAAAGTGAGACAAACATTGCTAAGAGCACAAAGGAAAGAATACATCTATCTGGGAGAGTAGTTAAACAAAAGAAACACAGAAGGAAATCATCACTTAAAAAACATAATGTTAGGAATCTACACATATTTTTCAATAATTACAGTTAATATAAATGGCTTTAACTTCCCAGTCAAAAGACACAGACTAACAGATGAGTATCAAAATCAAAACACAATTATATGTAGCCCAAAAGACACACATCCTATCAATTTAGAAACCCATAGACTGAAAATAAAAGAATGGAAAACTATTCCATGCAGTAAAAGCCTGAAGACAAGTAGTTGTAACTTTTCTAATTTCAGAAAAAGTGAACTTCAAGGCAAAATTAACCATAAGAGACAAAGAAGGTAATTAGGTACTAATAAAGGGAAAAACTAAACAGGAAAAGAATATATATATATATATATATATATATATATATATATATATATATACCAAACTTTGGCAAACTGAATTTCATAAATCAAGACAATCCAGATATAAAAGGAAAGGTAAGCACCAATATAATCATAGTGGGAGATTTTAATTGAACTATGCCATTGAACAAATGGACACAACATATCTATCTACAGAGTTTTGCAAATAAAAATAGCAGAAAACACAGACTTCTCAGGGGCTCACAAAACTATCACTGAAATAGACCATATCTACCACAAACAGAAAGTTAAATAATCTATTGAATTATATTATGTTAAAATGAAACAAAACCAGAAATCAGCAGCATAAAAAACACAGAAATGTCACAAATATGGAGATTAAATAATATATTTTTGGATAAACAATGGGTTACCACATGTTCTATTTGACCTTTGACAAAGGACTGAAGATATATACTGGAGAAATGATAGCCTTTTTTACAAATGATGCTGAAAAATTGGTTATACACATGCAGAAAATGAATCTACATATAATATCTCATTGTGTACTAAAACCAAGCCAAAATTGAAGAAATATTTCAAAATAAAAACATTGAATTTGCTGGACAATAAACTAGGTGAATTACTTGAAGACATATGCACATGCAAGGACTTCCTGAACAGAACCCCAATTGTATAATAAATAATGCCAAGGATCAACAGATGGGATTATATTAAATTAAAAAATTTATGTACAGCAAAGAAACACATCATCAGAGTGAAGGAATTAAATACTGAACAGAAAAAAATGCTAAGTACTTTCCTGATAGAGTTCTAATATCTAGAAAATATAAGAAACTCAAAAGAGACACCAAAATACCAAAGAGTGAATTGAAAAATAGGCAACTAAAACAAATAAATGCTTCTCAAAAAGTATACATAAGATTACTAAGTGCATGAAAAGTCGTTTGTCCTATAGGGATAGTCAGGTCGAAACAATACTGAGATTCTATCTTACTCCAGTATGAAAGGCTATCATGAAGACCCCAGAAAAAATAACAAATGCTGCCAAATATGTGGAGAAAAGGAATCCTTCTACATTTTTGGTGGAAATGTAAACTAGTATAATGACTATGGAAATTACAAGGCTATTCCTCAGAAAACTAAAAATAGAAATTCCATTTAGCCCAGGCATACTTCTCCTGAGTGTTTTCTGGAAAGATTGAAAATCATCATATTATAGATGATATTGATGATAGCCAGTTCTTCATTGTGTCACAATAGCATTTCTGCTCTGTATTTATTTCACATTTTCTTTATTCATCTACTGATAGGCATCAAATCTGCTCTAATAATTCAACTATTGTGAATTGAACCACTAGAAATTTGAGGATTCGTGTGACTTGTAGTAAAATGGATGAAATAAAATCGTTCAGGCTTGAAAGACTTGCTATATCCTCCATGACTGTTCTTGAAAATTGAAAAAGAAATGAAGACCTTCCACAAAAAGATAAAGAAATCCTTGATAACCAAGGCAGTATTGCAGAAAATACTTAAAGAACCCTAAACAGAGATGATATGGATAGCCACAAGACTAAGAAAAAAATTTTTCAATTAGAGATTAGTTACACAAATGAGACACAGAAATGAATCCAACATTGGAAAGCCCACAAAATGACAGGAATTAATATCTTTATTTTAATAATAACACCATACAGTCTTAACTCTCAAATTAAAAGACACTGAGTGACACATTGATTCAAAATCAACATCCCTCTGTATGTTGCCTGTAAGAGACACACCTTATCTTCAAAGACATAGGCAGACTGAAAGTGAAAGGAAAGAAATGGTAATCTAAAAATCTGAAGCCTAAAAGCAAGCAGGTGTCAAATGTCTTGGGGGTTGTTTTGTTTTGTTTTATTTTAATACCTAACAAATGTGACTTCAAACTAAAAGTAGTCAGAAGAGACAAGGGACACCACATATTGGTAAAAGGATTGATTCATCAAGAAGAGATGACAAATGAAAATATGCACAAAATCTTGGCATTATATGTATTTAATATATATATATTTGTACACAAATTTATATATATTTGTAAAACAAGCACTACTTGACATAAAAGGGGAAAGAAACAAACTTAATAACAATTGGAAACTCTAGTATATCACTGTCAAAAATAACAAGTTAACCAGGGAAAAATTCAACAGAGAAATATCAGAGTTAAACTATAATATAAATCAAATACATTTAACAGGTATTATAGAATATTTCATACAATAGTAGTAAAATACACATTCTTTGTCAGCAGGTTATAAACCTTCTCCATAGTAGACTGTATCTTAAACAGTAAATCAAATCGCAATAAAAAAGAAAGAATCTATTTTATAGACAACAATGATTGAAATGAAAGTAGAAATCAACAGTAAAAGAAACCACAGAAACCAAACAAATGGGAAGACACTGAACAACATACTCTTCAACAATCAGTGAGCCACAGAAGAAATCAGAAGACAAATTTTAAAATTCCCCAAAGCAAATGATAGTGGAAACACAAAATATCAGAATCCATGGGATATAATGAATGCAGTTCTAAGAAGGGTATGAGCGATACCTTAGAAAAACTACATGATACCAAAATGAGCAACATAATCAAAGTTCTAGAAAACATAACAAAACAAGCCCAAAGCCAGTAGAAGGAAAGAAATAATAAACATCAGAATGAGAATTAATAAATTTAAGACTAAAATAAATAAAATAATGAGTGAATCAGAGTTTATTCATTGAGAAGATAAAAAAATTGATAAACCCTTTGTCCAATTTACCAAACAAACAAAAGAAGTTCTACATCAATAAAATTACAAGTTAAAAAGGTGAAATTAAATGAGACACCAAGGAAATCTGCAAGATTTTTAGAAATTATCTTAACAGCTTATATGCTAATAATATGGAGAATATAGAAGAAATGGATAAATTCCTTAACATAGATTATTTACCAAGACTAAACCAAGATATTAAAATATTTAAAGAGACCAATAATGAGAAATGAAATTAATGCAGTAGAAGAGATCTTAATCAAAGCACAGAACCCAATGTATATTTTTACTTTTACTTTTTAACTTTTTATTATGTTTGCTAAACATAATGCTCACATTCCTCATGGGGAATTTGTATCTGTACATAATATATCTTAATCTATTTTTTCTCATTCCCCTTCCCTCCCTCCCTTTCTTCTTCCTCTGCCATCTACAAAAGCTGTTTCCATTTTTTCCCTTCCATTTTCTCATTTTAAATCCCCTTTCCCTTCCCACTGCCCCCTCTCTTGCTCCCCTTCCCATATGGGTAAATTCTTCTTACTTTCCCATGTCTACCTTCCATTTTGCTCCATATGAACACTTTGGTTTTCTCACACAAAAGAAACAATGCAACATATAAACTTGTGTGCCTGATTTATTTCAGTTAAAATTATGGTCACAATATGCATCTATTTACCTAAAAATGTCAAACTATTACCCCATTGTATATAAATACATTTTCTTCATCCATTCAAAGTAGTACTCCATTGTATATAAATACCAGCTTTTCTTTAACCATTCATCATTTGATGGGCATAGGGCTATTTACAAGATTTAGTTATTATAAATTGTGTAGCTACTTCTGTTTCAGGAAGACATCAAGAAAGTGAATACCTGGGTCAAAGGGGACCACTAACTTTAGTTTTTTGAAGAATCTCAATACGAATATACACAATTTTTACCCACATCAATAAATGTAATACACTATAAACATAGTCAAGAAAATAATCACACAATGATCTCTTCAGACATCTTTGATAAAGTCTTTGACAAAACCAGATATCAGTTCACGACAAAAACTATAGTAAAAATGTATATATAAAAATCTTACCTCAGACTGATAAAAGACATATATTACAACCCTACAGGCAACATCATATTAAGTGAGAGAAAAAACAGAATGCATTTCCTCTAAGATCAGGAAAAGACAAGTGTGTCCTTTCTTGCCATCAGTATAGCACTTAAACATTTGCAAGAACGATCAGACAAGGAAAAAATTCAACTAAATGTGAATATGAGAGAAAGAAGTTAAATTATTCCTATTGGCATATATGATTCTTTACTTAGAACACCCAAAAAGCACCACCAGAAAACTTTTAGACCTCATGAAAATTTAGCAAACTACTAAGATACAAAATCAACACACAAAAAACCAAGTGTTTGTATACTACACCAATAATAAACCCACAGAAAAATCAAGACAGTGGTGCCATTCATAATACCTTCAATAATAAAACAAACAAAACCAGAACTCTAGGAATCAATAGACCATACAGTAAATGACTTCTACAGTAAAGGTTACATAACACTGAAGAAATAGACCACATAAGTACATTAGAAAATATAAAGACCTTACTTGCTCATGGATTGGTACAACTAACATTATTAAAATGACTGTATTTTAATAAAAAGCAATATACAGAGTCGATGCAATTCTGATTAAAATGCCAACAACATTCTTCACAGAGCTAGGAAAAATAATCCCCAAATTCATATGGAATCATAGAAAACCTAGAATAATCAAAACAATCTTTAGTCAAGCAAGCAAAAGTAGAGGCATCCCAATATGAGATCTCAAGTTATACTACAAAGGTATAATAACAAAAAGAACTTGGAGTTGTTGCAAAAATAGACAAGCAGAGCAATGAACACAGAAGACTCAGAAAGCAACGCATGCACCTAGAGCTATCTTTTGAAACAATAATGCTGCGAAAACTGGGTAGCCATATGGAAAACATTGAAACTAGGTCCCTGTCTCTTATTTTGTACTAAAACCAAGTGAAAATGGATCAAAGACCTCACAGAAAACAAGAAATTTTGATACTACTGGAAGATAACATAAGAGAAACACTTGAAAACATAGAGACAGGTAAAGATATCCTAAAATGGACCCAGTCACCCAGAAAATAACAAGAATCATCAAATGAGATTTCGTCAAATGGAAAGCTTCTGAACCACAAAAGAAACAATCAACAGTGCAAAAAGACAGTCTACAGAATGGGAAGGGAAATCTTTGTCAGATACTCTTCTGATAGAGGGTTGATATGAAAGTATAAAATAACTCAAACAATTAACATTCCAAAACAAATAAATCAATAAGAAATGTGCAAATGATCTGTATAAACACTTCTAAAAAAAGTATAAAAAAAACAATATGTACATGAACATTTTTAGTCATCAGAGAAATGTAAATCAAAACTACATCCAGAATTCATCTCAACTTAGGCAAAGTGATGAATAAAAACATCAATGGGTGGTGGCAAGGATGTTGGGGGAAATGAATCATTCTATGGCGTAGATAGAATGTCAAGTAGTACAACCACTATGGAAATCAGCATGGCAAATCCTTAAAAACTAAAAACATCATTTGATCTAGCTATACTACTCCAATGTACATTCTTTAAAAATTAGGCATATTATAGTAACCCATGTATACTGATGTTTGTAACTATAAAATCACAGTAACCAAACTGGCCATAAAGCCTAGATACCTTTTAGTAGAATAAAAGGATAAAGGAAATATGGTAACTACACACAGTGGGGTATTATCCAGCTTTTAAAATAATGAAATCATGTCATTTTTAGGAAAATAGATGGGACCAGAGATGGTCACCTTAAGTGAAAGAAACCAGACTCCAAAAGTTAAATGTCAGTTATTTCTTTTATATGAGAATCTTAACATATAAGATAAATGAGATATTTTATATGCATGTACCAATTTCCCTCTCCCCAGACCGCTATTTTGTATTTTAAAAGGGCACTAATTAGAAAAAAATTTTTAGAACGAGAATAAAGAGTTTGGATCATGTTGTTAGGTAAGAGTCTCAGATTAATTTAAAACCAGGAGCAAATGATTGAATTTGGAATTGGCTGGTTGGGGATAAGTCTTACAGAAACATGAAAAATACATGGAGGGCAATTATTGCAAACTACTCAACAAATCAAGAGGTTCTCACCCTGGTGAGGTAAGTGATGACGAAGGTTGGAACTAATGCAGATGTAGCAGGAACACACAATTAATAAATCAATACTAAGCAAGTTGATAGGATTAATAAATGACTGGGAATGAGGAAAGCACCTAGACCACTGTTCCTACGGTGTAGAGCTGCAGGTTATGAAATAAGGAAGGAAAAATCAAGAGCTAAGCATGCTGTCATGACAACACAACGTTTTCAGGAGACTCAACGAAGAAGCTGAGTCTTTGTAGAAGGTCACTGTGCCAAAGCCACAGGATTTAGAATGAATAAGTGAGACAGAGATTTCCCCAGAAGTGATGATGAATTTTTTAAACATAGTTAATAGTTGGGAACAAAATGAGAGACAGAATTAATTACCCCAAATGATAAACAGTAGATTTTAGATCTCTTGGTATAAAATAATGATAAAGTAATGAAAGAGTGGTGTGGGAATGGAAAATAGACAATGATAAATTGCTAGAGGATAGGAACATACACAGTATCTTATTATTTTGGCTCTCCTGAGAAGTAGACATTCTTATGGGATCAGATATGAAAGCGTTTCTGTTAGGGTATTTAAATGCCTTTGGAGGGGGAAGAGTGGGGAGCAGGGTTGAATAGGAAAAGTTTCACATTTGAGCGGTTTTAATAAAGCTCTAGTCAAGCTGAGCGAGAATCCTTGACACAAAGCATGTTGGTAAGCAAAGGGGTGGTGCTCAGCATGAGGTGTGGTGGGATGGGGTTTGAGTTATGGATGAGAGGAAATGTGCAGGACACCAGCTAGTGCTGTCAGCCAGCCATAGAGGCCATAGCAGGAGACGTGACCATCGCCTGGCTTTGTCTGCTACACTGGTACCAGGGGATCAGCGCTTCTAAGTAGAAAAAAGGCAAAAATGTAAGAGGAACTAAAAATAACGCAATTAAAATTAAAAAGAAAGAGTTTTAGGGAGGAAGAAGATGTAGTTATCTACTACAGGTTTTGAAATCCTGAAATGTATTTGATTCATCTTTTTTTTTTACTATTCAATCACATATTATGTCAGATGGCATTCCTAATCTATAATACAAATTTCTACCTCAGTTACATATTTTTTTAAAAATTTTATTGTTGCCAGTAGAACACACAGTTTAGTAAATTTTCTTATATATTACTTATAAATCAAACACTTTTTCCTTACACCAAATGCCTAATTTAGAGAACATTGATATTCAGAAGTCTGCATTGCCAAAAGTCATTTTGAAAAGCTCTCACTAAATACCTCTCTTTTAAGTTCATAATATTGTTATTTTGCCATATGAGGTGATGAAAGTGTGCCCGATGAGATCTTCTTTCAAGAGAACCTATAGCTGCAAAGACAGTAGCCTGACAGGTTCCAGCTCCCAACAGATTCAGACCTACTCAGCACTGACACCAAAGAAACCCTTCCTCCACAGCTTTATTTCATCAGTGACTGAACATGCACAATAACTACAGTCACTCAGGGCCCCTCTGGTGAACAGCTGCATTTTAGGGCTGCCCCCTTCTTTAGACAAGATTTTTTTTTCTGAATTTTGCTGAAGTCTGAAACTTGTCTAGACAATCCTCCTTTCTGAGAAAGATGGGAACTTGAGGCATAGGCTGTGTGTATCTGAGTTGATGCACTTGAAAATTCTGGAACCTCCAGACTCCCTGAAAAGAGAAAATCACCCCCACATCCTTAAAATATGTTCTCAAGCCTTTACCCTCTGGATAACTATGTGGTGGTTAATTTTATGTGTCAACTTGGCTAATCCATCACCAGATATCTAGATCTTTGGTTTGTATCTGTGAGATGTTTCCAGTGAGATTACTATTTGAATTAGTAGAGTTGGTGAAACAGATTGCTCATTTTGGTGTGAGTGAGAATCAACCAATAGATGCGAATCTGAATAGAAGAATAATGAATGTAAAGAAAGGAATAATTCACTCTCCATCTTTCTCTGTCCATTTAAACTGTTACATTAGTCTTCTGTCTTTAGACTGGGACTTGAGTTGTCAGCATTCTCATCATCAGCACTGCTGACTCTGAGGTGTTCAGACTCAGACTAGAATTACACCATTGGTCTCCTAGTGTTCAAGCTTTCAAATTACACCAATACTACGTCACCATTCTTCCTGCACTTTCCTTTTGCAGATGGCAAATAATGAGACTTCTTACCCTCTTTAATCACACACACAAGTTCTTCATCAGAACTCTATTAGTTTATTTCTCTAGAACACTTTCACAGCATAAGAGAGAAAAGAAAATTTAACTCCAAATGAGCTAGAACAGCTAGCCTACATATCCTCACAGGAGCCAGAAAGAGTGCACAAAGCGCTAGATGCGACTTTGGTGGACCATGAATTACACAGTAGTAATACAATGTAAGAGAATAAACATAACCATGCAGTAAATTATATATGTTACATGTTAGTCGGAGAGACAGTAGTGAAAATCATGGAATAGCAAACATAATAGTAAAAGTGAGTTGAGGATTCAGCAGAAGGGATTCCAATTTAAATAGTGAGGGTTGAGATAACATTTAAACTAAGACTAATGAGTTGAAGGCACCAGAAATATATGAATATTTGAGTCAAAAATACTCCACTTATATGGAAAAGATACTGCAAACCTCCCAAGATGAGAGAATGCATGGTGTATTAAACAACAGAGAAAGAATGGCTGCATGAAGGAGCTTTTAATCACCAATAGAACACCAGAGAAAGTCAATTTAATGGGAAGAAATATTAATTTTGGATTACCGTTTCAGTTTTCCCTCCATGGTAGCTTGGCTCTACTGTGTCAGGGCCTGTGATGAAGCAAAACATCACAGCAGGAAACACTGTAGAGCAAAGTAGCTCACTTCATGACAGACAAGAGCATGAGGGGGCTACATGGAAGGGACTAGAGCAATGTGAACCCCTGAGAAGTGTGCCTTCACTGACTTATTTCTTCCACCTAGGCCCCCTATTAATAACCTATTTCTTTATGAACACATTCTGTTGATTAATTCATTGATCAAGACAGAGCCTCCATGATCCAAATACCTCTCTAGGTCCCACCACCAGGGTTGCACTGGATGTCAAAACATTCACACACGAGTCTTTGGGACAAATTTTAGATCTAAAATGTATCCAATGATATAGGAACACATATTAATTCTTTATTTTCTGATAAAAATTTTTATATTTACCCAACAGTACCACTTTTTTGTGTTTTTATTTAATAATAATAGACTCCATTACACAAATGAAAATTTGATAACATTTATATTAGCATCAACATAAGTGAAATTTATTTCTGCATTGACCTCCCTAAGTTGATGAGAATTTTCTTTAAGTGATATGATAAGATAAATTCTGTTTGTAACAGGATGCATGCTATTAAACTACTTTGTTCTTGAAATGTCAAGCTCAGCTTGTTTTCTTTTGCATATTTCATGTTATTGTTAAACTTATATTTCTAAGACAGTGGTGGGCATACTTTTCTGAGACTATCACCCCAAGTATGGTCATGGAAATTCCTCATTCTATGCTTATTAATTCTCACCAGAATATATTTTACTTTCAGCACAGGATTTATAGAAATGATATTTAAACTATTTGCTTCTACTCTGCAGTTTCTGGAGTATCTTTCTTTTTGAATGCCTCTATTTCAATTTCCTCTGCAGTATGTGACTTCTCCCCTCTGTACCTAGTCCAATCAGTTAATATAAGATTCATATCTCAGTCCTTAACACAATCATGTAAAAAGTATAAAAATTAATATTTCCATTCTCATATCACTCAAATTAAACTCTGTGCTTCCATTTGATTGAAGTAGAATATCTTGTTGCAGTGCAGAAAGAACCATTATTTCTCTGAAACTTACATGATATGCTGCCAGCTTTATATCTATCTAAACCTGTATCTATATCTATATACATTTTACATCTAAATTTTCTTATTATTATTTCTGTGCACAAGGATTTCTCCAAGTCCAGGTTCTTTTTACGTAAGAATATTTGCTAATGGTGAAATACTATGAGTATACTAGTCAGAGTTCTCAAAAGAAAGAACACTTATAGGATAATTGCATCGATAGAATGAACCAGATTTATTATGAGAGATTGGCTTGTTCTCAAGAATTCCTCAATTCAGCACCTACAAGTTGAAGGCAAAGTAAAGCTAGGGTGTGGTTGAGTTCAAGACTGAGGCCTGAAAACTAGTAGCACCCATGTCCAAAGCAGGAGAGGATGAATGTCCTAGTTTAAGCACAGAATATACTCACCTTTCATTTGCTATTTTGTTCTCTTTGGACCTTCAGAGACAGGGATGATCCTAATTCAGGTCATCAAAAATGAAGGCTAATATCTTTTAGAAATACCACCATGAGAGTTGGAAATAAGTTGTTACCAGTTAACTGGACTTCTTCATCTAGTCAGGCTGGTGCACTAAGTGTTTTTTCATGAGGCAAACCTATGCATTTAACATAGCACTTTCTCAATACCTTGTTACCTTCCTATATCATTGCCACAGAATGACACCAAACAAAGTCTCAATAAATTCAACTGTTTTCCAGTGTCTAGGGATTTCTGTTTCCTCTTAGTGCTCCTTCGCCAGTCCTCCCATTTGTTCTTCTTTCTTTCCTTCTCAGTTCTTCTAATCTTTCACTTTATGACAATAGTTTGCCTTTGTCTTCAAACTTTCTGCAAAGCCAAAATAATTTCTTGTTAGCTTTTTTAAGATAAGAAAGAATAAAAAAGTGTACCAAAAATAACTTTTCAAAGACATCCTGATACACACTTTTCTCCTAGGAAAATTTAAGGATTATATTGAATTACAACTAAAATTAAATTCATTATTTAGACAGAAGCTTGGACAGAATCATATATTCTAACTAACATGACTGTATTGGTATTTTCACTGTTTATAGATTCTTTTTTAATTTTTTAAATTATTTTTAATTTTAAGAGACTAAAACCAAACAAAATAAAATAATAAAGCCAATCAAAACAAAACAGTGAAAGCAATATGGGACTTCAAAACAAGACCGTAGGAAATCAACAATGGCTGCCATAATGCCTCTTGTAGTCTTCAAAATAGCTGCCCATATCATCAGACATATGAAAGTCAAACTAAATAAAACAGAAGATAACTAATCAAAACAAAGCAATGAAAGTTATATAAGATTTTAAAATAAGATAATAGAAAATTAACAATGGCTAACATAACAACTTACTGTTATCTTCAAAATAGCTGCCCATGCCATTAGATACAATAAAATTAAGTTAAATAAAGCAGAATAAGATCAATCAAAGTAAAACAATAAAAATTATACAGGACTTTAAAAAAATAATAGGGAATTAACAGTGGCAATCACCTTCCCTTTATAGACATTTCCTCCCCTTTTGCTTTTATAATATTTACTGTACACTTTGAATTCCACTAAGTTCTTCAGTTTTTTATACTAGGGAGGCAACACGATGTTCACCTGTGTGAGTTCAAATCATTTCACCCAAGAGCACAAGTTGTATTCATGTACCTACCAAAACACTTGTGATTATCCTTCCTTATAGCTGAGTAGTTTTCCATCTATTCTGCAGTTGATGGGAAAGCTATCCCTACTTTTTTCTGGTTCCCTGTTGCATGAAGCATTGTTTTCTACCCTTTGATTTTCAATATACGAATTTCCTTTTGAGTTAATGTGTTTCTTATATACTGCATATTGATAAATCTTGTTTCTTGTTCCACTCTGCCTGTGTTTCTTTTTATTGATGAATCAAGACCATCTACATTAATGATTATGGCCAACATGCACTGGTTCATCTCTGCCATGATTTTTTTCCTGCTATTGGGTGCCTACTTTTCCTTTCCATTTAATTGTCTGCCCTGCTCAGTGATCTTACTTTGCTGCTGCTCCTGGGACTGTGATCATATTTACCCCTCTCTATAATATCCTGCAGTACTCTTTGTAGGGTTAGTTTGGTAGTTGTGAATTCCTTCAGTTGTTCTTTGTCATAGAAGTATTTTATTTTTCATCAATTTTGAAAGGGTTTGCAGGATACATCAATCTAGGTTGGAAGTTACTTTGTTTCAGGACTTGAAATACTTCACTCCAAGCTCTTCTTAACTTGGTAGTTTGTGTTGAAAAGTATACTTGCTCCTCTTCCTGAGAAAGGAGATAGGATTTGCTAGGCTTATTCTGTGTTTAATCTTTTCACCATTTTATTTGAATTATATTTTTCCAAACTACGTCCATTTGCCCTTTTTAGCAATTCTTCATAAACATCTTTCTCTTTAATGAATAGAATGCAAGCAATATTAGAATATTTGTTGGTTTACTTACTTTAATATATAATTTATTTTGCATAATTGATAATTTATGAACCAGTCCCCATAAATAAAATATTTTAGTATTCAACATTCATCTCCATATGGTTTTATCCTTAATTAAAAAAATATACTTTTGATTCATGTCATATTGTAATAAAATATAGTTTATGTGGAGCTATTAATGACTATTTTCTGAGTTAAGTCTTCCATCTACTTCAAAATTCATTAATTTGGTCATGGTCATATCTGTGCAACAAAATATAAATGTATTTACATAAAGTGATACATTTTGCTTCTTATTTCCTAGTACATTATTGACTTCACTATGGGCAGGAAATAAATTTGCATAAATAGATTTGGTTGAATGGAAGTGTATTGGTGTTCAGAATAATATAAATTTTAAGCAAAACAAAATTTTACAATATTAAACTTAAGCACTAACATAATTTATATGTCACTGGAAAATATTTTGGTCCATATTAATTAGAATTTTTACTAACAAAATTAAAACCGTAATGGTATACCTAAAATTACAGCATTTCAGTTTTGTGCTCTAAGATGAACAAAGTTTTAAACATATATGAGCAGTTTGAGAACCTAAACATAAACCTGTACTTTCTTTGTAACTTAATTCTCATATAGTTATCTTTTATAATTAAAAATAAATTGACTGGTCTGATTTGATGGTTGATTTTCTACACTGATAAATGAATGAACAAATACAATCACTACCTAGCTAATTAGAAAAATGTACACCTTAAATGTATCATTTAAAGTAAAAAATGTGATTTTTTGGGGGAAAAGATTGCATGTGAAACAAAACTGAATCACAAAGAAATATTACATTTTTTAATAATTGCTACTTAATATTGTTTACTATTGCTCATTTCAAATATTTATTTACTTTTTAAAATTGATCTCCAGTTTGTTAATAAATGATGCACTAGTCTTGTAATATTAACATTTTGCTTCTATATGACATCTATTACCAAAGATCCACAGTGATTTCTGAGTTCTAACTTAAATAACAACTCTCTGAACAGAATGGAAACAATCAGATTTTAAATTTTGTTTCAACAAAAAAAAATGTAGCTACTTATTAGAAATCAGTGTATTTTAGTCAACTCTGGCCAAATGTATCACATCGTTTTATTAGGTTTATATCATTCTGGGTTGTATTGGCTTTTGTTTTGTTTGGCCCCAGTCATTTCCATGTCATTCCTTTTTATATTTCTCAAGTTTCAAACACAGAGTTTGTGCACAGTAAGCGTTTGGTAAATATGCTTTGAGTGAGTAAAAGGACAGAGTTGACTGTCTAACATAGTTTCTCTAGTAACAGTAGCAATATTAACAGTAATGGCGGAGCAGGGGTAGTGGTAATATGTCTAAAGTCTGGGTAGAAAAGTGACCAGGAAGAAGAGTCAAACCACAAATTTTGTCTGGATTTGTATGAGATATAGAAAATAGAATGTTAGACCCATAATAAAAGGTTTTTTTAAAGGAAAATAGTGTAAAGCAGTGCCTCCCCCACCCTTTTTGATATTAAGATCTGCTTTCACTGCTGAGAACTTTCCACAGGCTGGGGTGGGGCAAGAAAAGATGACTTTGGGTTGATTCAAGCCTTTTATATTTGTTGTGCACTTTATTTCTGTTATCACCACTTTGTCATATGTAATAAAATAATTATGCAACTCATGATAATGTAGCATCAGTGAGAACCCTGAGTTTGTTTTCCTGAAACTTGACAGTCCCATCTTGGGTTAATGTAAGATGTGACACTAAGTGTGTTGCTTATGTCCAGTCTGCTCCATAATCTCATTTTACTTGATGTCACTGCAGAAAATCCTACTTCGCAAAGATAAAGCCCTGGAAATGGAACAAGCAGGTTCCTTGGCACTTTTAAGGTAATCTAAGGATATTCAATCTTAAATTTAATATAAATGATATAGAGATATCAGTTGTTTCAAAGACAGTTTTAAAGCCACTGTTATTTGCAGTCTTAAGCAGCTGATCCTTTTCTAGCACAGAAAAAGTTGGCTTATCTGGTTTATTCACAAACGGGTTGCAAATTCCTTCCTTCCCGGTTTGGGATCTTTTGTGGTTAGGAGGTGAGACTCAAACTCTGAAAGCTAAGATGGGTAATCACACACCAGCTAGGAAAAAGAAGACCCTGGCTCAGTCACTTATGTAATCTCTGCTACTGTCTGAAACATTAACAACTCCAGTGTTCACTCATAACCTTCATAATTTTAATTTGGTTTTGAATGCAGCCTATTTATCTGCCAATTTAAACACAGTTGTCATTCTCAGTGGAGTGACAGGTTGAGTGCATTGAGCAGGTTGAATAAATCACACAAATAAGCTTGCAAACCTCTCTGTGTCACTAAAATGTACCAACTATTTTTAAAAGAAATATCTGGAACAGCTTTTGTAACTCAAAAATTCTGGCCAGTGATCTACTTTAGAAAACCACCTCACTTTTGTGTGTGAGAGGTGTATGTGCTCTGTACCCATCTCCTCACAGAACTGCTCAAATAGACATGACTTAACTGACTTTATCTTAAGGTAGTCAATAATTTTAATCATATCCTGCAAAATATTTTTAAGTCTGGGACACATTTTGTTGGCTAGGCAGCATTTCTCTCTTGCTAAAACAATATATAGACTCACATTGCAGAAACAATCTCTTTGGCAAAATTAGTGAAACTGGGATATTCAGTCATAGCAACCAGTATATGTGTGTATATACTGACACAAAATGATCAATTCAGTTTTTATGATATGTAGTCACTCAGAGACTTGAATAGTTCTGCAGCTGTAGTGTGTATGGGCAATAAAAGTGTAAATAGCATATCCTCATGCCAATCCTCTTGAGAAATATACCACAGAGAAGCAATCATTGTTGCCTTGACTCAACACCTGCAATTTGTCAACCTAGAATGTGTAGTCATTAATCCTCTCTAATAATTGTGTCCTAATATCCTTTGCTTGCTAATTCATCCATTTGTCTAGGTATGGTGCTGGCCAAAAGGGAACAAATGCCACCTTTTGAACAGTAGCCTCTCTGAAAAACTACAACGAATATTCTTACCAGCAGATAAGATCAATTCCTCACTAATAGTAAAATGCTTCTTAACTTTAGTGATGTAAGTGAACCACTAATAATGATGCTTCCAGTGCAGAACATTTAATGAAGAGGTGGCATTCAGTAATTACTTATTTTTCATACTTACGTATTTTTCTTTTGGAAAACTCCAAACTCTATCCCTTAAATGTAGAGTGTCTGTCCTTCAGTTTGCAAAGCAATATTCAAAGTTTCATGAGTTCATTGGATAGTCCGTAGCCACATATAATAGAAAAATTACTTAATGAATGCTAATCACTCCTCATAATACATCTGTAATTCAAGTAGGACTTGGTATTTTCTTTTAAATGCCACTTTCTATTTTTTGGCAGCCTTAGTGTCTTCTGGGTCTTTCCCCCTTTTCCATGAAGTTCTCCAGTGACATTTGTTTTTAATCATTTTTGCTAGGATTAGCTTGTGGGCTTACCAAAACTGTGAGTAAAACAAGTGCCTAATGTTGGAAAGTAGCACAGATAAAAATGTTAAAAAAAAAATTAGTGGGCCGTGCATGATCTAAAATAAAATATTGGATTTGACTTACAGTCTGCCACCAGATGCAGCTGTACAATTGAAGAGCATCAACCCACTTGACACTATAAAGCCTGCCACCAGATGCAGCTTAATTGTCACCACTCGCTGGTAAGGTTTTCAGTGAGTCTGCAGGCAATTGATTTATTATGGTCTCTTTCTGTCAAACCTCTCTGCTAATGTTAATTTGTATTTGTAGCCACTCCCCCATGCAGGGATCATCATCTCACGTTTTAGATTCCCAGGGAGAGCACAATCTAATTCCTCACATATGCAGTTCACAGTAGCTTTCCCTCCCCTAGGTGAACTAACAGAGCTCAGGTGGCAAGGCAGGTGATGCAGAGTCGCTGCAAATACAGGTGGAGCTTTACTCACTCACTCACACTGTCCTCCTGCTGTGCAGCCAGTCCTTGACAGGTCATGCATCAGTGCTGGTCCATGATCTGGGGGATGGGGACATTTGATGTAGAGGATATATACAGACATAAATATATCTACAAACGATGACCTATCATACTCACAAAAGAAAATCAGCTGCAGAGATCAACGAAGCCACTGGCTGGGTGCCACCAGACCTAGGCCAGATCTGGCCAGGAACTAGGCTGTGACCAAAAGAACCTCAGTCTTCCCTGAAAAATATGAGGAGTTCCAAAGTCTACTAAATCAAGTCTGATGTTCATTATGAATGATCAGTGATATGGAATAAAATTAGATTTGTTCTAGTCTTTTGAGAAATCTTTATTTACCATTTATTGTAAATAATATGGAACATATTGCAATAAAGAAGTATCTGTGTGTGTGTTTGTGTGTGTACAAAGAAAAGTGATAAATTGGATAGATCATGGCAAAGAAAATGCTTTTCAAAACACAGAAGGAGAAGCTTGTGGTGGTATATAAGCAGGTAAATATATAGTGCTGCTTTGGCAGCACATATACTGTAAGTAGGTAAACATACAGAAATCAGACCATATATAAAAATGTTAAAGTATATTTGACTGCTAATCATAATGTGTCAATAAGATATAACACAACAGATGTGCTTTCAGCAGATGCTAAAAATTCGGTAGCTTTATAGAACTACATCTTCCTATTTATTGGTTAATTATATCTATGTCTATTGATGGAAATCACAGACTCCAGTTTCCCTAAAGCTTCGATTATGGTAATTAGTTCAAGCTAGAGACAAGCTGAGTTCACTGCATGTGTACTCTCAACACATAAAAGTTATCCACATATCATATAATAATTTGTGATTTACCCTTATGTACCAGATTTTTTATAATTATCAAGCTTATAGCACATTTTGAAAATATATGATCATCTTTCCACTAATTTTTAAAATATTGTTCTTTTATCAGCCTTTTTCCTCTCTGTCCTTCCAAATATATTTTGAAAATTTTCTCAGTATCTTCATGCATGTTTCAGAAAGAAGGGTGAGTGTCAGGCATAGAAGTCTGAATGATATTATTGTTCAGACTTGTTATGTTTGTGTGTGTGTGTGTGCATCTATGCAAAGATAAAGTGCTACAACTAATTGGATGGATAAGACCAAAGAAAACATTTTTCAAACAAGGATGGAGAAGCTCATGGTGGTATTCTAAGTATGTAAACATACAGAAGTGAAACCTGAAGCAAATATTATCACAATCATTTTGTGGCGACTATACATATTTTTAAAAATTGCAAAGAATCATCATACCATGTTGACTCTTCTATTTTTATTTTTTATCTCTGTAACACAAAGGCAAAACATTCTAAATATTTATTTTTATAGTTTTTTTACCTGTCAAGTTAAAATTATTCTGGTACATTTTGTAGCATAAGCACACAAAATCTCCTTAATCTGGAATTGAAGTAAGTTAAGTGGAAATGATTGGAAGGCCACCTAATGATTAGGGAATGCATGTGCTGCTTGAAGAGTTCCACAACTGTCCTGGCATCTGAACCAAAGATGATGTCATTTAAAATACCTTTCTGAAAATATCTCTTCTCTCCCAAAACCTTTACCACTCAACGTTATATCATCATATATTTCTAACAAACTTGTCATTAAAAACAGTCTTGAGGCCACATGAACATTAACATGGTTAGGACATTTCATCATTAGGGCATTTCTTTTCTAATTCCACATATAACTAAACCCTAGATTTAAATTAAGGATGACAATAACACTATCTGAAACTGATGACACAACTGTTCCCTAAAAAGAGCAAATTTTACAATAACCAAGATAGTTTGTACACTTAAATTGTGATGTTTACAGATAATTCAATAACCTTTATCTGTATTGACTGTATGCACGAGGAGGAATTGGGGAGAAAGTAGGTGTGAAACGCTATGTTAGCCCACTGTTACTCTTTGGAACACCCCACGATAAAACATTCCTTTTAGGATTATTTAGTATATTAATTAGTTCTTTACTTGAGGTATTTAAGCAATAAAGGTTCTTAAGATGAATATTGGGATCTACAAAAATGAAAGATAAGTGGTCTCAAAAAATTTGAATAACTACTATAATCATTAATGACTATAACAATGATCTTAAAGGTAGACAGAGGCTATGCTATCCATTATATTTTTGTTTTAAGAGACGTTAATGTTTTTGCCTCCAGAAAAGCAGCTCTTTTACATGTTATCTATAATCTTTTCTAAAATTTTATTTAAAGAGAAAAAAAGCAAAACAGAATAAAGGGTAGCAACAATACAGAATTCCAAAAAAAAAAAAAGAAAGAAAAAGAAAAAAAAATCACTATCACTAGTTGATAACTTACATATTGTCATCTTAGAAATAAATTGTTCAAGTTACAAAATTAAAGCATACAAAGTGGACATTCAAACACTGAGACTGCAAACAGTTCTGCTCATGGATCCAACAAAAAATTAGTAATATGGTCATCTATCTTATATACTTAAACATACATTCAGTTAAATCCATTAGAGCACTTTCTTTTCCTCTCTTTTTTATAATATCAATTACACATTTAGAGTTTTACTACTCTTATAGTTCTTACTATATTTTACACTAGAGACACAATGTGATATTTATAAATATGATTCTTTTTTATTTCACTAATGAGGATAGTCTCAAGTTGCCTCCATTTACCTATGAAGGGCTCAAGATCATTTGTTATAGCTGTGTAATATTCCATTTTATAAAAATACCACATGTTTTTCATCCACTCTGCAGTTGATGGGCATCTTGGTTGTTTCCAAGATTTAACTATTACAAATTGTGCTGCTATGAACATGGGTGCACATTTATCACTGTGATATGAACTTGTCAGTTATTCAGGGAAAATTACCAGGAGGGGAATAGCTTGGTTGAATGGAACTTCCAATCCTAGTCTTCTGAGAAATCTCCATAGTGATTTCTACAGTAGCTGCACCAGTCTATACTCCCATCAACCATGGAGCAGTGTTCCTTTTCCCCCGCAGCCTCATCAACATTTGTTATCAGTTGTTTTCTTGATGGCAGCTATTCTTTCCAGGGTGAGATGAAATCTCAAAGCTGTTCTAATTTGGATTTCTTGAATGACCAGTGATGGTGAACATTCCTTCATGTATATTTATCTGCCGTTTGTATATCTTCATGTGAGAAATGTGTGTTCATCTGATGCCCATTTTTTAAGAGGGTCTTTGAATTTGGGGGGTTTGATGCTTTTTCAATTCTTTACATGTTCTGGATATAAGTCTTTTGTCTGAGGGGTTACTGGCTAAAATTCTTTCTCACTCTGTGCGTTTTCTTTTCACTCTTTTGGTGATTTCTTTTGAAGTGCAGAAACTTTTCAATAATATGAGATCCTAGTTGTTCATTCTTTGGAATGTTTCCCATGCAATTTGCATTTTGTTAATGAAATCTCTTCCTATCTCTATGTCTCCAAGACTTCTATCTACCTTGTCCTCCAGTAGATTTAGTGTTTCTGTTTTAATATTTAAGTATTTGATCCAGTTAGACTTTAGTTTTGTGCATGGTAATATGCGTGGGTCTAGTTTCTGTCTCCAGCATATGGAGAGCCAATTTTTTCAACACCATTTATTAAAGAGACTATCCTTCTTCCAGTGAACATGTTTAGCACCTTTGTCAAATGTCAGGTAGCTGAGTATCTTTGTAGTTGTGCTTGCATCTTGTAATCTGTTCCATTGGACTTCAGGTCTACTTCTTTGTCAGTATCATGCTGATTTTATCACTGTGGCTTTGTAGTATTGTTTCAAGTCAGGAATTGAGATGCCTCCTGTCTTGCTTGTGTTGCCCAGAATTGCCTTTGCTATTCTAGGTTTCTTCTGTTTCCAAATGAATTTTAGTAGTGTTTTCTCTAGATGTGTGAGGTATGTCAATCGTATTTTGATTGTGATTGCATTAAATCTGTATAACAGTTTTGGGAGTATGGACATTTTCATAATGTTGGTTCTTCCTAACCAAGAGCAAAGAATATCCTTCCATTTCTAATATCCTCTTCAACCTCCTTTTTTTAGCATAGCATAATTTTCAGCATATAGGTCTTTTACATTCTTGATTAGGTTGATTCCTAAGTATTTCATTTTTTTAGATGCTATTGTGAAAGGTGATATTTCCATAATTTCTCTCTGGGTGAGTTTTTTGTTTGTGTACAGGAATGCTACTGATTTTTGAGCACTGACTTTGTATCCAGCTACTCTGCTGAACTTGTTTATTTCCTCTAATGGCCTTTTAATGGAGTTTTGGGGTCTTCTATATAAAGTATCATGTCATCTGCAAATAGTGATAGTTTAATTTTTTCCTTTCCTATCTTTATTCCTTTTATTTCTCTCTCTTGTCTGATTGCCCTGGCTAGTGTTTCCAGAACTATATTGAAAATGAGTGGTGATAGTGGACATCCTTGTCTCATTCCTGATTTTAGTGTGAAAGCTTTCAGTTTTTGTCCATTTAATATAATGTTGGCTGTTGGTTTGTCATAGATGGCTTTTATGAGATTGAGGCAGACACCATGTATTCCAAGTTTCTGAAGGGTTTTTATCATGAACATGTGTTGAACTTTAATCAAAAGCATTTTCTGCATCTATTGAGATGATCATGTGGTTTTTGTTTTTAGCTCTGTTGATGTGTTGTATTACATTTATTGATTTGTGTATGCTAAACCACTCCTGAATTCCTGAAATGAATCCCACTTAGTTGTGATGTATAATGTTCTTGATGATTTGCTGCATTCTATTTGCCAGTATTTTATTGAGAATCTTTGCATCAATATTCATTAGTGAGACTGGCCTATAGTTCTCCTTTTTGGTTGGGTCTTTCTCTGATTTTGGTATCAGAGTAATACTTGCCTCCAGGAATGATTTAGGGAGGATTGCTACCTTTTCAATTTCATTGAAGAGTTTAAGGAGTATTGGTATCAAATCATCTCTAAATTTATAGCAGAATTCAGCCATGAATCCATCAGAACCTCGGCTTTTCTTTGTTGGTAAGTTTTTAATCATGTTTTCAATTTCAAAAGCTGATATTTGGTTATTCAAAATTGCTATATCTTCTTGGTTGAGCTTTGGTAGTTCATATGTTTCTAGAAATCTGTCCATTTCCTCTGTGTTGTCCACTCTATGTGAGTAGAGTTTTTCAAAGTAGGTATTCATGATCTTTTGAATTTCTGTGAGATCTGTAGTAATTTCTCCCTTTTTGTTCCTTATTGCATGAATTTGGGGTTTTTTCTTTCTTTTTCTTAATAAGGTTAGCTAGAGGTTTGTCAATTTTGTTTAGTCTCTCAAAAAACAAGCTTTTTGACTCATTAATTATTATTTTTTTTAGTTTCAATTGCATTGATTTCTGCTGTAATCGTTACAATTTCCTCTTTTCTATGAGCTTTGGGTTTAAAATGCTCCTTTTTTTTTTAGAAGCATGATGTGAAGCATAAGGTTGTTTATTTGAGCTCATTCTGTTTTCTTGAAATGACAATTTATTGCTATATATTTCCCTCTTAAGACCGCTTTCATTGCATCCCACAGATTGCAGTATGTTGTTTCTGCATTTTCATTGAATTGTAGATTTCACTTTATTTCTTCTTTAATTTCATCTGTAGCCTACTGGTTGTTCAGAAGGTTGTTATTTAATTTCCATGTATTTATGCAGGTTTTGCAATTTCTTTGCCATTTATTTCCAATTTCAGTGTGCTATGGTCAGATATTATCCTGGGATAATTTCAATACCTCTGCATTTACTTAAGAATGTTTTATGGGATAATATATAGTCTATTTTGGAGACTGTCCCACGTGCAGCTGAGAAGAATATGTATTCTGATGTGGTTGGGTAGAACATTCTCTAAATATCTACTAAGTACAATTGCTCATAGATATGATTCAGTTCTAATATTTCTTTGCCGATGTTTTGTCTAGTTGATCTATCTCTGTGACAATGGGGTATTAGGGCCCCTGTTATAATTATGTTCTTGTGTATTTGGTTTTTCATGTTCATTAGTATCTGTCTTATATAGTTTGTTGCTCCTGTATTTGGTGCATATATATTTATAATTCTTAGTTCTTCCTTTTGAATTTTTCCACTAACGAGTATGTAGTGACCTTCTTTATCTCTTTTAATCATTTTAGGCTTGAAGTTCACATTGTATGCAAATAGAGTAGTTACCCCTGTTTTTTTCTGGATTCCTATTGCATGGAATACTCTTTTCCATCCTTCGTCTTTTAATCTATGAGTTTCCTTTTGGGTCAGATGTGTTTCTTGTATACAGCATATTGTGGGATCCTGTTTCTTCATCCATTCTGTCAACCTATTTCTTTTTATAGGTGAATTGAGGTCATTTACATTTATGGATATTACTGATATGTACTGGCTCGATTTTGCCATGTTATGTTCCAGTTGTTTCCCTTCTTCTTTTCCCCTTTTTTAATTGCTTGTCCTACCTGTTGGCTTCTTTCTGTTGGTATTCTGGGAATTGTTGTCATTTTTATCTCTATCTAGTATGACTTTCAACATTCTTTCTAGGGTTGGTTGAACTGAATTTCTTCAGTTGTTCTTTGTGATGGAAGTATCTTGTTTCTCCATTGAATTTGAATGAAAGGTTTGCTGGGTACATCAGTCTGGGTTGAAAGTTGTTCTCTTTCAGGGCTTGAAATACCTCACTCCAAGCTCATCTTGACTTGAGAGATTGTGCTGGAAAGTCTGCTGTAAATCTACTGGGCTTTCCTTGATAGTTGAGTTGTGTCTTTTCTGTAACAGCTTTTGGTATTTTGTTTTTATGCTGTATGTCTGGGATCTTAATTATTATATATCTGGGTGTACATTTATATTGGTTGTGATTGTTTTGTGTTCTATAGGCCTCACATCTGCATATCAAATTTTTCCCCTATGTTTGGGAAATTTTCTGCTATTACTTTTGTGAATATTTTAGTTATTTGCATTGACTCCTGCATCTTCACTAATGCCTATAATCTCATATTATTTCTCTTGGTATCATCCTGAAGCTGCTGGATTGTCATTTCATGCTACTTTGTTATTTTTAAAAGTTCTATCCTTTCATGATCACTAATTGTGATCCTGTCCTCAAAGTCCAAAATCCTATCCTCAGCTTCATTTAAATGGTTTTTCCAGCTTTCAATAGAATTTTTTGTTTCTTGGATGTCTCTTTGAGTTTGTTTCATGAATTCTGCTTTTTTTCTATATTGTTTTGTTTATTCAAGGTTTCAATCAGTTTCCCATGCTCCTGTACTTTTTCTCTATTTCTTCTTTAGCTGCTCTGAGCAACTCCTTTACTAAGGTTTGTATTTCTGTGAGAGTACTTATAATTTGATTTCCTCTATAGCTTTATGGAGTTTTTTAATTTCACTTGCTATCTTTCCAGAGATTTCTGGTGTGTTACTTTCGAAGTTCTTTATTTCAATGTCTCTTGTACTTGGTCCTGGTGGACTAGATGTTTGAGATTGCATTTTGCTGTTTTTCCATTTTTCCCCTTCAGGTTAATATTTGTTTCTTCAATCTCATCAGTGTCACCTGTTGGTAGTGTGTATCTTGGGGTCCTACTGTAAAGTTGATGTTTGTCCAATTTCTGGGTCCCACAATGTAGAGGTGAGATACTCAACTGGATTCCCCCTGCAGGGCCTGTTGGGTGAGTCCTATGTTCTTCCAAGGCTTACACACCTAGGAGTACTGATGGAAATCAACCCCTAATTCCTGCTGTTATTATGTCTTCAGTTGTTCAGAGTCACCAGATCTTTCTGTTTAGAGTGTTTCTCTCAGGTGGGACTCTACTGAGTCTCTGGGTGCCCCATAGGCCCCCTTAATTTTCTCCAGGTTGGGAGAGGCCTTATTGACACCCTCCTCAAGCTACCTGATATTCTCTATGTGGAGGAAGGACTCACCCACCCATTTGTCAAGTTCACCAAAAGTTTACTTCTGGAGGGGGCTTCTCTGTTGCTCCTGTTTATCCATTGAAGGTGGCAAACTCTATTCCTACTTTAGGGGCAAACTCACCTCACTGATGGAAGCCTGTTGAGTTCTTCTTACTGAGTCTCCCCTCAATACTGCATGATTAATCCACTGCAGTCCAAGGTTCTGGGGGGAGGTGTGGGAGCCAAAGATCAACAGCAATGCTATGTCCAGGAGGTGGGAGTATCCTCGATTGCAGCAGTGGGACTGCAGGGGTGCTCATCACGGGTTGGAGTTCCTAGGTCCTGAAGTGGGTGGCCAGGACTGTGGGACACGGGAGAGGCTGGGTTCCAGCCCCGCCCTGTGCACACCTCTGGCTGGAATTCACAGTCCCAGGAGATGGTCTACGGAGATGGTGGGAATCATAGGAAGGGCCCGGGTCTAGCCCAGCCCCATGTTCATCTCTGAGTGGAGTTTGTTATCTATAATCTTAAGCTCTAACGTGATTCACGACTTTAAGATAGGGTAGTAATATGACATAAATATTAATATATAAAATAAATCAAATTCAGAATGATAGGGCAGGAGCCCATTCTTTCTTGAATCAAGTTACAGACCACCTTTCTAATTCCTATTTTCACCTCAAGTGCACAATGGGCCTTTCTGCTAAGCCACAGAATTCTAAAGAACATTTAGTATTGCTTCCAAAAGACTCCAACTTTGTATCTAGTTTATATAAAAATAATAGTGTGAACCAAGCTTATCTTTTATTATACTGCTACAGATATAGTTATTATAACTGAGAGATTTTTGTAAATGGAGCATAAAAATAAAAAGAAGTTTTGTGGATATTTATAGAGATACAAAGTGTGATAAAAGGCCAAAGTGTGAGCAGCCATGGGAATAAGGCATCTGCATAACATGAGGTTTCAGATGAAGACCAGAATGCTGAAAAGCAGCTTCTTATGCATGTCTACTACTACACAGATACCACCACACTCCCCAGAGTCTGTCTATTTTATGATCTCCAGTGTATTTTACATTCTTATAAAGAATATGAAGTGAATAACAAAAGTTGGCATTTATTAAATGCTTTATTATATGCCTGAAATTGTCCTGAGTGCTTTACCTAAACTACCTCTTTTAGAGTTTGTGACAGTAATGTGAGTAGGGAGATTTTTTTTGTCTTAAAGAAAAGAAAGCCAAGAAAGAAGGAATAAAAGAAATTTTAAACTCAGATTTTGAAGTCACATTTTCTATGACTTGAAAAATCAAAGATAGCTGCTTTATTTCTAACATTTTTATTGACATTTTAAACTATTCCAGAAATATATTTATTGGTATGTTTCTGATTCATTTCTGTTAGTGTAAGAGTATGTCTAAGGAAGAAATTTTGTCTTTAATTTTTGTTTTTATTGTATCTTTCTTTATCCTAAATACCAAGTGTGATTTTAGTTTCATGTCTTCTATGCTGTTATTTAAATTATACTCAGTGAAATTTCTCACCTCTTATTTCCAAGTCTTTCTCAAAATGTATATCTATGTTTCTTGGTCAATTGCATCTGTATCCTATAATATTTTATAAAGTATATTTTAATATTAAATACTTCAGGTTCTAGTATCCATTTACTTACTTTCTAGTGGTTAGTTCAGTTATCTTCTTTGAGTTCTAGTTTTACTAAGTTGGTTAATTTGTGATGATAGTTATTTTCCTTAAGGAAAGAGGCTTGCCCTTATAATCTGAAAGTCACTTCCAGTGTTAAATTTTATTATTTCACAATGAACTTTAAGAAATAGATACAGCTTAGTTCTAATGAAAGATAATTTTAAAATATTCCTCACTTTATTACCTTTCATATTTTCTTTTGCACTGTTCTTTGGTACTTTTAACTATCTACATTGTACAGGAAATAAGAAGCTAGGAGCTCAGACTAGTGTTCTTACATTTGTTTAGCATAAAACATGGAGATGTAATATCTACCAAAATATATTTCTCTCTATAAAACATAAATAACAATGCCTATTTCTCGTGGTATTTCCTGGGAAGGTACTTTATAAATTGTAACTGTGATGTAAATGTAAGGTATTATTACTACACTAGTAAATTATAAAGTGACCCAGTTTTCCTGGTGCACAGTATTACATCCCTCCCAAAGTCGTGGTTCAGAGTGGAGGCCTCAATTATTTACAGATTTTTCCTTTGAACCTAATAATTGTTCATGAAAACTCCCACAATTTCATGGAAACCACAAATATCCTTCATGATTTATTTATTTATTTAGTGGGGTTTTTTTTTTGCAGGAGGTTGATGAGTAGCCAATCAGGAAGCATCACTCAGTCTCCATGCTGCTGAGTACTTGCAGCCCTGTAATCATCCCAGCAGATGCACCAGCATCCTACCTCATACAGGTTGCTGTACTGCATGTAGCTATGTTGAGTATTCTCAGTTTTGTTCCTAAAGCCTTAAGACCCCTATGATGTTGCCAAAATGTTCTGCATTTTATAAGGTTCCATAACTGCTGCTGCTGAGAAATAATCTGTATTTTCATATTATAGTGGACCCCCAAAATTGGTGTGAGTTAAGTCCCTATGGCACCTGCAAAATGTGAAAAGCTGCAAATTAGATATGGTCCCAAAAAAATGCACATTAGTGCCTATATATTTTAATAGTTTAAACCCTAAATATGCTGTGTTATGTAATGGTTATATAATTTAATTTAATAAAATACTATGTTAACAAAGCTTTAAAAGGTACAGAACAATTTCACAGAAATGGCAAATATCATCCAAAAAATGCTCCTTTCCTGTTCTCCTTTTGTACTGAAGTAACAATCCTTCTTAATTGGACCTTCCAAGCCAGTAACCACACTGACTCAGTTCAACTGGGTGGTCCCACTTGTTATAGTTTACAGGGAAGAGATTCAATACCAGAAAAATAATTTATAGTATTGTTTTATAATATTCGCCCAAAGAGTTGAATGCAAAAGACTGCAAGAGATCTGTCCACACACGAGCAACCCAAAGAATCCAGTTGGGAGCCTGGATCCCATGGCAGTGTCTTGCACAAGTCCAGCTGGAGGCCTAAAGCTCATAGCAATGTCATTTAAGTCTATATCTAGGATCTGCCCTGAGAAGACCAAAAGGTCGGTGGAGGAAGCTATAAACTACACCAGTGGAATGTCACTACCAGTGGGATGAAGGATCTGTGCCAGCAGGCTAAAGGATTTACACTGGAGGCAGAAAGTGAAGCTCCAGGTAAGGAACAGAGCTCTCCAAAAGAATAGCAGCCATCCTCAGGACCTGAACTCCTCTGGTGATGCAAACAGCTGAGTTCGTATCAGGAAAACCAGTAAGAAAAGCTTCTCCAGGAGAATGAATAGTACGCCATCTTCTCCTTCAGTTCTCAATGATTTCAATCATTCAATCACTTGTTGGTGAAAACATCAAGAGAAGTTTCAATGAAAACATAAAATGCTGGTAATGTTTAAAATATCGTTTTACATTTCTCAATAATTTGGAAGGTATAAATATTGTATTCATTAATACGTTTTAGTTTGCAAGTAACAGAAAGTCTACTTAAGCAAATTTTGGCTAAAAACAACATTCCTGAGAAGAGACACACAACCATAGGTAGGCTTAACTGCAAATGAGAACCAAAAGTGGTATGTTGCCACTACTAATTTGTCTTACCTCCTTTCTGCTGTGCACATTCTTCTATGAGGGTATCACTGGTGACACCCTCAGAGCCTCTCTTTCCTCTGCTAGAAAGGGACTGAATTGCTCTCTCTGACACATTTTTAAGTATCCTGACATGCTTGACAACAATCCTCAATATTTTATTTTTAATAAAATATTTTATTAGCACATGTTTGCAATACATAATAATTATAGTCCTTGTGGGGAGTTGGTGCACATACATAAGATACCTCAATTCTTATTTTACCTTTTTTCTTTCTGTTCTGAACACAGAATAAATAGTAAGTTTTTCACAGAAAAGAATCTAACTTTTCCCTTATATATTTGGGAGAGACTACCTGAGGGTTATGATTATATCTTACCCATAAGAGTAATTCAAGAATCATGTCATCACAGTAACTTTAAAAGGTATGAGTTTAATGTGATATTCTCTTTCCCAATTGGAATTTATATAATATCATTTACTCAAGACCATAAATTCTAACATGATTATGACTGACAACAACTTGGTGGAAGGATTCAAAGAGTCATGAATGGAGAAAATCAGAAAAAATATGAATGACAAATGCCAATTCCCAAATCTTAAAAAGAAGAGAGGTCTTCAGTACTCTAAGTAAGTTAAATAAAGAGGTAAGAAATAGGAAGCATGATATAATTGGAAAATGGGGATTTTAGTGCAACATAAATGACTTGTAAGTTCTGTGAATTGAAATATTTTTCCTAGTGTGAAATCTTCCTAGTAACTGATCCCTTGCTGTGATTGTACATTTCTTTCTGTTTATTTAGTGATGATGTCTTGGATTATTGTGTGACATCTTTCTAGAATGAATGACTAAATACAATGAATGCATCTCTTCTAGTCACTGTGTTTATTATAAATTAATGCTAATTCTTAGAACATTCTGGAATCTTGAGCACAAAACTTTCCACCCAGGACTCTAAAATTTACTTTGATGTGTCTTCTCTTCATTCATCCCACCCAGTTGTTGATTTTTTTTTTTTTTTACCTGAGGCACCCTTGACTTAGCACCAGAAGGATTCCAGGAAGTTCATAGAAATCTCAGTGCCAGGGCAATGATAACTTGGAGGAAATTTTCCAAGGTTACTGGCTTATAAAAAAAAATTGAAGCAAGAGTTTCTTAAACTATTCTATTTTAACTAGAACTCAAGCAACCTAAACCAAGTGATTAAAAACAAAAAAGAACTACTAGTATAAAAGATAATGATAAAATACTATCTGACTACAACCATAGCTAAAAAATATTTCAGCCATTCTTTTCTTTTTGAATTAATAAATACATATATATGTGCAATTATGTACATAAATTTAAAAAGGTGTAAGATGAATGTCAGTTCTCAAACCCTAAAAAGATAAAAAGTCTCCAGTACTCTAAGTAAATACTTACATATAAGGATAGTATTGATCTACTTTTACTCACATGGAAATATATTTTTATGTGTGCCTGTGTGCGAATGTTGTGCATTCATGAATAAAAGTCCTTAATGATGAAAATGTATCTTCCCAAGTGTACAGTTTAGTCTTTTAAATGAAAGAAAAATGAGGACTTTTTCTATTTCTTTCATCTCAAATACACAGGACAATAAAAAAAAATGTGAGAATAAGCCTTCTATATCCTAATTCTCTGTTTATATAACAATTAAACTTAGTTTCTGTCTGTCTCTTGGATGAATGTCTTTGCCCTTAACCAGTAAGAGTCAATATCTATTTCCAAAGATATTTTCTTAAAGTTTGATTAGAAACAATTTAAAAGGCATAGAAGTCATGTTTTCATCCATCTTATCTAGCCACTATGCACATGCCAAAAATATGACTTGATTTTTCTTAATACAGAACTGTATATTGATTCTTTTGTGAATTTAAGACCTCATATTTCCACTTACCTCATTTCGCTAAAACTTATATAACACTGTCCTTATACTAAATGATTTAAGCCTTATGAACAACTGGCATATTCAGTTTATGGAATGAAGGAGCATAGAATCCAAACAGCTGTCATTTAGCATGAAAGTCATAGAAGTTCTTTTTTGATGGTTTATTTGCTGTCTTTCAGTATTAGTTGCATATACACACTAGAGGTTGACCACCACAAAATAAACCAAGCTTATGGAAAAGATTTTAAAAATAAATAGACAATTAGACCTTGTGACCCTATTGCTATAAGTGGCCCTGAAGTACCTGTTTTCATGGGTTCAGGACCCACAAAAAAGAATGAGTGCTTTCCACGACAAAAGACATCCCAGGATTCTAAGGGTGAAGATAGGGGTTGAAAAACTGAGTGTTTCTATCTTATATTCTTATTTCAGTCTCCTAATATGTTTCAGGCATTGCCATATAACATATGAGACATTATATTTCATGTAATATTTGCAATAGTTATAGAGGTAGGCATTATTATTACTATTTTGCAGATATAAGGATAATGATGGAATAGCAGGCCCAAAGTAACAGAGTCAGTTGTGGCCAGTGGTGTATCTGGATTCTGTGGCCTTTCCATTTTTATGGATCTAAAGTAAGGAGAGAAATTCATGCATGTTGGTATCTTCATGCAGTCTTTTTATCTGATATCTTGTCTTTTGCCTGCATATTTCATCTGTACTTTTTAGGGCCATATTTATCAATTAGTTAATTTGTTAATAAAACTCAATGACACTGGATAAAATCATATATAATTCTTATTTATAAGCATTTATTATTAAAATATGTAGATAAAACGTAATTACTTAAAACTTAATGATAGTATAAAATAATAATTCAAAACAAGATTTTAGAATGTCTAATGACATTCTTTGTCATTAATTACTAAGCTAAATATGCAAACAATTAATGTGACAGGAATTCAAATTCAAAGCCAAAAGATAGCATTTACTGTGTCTCCTATCTTTATGCAAATTCAAATCATACATTTAATGAATGATTTTGTGCATCCATTATGTCCCAGGCACATAATAAGTAACCAAGGAGAGCACCGTCAGTGTAAGAAGTCAGTTATAACTTAAGGTTTTGTTGGATTAATTTGTTGGAATAATTTAGGAAAACTGAGGTGCTATTTACTGTCATAGGTTGGGAGGAGAGAGCAATCTCCAGGGTGAAGACAAAGACCATTACAGATTCATGGTTTAATATATTCAGTCCAAAGTGCCACTGTGACAGCACAATGTGGCTTTTAAGTCCTGAGACATTTATATCTTGGATTCATTGTGAGGACCAAATTGAATATAACAATTGTGATAAAGTATAGATGTTTTCAAGTCTAAGAAACAGGTCTGGGAACTGGGTCAGGACCATTTCAAAGTTAATAAGTAAGGAATATAAGAGGTAGAGAAAACCAACAATGGAATCTGTCTTTTTTTTTTCCCATACTGGGGATCAAACTCATAAACTTGCGCTTGCAAGGTAGGCACTTACGCCTCTGAGCTAGATCCTCGGCACCATCAATAATGGAATCTTAAAACAGATGATAAATAGGAAAGAAGATAGCCTAATAATGTGCTGTTATGAAAGCCAACAGAAGAAAGTTTTAGAGAGGATGTGTGATCTACCATGCTTTCGTTAGATTACAAGAGAAGAAAATTGAGCATAAAATACAATATTAAGGTTAATAGTGGCCTTATTTTGATTTTGTGAAGTGTAAGCTAAAGCCATTAGAATGAATCTAAGAAAAAAATGTGGAAACTGTAGTAAAATAATTGGCCTGTACTCTTCAAAAATGTCAAGATATGAAAGACAGAATTGGATCAAAGTAAGTTTTTGATGGGATAAGAAAATGCAAAAAATAGTGCCAGGCCAGCATTTTTTACTAAAAGAGAAAGAAAACTGGTAAAAATATAATAATGTTGTAATGTCAGCTTTTTTATTCTGGTAATTATAGTGTCGTAAGATAAATAAGTTCTTCGTTCTTTGTTCTTAGGAAATACATTGCAAAATGTTTATGATTAAAAAGACATCAGCAACTAGAATTAAAGTGGCAAAACATTAATATTTAAGGAGTGTGATGAAAATTTTCCTTATTTCAGCTTCTCTCATAAATCTGAAATTATTTCAAAATTAAAAATTTAAGCAAAAATGAAAAATATTAAATATAAGAGAGACTCAGAAGATTAAGAGCTACATTTTCTTTCCCTTTCTTAAATTTACAACTAGTCTATTCTCCAGTATGTTTCTTGTTCACTTGAAGGTATGTATTTCTTTCTGTGCTTAAGTTCACTGGATCTTCCATTTTTTCCCAGTTTTCCCATTCTTCCTGATTTAAAGAAAAGCTAATGTATATTTTTTAAAAGAACTACAATATCTCCTGTATTGTCTAAGATAGTCTGATTCCTAAATAATATGTTTTAACTTTAGTATTTTAAAAATATTTTCTCAATATTTGAATCCACAATAAACTTATTGGCTTATTTTTAAATCTAAATAGATTGCATATTGTCTATATAAATATTTTATATTTTTTTATTTCATTAATAAAATCCTTCCTTATTCTTAAAGCAAAGCCATTCTCAGTGTTACTAAAAGTATATAAATATGGTCATAGTTCATCAAATCCAAATCCAAAGCCAATTTGATGACATATTGTGATAGGTGTTACCTAAGGCTATAGACAAGTCACTCAAATCTAAGATCTTAGTGTCACAATAGTCTTCCTCCATCTGTCACTGAGCCCTGAAATTATAGATATGGTGTTGGCGGGAGGGAAGAATTTTATTTATTATAACAAGATTTTTAAAAAAGCAACTCAGGAAATATCAAATAAAGATAAGCATCAAACTAACTTATTATTAGTTACTGATGAATAGGAACGAATAATGACTGTTTTCTCAGTGGAAGATTAGTATCAAATCTGAGTTCTAGATCAAGTTAGTTGACAGTGTAAAGAATAGAGGGGAATTTTAGGGCGGGGACCTCACTGAAATTTTAATGCAGAAAGCCTGATTGTTCATGTGACCTTGAGTGTAGAGAGAATGTAGAGGACATAACTAGATGACCTTGGTTCATAAGAGTAGCCCATAAATGATTGTCCTTCACAATAGAATGAAGACCAAGTGCCATTTCATTAATCTGCTAATGTCTTCCCCCTGCTGCATATATTAGCCTTGGTATCGTATTTGTTCATGAAAATATATGCACGTAGACATGCAGATGCCCTGTTCTCTCTCATTTAGAGACAATTTCTCATTTTGTCTCCCTTGTCACTGGGGAGCCAGCCCATGGGAGTTTTTCCTGCAGCATGAATTCCCCCTGCACCTGAGCTCTCTTTCTTTGTGAGTATATCAAAGATTTTACTTCTCAATATGTTTGTCTAGCAAATCAGAAAGTCTGGAATGAAATCCACAAGATCCCATATTTCATGGTATAGCAAGTAGAAAAAGCACAATCAAATTGGGTCAAAATCTCAGCTCCACCATTTACTCAGTTAGGTATCTCTATTACTCTTAGTTTCCTTTCTATAAAATAACATTGACAAGGAGTTTCTAAGAGGCTTATTCAGGATATTAAATGAGACAATTCATAAAGTGCTCAAAACCATAAATAGCACATAAAAACGACTCCATAAGTGTTAGCCAGATGTAATAACAGTAAGAACAATAGTCAAGTATATCTTGAAACTCATAATACATTTTAGGATCCATAGTTAACATATACATATATTTATAAAATAAAATTTATTACTGTATTGAGATTTCATCTATTGCAATAGAAAATTTGCCAAAATAAAATGGTTTCATAATTTTGTACAGAATATGTATCTTTTCAGTGTGTAGGTGAATGGTTTAACCTATTAACAAAAGAACATATTGTACAAGTGGCGGACAAAATATTTTTTTACCTGCTTAGTCTCTGTGACTGAGCTTGTGAATTAAACTGACAAAAGATTAACACCAGATTGGCTAGGAATATAGCTCAGTGTCACAGTGGCTGCCTGACAAGTGCAAGGTCCCAAGTTTGATTCCTGATTCCAAAAAAAAAAAAAAAATAACACCTGAAAAGCATACAAAGCTATGTTATCTGGGTGTATATAAATGTACATGGAGGCCCTTGGTGTATAAGACATGAAGGGCAAACTAAGAAAATAAAGCTGAGAACTATATATGTACCATTTTAACATAAATATATTTATATTTAATAAAATTATTATTGATATATGATAATACAACAAAAAAGTTTGGGGTAATGATAGTAAATTGGAGTAAAGTAATCAGGAAAATATGGGGGAGATACTGGAACAGATTCATCTCAATGTCAACCCTATATTTTCAGTGATATGAATGTTCTCTTTTGGTAATACAAAGCAGGTATTCAACTCATAGGAATTTTGTGCTTTTCATCTGAGTAAGAAGAGGAAAATCAACAGCCTTTCCAGCATAAATTGTTTTTATTTCTGCTCAGCTCAAAATAATCAATGTGCCAAAGTGGCATATTTTGAAATGGCATGTTCTGATCCTTTTCTTTCTCAACTGGTTAAAATCAGAAAAACAAAAATTTAAATGGATGGTGCTAAATATTTATACTGTTTGCTATTATTACGGTATTGTTAATCATATGCTGGTACCACCACACTTGGTATTTGTGGATTCTAGTATAATAATCTAACCAATTAGATAGAAACTACTTAAAAGGCTCTGATACCTCAGCCAGACTCAGAAAGCAACTTTCACAAAGATGATTTGTGATGCTGAAACACACACACACACACAGTAGAAAACCCTTCCACCAGCTCCCTTCCCTTCTCACTATAATAACATCACCTTTGACGAACCCTGTCTGATATGCGAGCTCTGTAGTTATCTCGGATGAATATATATATTGTATCATCTTGGTACTGTATTCCAATCTCAAATATTCTAAGTTTATATTTCTTTCTTTTACCTTTTATGTTTGTTTACAAAAGTGATCCAAGAGAGGGAGAGGGAGGGAGGGAGTAAGGGAGGGAGAGAGAGAGAGTGAGTTTGATTTGGTATTGTAAGTCTACTAATTAAATACAAAAGGAACAAAGAAAACAGCTGAACAGTCTTTCAAAGGCATCTTGCTTTACGAAGCCTCTCCCCCGAGCATGAGGAAAGGAATATCACTGGAAATCTGCTTACCTCTTTCTGTTCACTATAAAATTTCACTATTAAATTTCACTTTTAAATTTCAGACTCTTTATGATTATTAAGATTTTAAGTCAACAAATAGGTATAGTCATGTCTAAAATGTTTTCAAAAACAATAATTCTCTTCACAAAGAGTCTCTGTACCATAGAGATTCACCTTTGACTCTAGTCTTAGCAAAAGCAGATTAAGGCATGAGACTCGCTGGTACTGCCAACAGCATCGGCTACTGAAAAGTGAAAAGGCTCAAAACTAGAAAAATAGAGACTCACTGACCTGTGAGAAATTTGACTCTAAGGAAAAATTATTTGAGATTACCCTTATGGAAAACAGCTTTTCTTACCTTAAAACAATTTTTGCTAGGTCATCTATCCTGTGAGCAAGTCATGAAAGAAAAGAATCAAGCTACAATATCTGTAAATGTAGGCAGTTTATGGAGAGTGAGCACCACGTCAGCGAAATGTCTGTGACTTATACATGGCAGTTGTAATCCTAATGGGAGGGAATGAATGTAGTTTATAAGCACTCTTGGTGGGGTCATAAGTCATTAGTGTTCTAGACCTTCAGCAAAATCAGACAATGAACAGAATTTGATTTTAAAAACTCATTACTGAAAGCAATAAAAACTATAAAACAAGAACAGCATGTTGTAAAAAAAAAAAAAAAAAAAAAAAAAAAAAAAAAAAAAAAAAAAAAAAAAAAAAAAAAAAAAAAAAAAAAAAAAAAAAAAAAAAAAAAAAAAAAAAAAAAAAAAAAAAAAAAAAAAAAAAAAAAAAAAAAAAAAAAAAAATAGAGAGAGAACCCAGAAAAAGATTCTAGGAATTAAATGTATTCTACCAAAATCACAAAACCAAGGGTGGAAAATAATAATGAAGAAAAGCCATTACAAAGAAATAAAGGGTTAAAAAATTATTCAGCACACAAATGAATTCTAAAAAGGAAAGAGGGAGAGAGAAAAGACAAAGACAAAAAGTCACCAAAGAAATCAAGATTTCGAGAGCTCACTGATACATGTTTTGACTTAAAATACAATAAATGACTGCATAAAGAATTAAAATGATGTTTGACACATCATTTTAAAATATCAGGGCTAGGGGCTGGGGATTTAGCTCAGCGGCATAAGCGCCTGCCTTGCAAGTGCACAGTCGAGAGTTCAATCTCTGGTACCAAAAAAAAAAAAAAAAAAGGAAAACAGAATAAATATCAGGGCTGGAGATACAGCTCAGCGGCATAATTGCCTGCCTGGCAAGCTCAAGATCATGAGTTCAGTTCCTGGTACCAAAAAAATAAATGAAATGAAATAAAATAAAATATCAGAACACTAATGACAGATAGCTTTATAATGAGAATCAGTTTGTATAAAATTTCAAGGCTGTGAAAAAAGGCAAATTCACAATAGTAGTGCTGGAAATTAGAAAATATTTCTGTGTCTTTAAAATGTTGAAATGAATGTGATTTTTAAATTAGAAGTCTAATCTCAAACCATTAATTATGAATGAAAAATATTTTCTGATATATGAGATTATTTTAAAAAAAACAAACAAAATAAAAGTTCTCATGTAATTTTTCCTCAGGGAATTAGTAGAAGATCTCCTAAATCAAATAAAATAAAACATAAAATATAGAGACATCCCGTTTTAAAAATGAAATAATGGAACCCACAGAAGGTAGCATCAAGCAAAGACCATTCAACCCAGACTGAAGCACAAGGGATCAAGAAGATTTTTTCTCTAGAATGAAATAGATAAAATACCTAATGAATGCAGCTCCTCTCATGGAATAAACAGCTTGGGTAGATTTTCAGATTCAGTTAGTCAGTACTATGCTATAAATTAAGGAAATAACAAAACGACAAGTATTAATGTGTTCAATGTCTCAATTGTGAATACTATTGCATAATCAATATTAGATAAATGAAATACAGATCTGCTTCAAAATTTTTGTTCAACTGTAATATGTGGTTATGTAAAGAGGAGTTAGAGGGGAGTTGGAGGAAAAAGGGCAAAAGATAACTATTTCTAACAAGAAGTAAGTAGATTTATTAGTATCCTGTTGCTATATATGCAATTACTATAAACTTACTATTTCTTTAATACAGATGTATCTAACTTCTGCACAGAAAAACTGTCATCACATTCACTTACTATCATGCAATTTGTGGATCATAAGTCAGGGCCCACTTTAGCTCGGTGGTCTCACAAAGCTGAAATTAAGCCGTTAATTGTAATTTATACATAGGCAAGATCAGTAAAAGAATCAGTAAAAATATTTGAAAATAATTGCCACTATAAAGTATATGTAGGGCAGATATAATTAATTTTATTATTACTTGATTCTGATTAAACTACATGTATGTATATGTTGTCTGATTTTAATTGGATTTTATTTTTATCAAATAATTGTAACAATGCTTGTACAGAAGATGCTTAAAATTTTATCAAATAAAAAGTAATGACCGTAGAAAATTTGGTTTGTAAAACATTTCCTAAGATCTAGGCATTTTCATTAGCCATATACTCTAATTTAGTCAATAGTAACATTCTGTTGCTACAAAAATATGCCAGATGCAATCTCAGGCTTCCAATCATAGAAATATAAATAAACAAAAAAAATGTTCTAAAGTATTCTTCCCTGAAAATTCAGTACTTGGTGTTGCATTCACTTCTGATACTTAATTTAATTCTATTTTTCTATTATGATGACATTAATGGTTTGTTTTTATTACGGAATCAGTTTACAATCTCTATAGAAAACTTTAGAGAATAGAAAAAGGCAAAGAGGAAAAGTCTGCAATCTCAGTATTTGAAAACAAATATCATAAATATTTTGATGCTTATCTTTTTAAATGTTTCTGTCTCTATGTATACACACACACATATGTATAGTGTGCCTATCATACTATTCATGTACTTTCAATGCTGAGTTTTGTACTTAATGGTTGGTTGTAGAATACCTGTATCCATCACATATGAAAAAAGGACCAAAGAAACTCACATTTCTGAAGAAGACTAAAAATGTAGACAGTATACATAAAATAATAGCTCTCATGATAATGACATCAGGCAAAAGGAACAATTCACGAAAGACAGAAAACATGATACATATCTTATGATTGATGAACCTAGACCCCACCCCCATCCTCCCAAAAAAACCTTCACACAGCAAAGCAGGGAAAACCAGCAGAACCAGGCAACTTCCTGAGATGGAGTGATATTTCTAGGGACTGGAATTTCCAGGGCAGCATTTTAGAGAAGAAATCTGGAGATGTCAAGTCCACAAAAAATAAACTGGTGATCTTCAGAGGGGATTTCTCTGGAACATTCAGCTAAGGACTGATTGGTGTATATGTTAGAAAACTGTCTTCGGCCAGGAACGAAAAACTTTATGTCAGGAAATTCTACTTAATGAAATAAGCCAATTCCCTGAAATATACTATCAAAGCTCATGCTTAAAAACACTTGAGTGAATCTTCAACTTTTAGTTAAGAAATGAAGTTCAAAAGAAAGCTCTAAGATCAGACAGCTTTGTTTATAATGTTTACAAATACTTATGGAGAAACTAGTGATAAAACTCTGCAAGAAAGAGTGGGAAATTAACATATCCTCACTCATTTTATAATTCAACATTACTTCATTAAAAATTAAATGCAAATATCTCCTATAAACTTTTTAAAAATTGATTTTTAAAAATTGAGATTAAAAATCTCCTGAAAACTTTTGGTACTAATGTCAAAAAAAATTTTAAGACAATACATGTTGACTAAGGGCACTACCCTAAGAATAAAAATTAAAAAGTAAATCAGTGTAATCTACCCCAGTTACAGGTTTATAAATTTATATCACTTCTCTCAAATGTAATAAGAATATTTACGGACACCATTAAACGGTCATTCCTGATAGAAGTTTTTACCACACCAGGACTAGGAGGTCCTTCTTCCTGCTGTCTTATAAAGTTCATCAGTGAAAAACCTGTATCATTGTCTTAATTAATGATGAAAATTAAGTCTTCACTGAAGAGCAAGGTAAGAACTTCAACTTTCACCATTTCTATTCAACAGTGCACCGGTGGTTCTAGTTAGTACAAAAAAAAAAAAACCAGTAAAAAACAATTCCATTTGGAAATAAAGAAGGAAATCAGTTTTTTATATGATTGACATTGTAGAAAATCCTATTGAATTCTCTAAAACTCAAAATAAAACAAAACAAATAACCGCTACTATAATAAGTGAGCTCATTCATTTTGAAGGACACGAGATCAATATATTAAAATCAAGATCTGTACACTTTTTCTAAACTAAACAGATCTCAGTTGTTGAATATTGTCAAAATGTTACCTGCTAGGGCGGATGTGGTAGCACACACACACCAATAACTCAGGACTGAGGAAGCTGAAGCAGGAGGATCACTGCAAGTTGGAGGCTGACCTGGATGGGATACACAGTGAGTTTAAGCCCAGCTTGAACTACTTAGCAAGACTCTTTCTAAAAAAAAAAAAAAAAAAAGGTTTTTCCAAATTAATCTATAAAGTTTATGCAAACCTAATCAAACTCCCAGCAGGTTTAGTTCTGTTTTTAAAACTGACAAGTTGATTCTAAAACTCATATGGAGATTCAGAGAACCTCTAACAGCTGAAACAGCTTTTAAAAATAAGACCAAATATGAGAAACTGATAATATTTGATTTTTAAAATTTATTTTGGGTCTGTAATTTTCAAGGTAGGGAAAATTTGGGTGAAGCCAGCAAGATTCTTGCAGTACAAAATTTAGAGAAACATTTATTCACAGGCTTGTGATTGTACAAACCTGAGTGCCTCCTCAAGTTTGGTGGGCTAGACATCTACTTGAGGCATCCTAGTGCTGACCCTGACCAAGACAGTGAGGTACCGCATCAAGAACAACAGATATGTGAGAGCAGCACAGCCATTGCGCTGAAACACACCATAGATTAGTGGAACAGGAAAGGAGATTCTGAAATCACGATATCTCACATATGTGGTCCACCGGCTTCCAATACAATGAAAAGGTAATCTAGTATGCCCTATGCCTTTTTCAAAAGTCTCTCTCTCTCTCTCTCTCTCTCTCTCTCTCTCTGTCTCTCTCCTTCTTTCCCTCCCTCCTTTCTTTGCTCACTTTCAACCTCTCCCTTTCTCCCTCCCTCCCACTACAGATGCATTTTATATGTGTGTATGTAAATGCAATTCACAATGAAACTTCACATCTACTAGCATGATTTTAGTTAGAGTCAAATACTGTCAAATTCTGAAAATATAAAGAGAGTGAACAGCTGATAAAAATATCAGATGATTCAGTCAGTGTGAAAGACTCCTGGATGGTTTCTCAAAAAATTAATTCTAGAAACATTCAGAATATAAAGTTTGTAGAAACAGAAAATGGAAAGAAAGTAGTTTTTTATACCTCCATATAAGGGGAATTTTGTAAAACACCTTTTGTGACTATTACTGCATAATATAGTTTCAAGAAGAAAAATGAAAATGTTATAAAATTGATGGTGTATTCATGTTTGCTAAGGTAAATGCAATAAAATATCAATTAAAAAATTTAATCAACTATATCTACTTCTAGTCTAGAAATAGAACCAACTCCATCATGTTATTTCTGGGAGACCAGATCATGCAGAGTTGAATTTTATCTTTTTTTTTTCTTTTCTTTCTTTTTTTTTTTTTTTTTTTGTTCTAACATTTCAAAGAACACTTACTTTCTTGAACTTGTCCTACAAGGCCACAACAGGATTTGGGGGATCCATACCACAAAAGGAATCCTGAAAGGATTAGTCTCTAGTAACCAAAATCTCACTATAGCAAAAGTTTACCAGCAAAAGGGATGTAAACCCTAAATCATAAATTTATATGAAGGTTGCATGAGCCAAATAAAGAGAACCTCAAGTGCCACGATAGAGGATTTCCTGGAGCAGACTGGAAATGGGAGGATCTACAGAAAGCTTCCATACAGATCCAACAGAGAAGAAAAAAAGAATGCAAAGATCAACAAAGTCCTCTTCAGGTCTCATTTTGCAAATAAAAGTGCTATTAACTAATTCATTGTGCTGTTGACTCCTAATAGAACACTATCTGTGTCTTGATATTGTTAAAAGATGAACATAGATATTACAACTTTAATGACTTTATTTGACCATTCAGTGTTTCATGAATTGGATGACAGCATACTGCAAGTTGTTTATCATAACACAGACCAAATGAGAGATAAAAAGATTTATTGTGTACCACAGGAGGCAAGATAGTATTAAAAATATTTGGTGGATTAAAATGGAAAATCCCTAGCTAGATGTTAGTTTCCGTTTCTGATTGATTTAGCAGAATATCTTGTATTTACATGGATCTGGGTTTTGGTACATGCTTAGGTAGAGACCCATGGTACCACAACCATCTTAGCCAATGACTTCCCAATTAATTATTTAGTTATGCACAATTCTGCACACAATACCAATGTAAAATACTAGCTACACCATGCAAGTATTCTGAAATGTACTTAGAAGAACTCATAGCTGATTATGAAGACATTTTGGAGCCAGTGGCATGCAGAAAAATGTGTTACTTCACTCTTCATTGGTTTGACTTTCTGTTCACTCAGTATTTTACTGTGTGGGAAATCAGAAGTCCTCTCTCACCTGGTCTCACTCACCTTTTCTCCCTACCCAATTCTCCTGCAACTTCAGCTTTGGCCCCTAAAATCTCATGCTATCAAATCTGCTAATTCTTCCTTATTCAGTCCTGCAACATTGGTTCTTACTCTATTCTGAGAAGGTTCCATCTATCAGTGAATAATAGCACATATAAAGTAAATTTCAAGATTTTGTTTTTCTCTCTTTTTTTTTCTTGCAATACTAAGGATCAACTTAGGGTCTCACCACTGAGCTACATCCCTAAATGAATCTCTAGATTTTCTAAAACTGATTGCCTCTTCTAGGCATAAAATAAATGCTTGTGGGTTCGTAAGCGATAACTTTAGAAGAACATAGGGATGCCTTTCCCTCCAGTAATAGAATATAATGTGTTCATGCTGCTTTAGTTACTCTTTGAGTTTGCCACTTTGAATTTTTCACGCACATTGTGTATGAAGCAAATACTTTCAATAAGATGCTGATTGCAGATTTTTAAAAATAGAGCATTTGCACCCACATAACTTGCCAACACCACCTTAATGTTAACATATGTTGTCACATATCTTTAAATGCAATAAAAATGCTTTCAGCATTCTCATCCATTCCATCATTATTGCTAAATATAAGCATGAAGTGAGAAAGGACATAAGTCATAACAATAATATGTTACATTGGTTTCTTTATGTATTACAATAATTGAAAGTTCTGTAGATTACTCTTCTGAAGATTCAAGAAGTATTACAAATAGCATTGCTGATGTTTGTATTCATTAAATTAAAAAGCATTTACTTCATGTCATTCATCCTTTCCAGAATCCTCTCCAACTAAATCTTAATTAACTTTAGAATTCAATAGCTATTATCTTATTGCTTTTTCTATTAAGGTCATTCTTTCATTGATCAAGAAAAAAATCAGAAGCTAAATATTTTGTAGAAAAAAACATTATCTTGAAAGCTATACCACATAATGAAAGTACTGTTTCTATTGGAGTCATTTTTTCAATAGCAAAAGAAAAATATAAACTATCATTTTCACTTTTCTTTGAGCCTCTAGCACTACATCTTTATTATTCATGAATACTGTGCACTATGTATAAAGGTTATAATTCATTGGTTAAGAAGACAAAATCCTATAAAAACAAAGAAACCCTAAAAATGTTAAAAACTGTTCAAGAAATTTAATGGCCTTTTATTTTAGAAATTCTTTTTCTGTATGAATGTCTCGGTCTTAATATTGTGTATTAACACAAAGGTAGAGTAGAATCAAATTCAAATCTATTTCATTGCAGTACTACCAGCACAATAAAATTTAATAGCCATCTTTAAAGCTTTGAATATAAGTCATTGTTGAAAAAAATTCAATTTATTTTTTAAAGTTCTATCTTAAAGACAGAGTGAAGCCCATTCTGTCCTCAAAATCAAGGAAAGTAGTTTAATAGGCAGAGTACTTGTCATTTGACCAAAAACTTCTCATACTTCTACCAGAATCAAGATTTTTAAAAAAGATCAATTCAGTCTTTTAAAGAAGCAATGACTCAGAAAAACCTATCACATCAGGATGGAGCCTTCTGTTTAAACTGCTTGGATTTTACAAGGTGCTATTAGGTACACTTAAAATTGATTGGCCCATAAATTTTTTTAAAAAAGATAGCTTTGTGAGTTTGAGAACGCTTGCTCTGAGAGTAAAGAGAAAATTGCACTTCAGTTCTGTTTCTTTGTCCTTTACTATCGGTTTTTGTTTTTCTCTTGTTTCTTTTAATGTAAGAAAAGGTAATTGATCTTACTTACCACAGCTCATTCTAATTTTTAAGAGGCATAAAACAAGATGCCTTTTTGGTTGTGGAAACTTTATGCTGAAGACTACAATGCAAGTTTCCACCACTCAAGTCAAATATCCTGCCTGCCAAGATAAATGAGCCAATATAAGAATAAAATCCAGCATCAACCCTGAATGTTAAGGTGTGAACAAAATTTAAACACATATGTTTGAAGTAAGAGCACAAAAGAAAGGAGCTTTTAGAGAAATGGGATACTGTGAATATTTACTGTTCAAGCTTTCAGATCAAAAAGGCCTAGATGTAAATTCTCTTTCTATAAATTTAGCTCAAGATTCTTCCTCTGTGAAACACAGTTTAAAAAAATACTATGTTTATGGAGGATAGTAATGAACTAACAAATGTGAACTGCTTATTATAACCTGTGGTCATCATCAGAGTTTTAATAAATGCTTTTATGGTCAAAGTTATCAGATGCCAGCTTTGTTTTCCTTTGGATAGATTAAGGTGGTATCTGCCCAAGCTGTTGCATTCTGTAAAGATCCATTCTGCACTACTCTTGGCAGTTTGCAACTTAGTCATAGGTTCTTTCTTTCACAGCACATCAGACTCCACTCAGGTGGCCCACCACCCATGATCACATGAGGCTTTAGAGGGACAACCAAACACAAACCATAACATTGGGTCATAATCTCAGTGCCTCACTCATTCTCCTTGTCTAAAGTGCTCTTCATGCCTTGACCCAGTTACCTCTCTAAGTATTTCTATAGCACTGGTCGAAAACATCTACATTCTCATTTTGTACTGCCACTTAAAATTCCTAGGTTGTCCTTCATATTTATGGAACAAGAAGAATTGTGGCTCACAATCTCTCTTCCTCTATATTGTATCATTTGAAGAAAGCCATAAGATAGTTTCATCATGAGTGTGTTCAATTTTCATCTAGATGAGCAATTTTATAAAGTTGCTTTACTATTTCTTGAACTGTACTGTTCAGCTGTACTGATGCCTGTAAACAAAATGAAACCCAGATTTTCTCAGTGTGTTTCCCTAGCATTCTTTGTACTTCACAAGGTTGCCTGTCACCAAGATTAGTTTTTGATTAAATAAAATTATACATTTGAAGCACCTCTTTTTGTTGCTGGTATATTAAATGACGCAAAATAAAACGTGGCCAACTTCCCTCCAGTTTCTCTTTTCATATGTAAAGTTAGACCAAAATGTACTTATTTTTCTTTCTTCCATACAGCTGTAATATGTACCTTGAAATGACACTGTCTGTTATACATTATGTAGAAAATTATGTTTGTCATAAACACACAATACTGAAAGTAAAACAACTGTTTCCTATCTAGACAGGCAAAACTATGTTTTTTCTGCTTTTCTTTTATGAAAGTGGCTTCCTTGGTTTTCAAAATATCTAACCATGCAAAAATTTCAAGCAAAACTTTTACATTTATCTTCAGCAACTTAATGCATTGTAATGAGTCATTCTTGAAGATTAAATAAGGTGTTTAGATCTGATTTGAATTTTTATTTGATTATGTTAAAGAAAAAATAAATTTGTGTTCTGTATTTCTAAAATCAAATTACAGCTATCCTTAAAAGTTCATCTATAATTGTTATATTGTAAGAGAAATTTTCTCTTATTAACAGTGCATGGTCTACACTGCTCTATGCTGCTCATCTCCTCCCAATATTCTGGGAATTGAGCCATTATAGTTAAAGCAGCCTAGATTAAATTCAGACAAGGATTAAGCTGACTAGAAAACCTGGGTTGCGAGGTAGAAACAGCCCCCTCCCATGTTTAAGGAATTTATGGAGTGTACCTTCCCTGGGCATCTGCTGCCCATATTAGGAAGCACCCTTCGCCGCCCAACTCTAGACCACCCTATAGACGCCCCCTCCAATGAATGTAGAAAGCCATTTAAACTAACCAATGCCTTCTGCTTCTGTAACCGCGCTTGCCAAAGTCCTACCTTCCTTTGTTCGGTAGTTTAAAAGCCATGCTCCGGCATACCTCGTGGCTCTCTGTTCCTGCCTGTTCAGTGAGCCCCACGCATGCTTGGACAATAAAACCCCTTGCCTATTGCATGAGAAGGCATCTGTTGACTTCTTCCTACACGTGGCAGGGGTCTCGACCCTCACAATATGTTCCACAGTGGTGGTCACGTGGTCTACAAAACTGAAGATCTATACTGGCAGCAGTAATTTGCTTTTCTTCAAAATATTTCAGTAAAATACTTCAAAGAATATTAGTATAAAGGAAAATACCTAATTTCTTCCTGCTAATGTAATCTTAATCTTCACATGAAGAACACACAGGTGATTTAGTGTCACTACGAGAGCATGTTCATCATGTTTCTTTAGAGAAGATAAATGTCAATTGTACTCAGCCCTGAATTATATTATTTTTGGCTCCTTTCATTAATCAAAACTGAAACATTTATTGATGTGATATTATAAAAGAAAATGTTTATATTAAGGAAAATATTAGTAAATTGGAAATTCCTAAAATATTGCAAATTGTTTAAATGCCTCACCAGAGACTTACTTGGAATTCACACTACTGTGATTTGCTTTTATCTTCTTGCTTTCTATCCACCCCCTGTTGGGAAATTGACATTTCCTTGTCATTGATAGGCATTGTTCCTGCTCCTGCTGAAAGCATGAGAAGAAAACAATAAAGAGTTCACCACTCTTGTATTTTCTGCCACATAAAAAGATGTGGCTTCTTTTTGAGAACTGGTTTCTGTTTGCTAACTTTCTACCATATATCATGTGTTTAAATTTTTTTTTTAATTTCTATATGCCAAGGTTCAAATACTTGTGAATATTCAGTATTATAAACAAGGGATTGAGTGTTTATCATACAAATTAGGGGGTATTATTGATATTGTCAGATTTGTAACATTCCTGACTCCCTTGTCTCTATACAAATTTTTTATCATCTTTACTGATGTTTAAAATCTGTTCTTATGCAGCACCTTAATTATATGCATATACCCACATATTTGGTTTGTTTCATGGCTATTGAAATACTACTGTCGATAAATGCATCAAAGCTTAATATGTGACTTTTCTTACAGTCTAATAGTATTGAAAAAAGAAATTACCATTAAAATTCTAATTATTTATAGTTACAAGTTAATTATATGTACCGTATTTTACTTAGACTGTCAAAACTTGATAGGAAACATTGAAGTTGTTATAAAGTAAATTCTTAACCTTTAATAGATATGACAAGTAATGAAATGTTTATTTAAAAATAAGCTATAAGAAACTATCAACATCTTCCCATAGCACCTAAGAAGGTGAAATAACTGTATAAATTTAGTTACCTTGTAGGAAATCTATAAAAATAATTCTCTATCAATTTCCAAGGGATAAAATGAAGTCTGAAAAAAAGTATGTAAGATTTTCAAACACCTACCAGTAATTGAGAAACATTTTATTTTTATTCTCTTCATTCACATTTATTTAAATTGATCAAACTAGGAATAATACAGTAAATAACACATGTATAAAGTATTCTTTATGATATTAGCTACTACAATTAATTCATCATATATTAACTCTAACATGTATCATTGCATTGATAATCCCACCAGATGGCAATGTTCAGACTTGCTTTGGTGTTTAATGTATTATAGATATGTATATATGTTGGAGAAATTATTGCTGAAAAAAACTGAAATTTGTGTTAATCAAATTCATTTCAATCTCTCTGAGTCTTGGTTATCATATGCCCTATCATTTCCAAAACTAAGTTTTCAATTGGCTTCAAAAAAATGATGGTCAATCCCCTAGTAATATCATTGTCACTGGTGATTAGGAAAACTTCTTTAGAAATGACTCTGGAAAGCATTATGATATGTTTAATATAAAATGGGTATTGCTCCTCTCCATATATAATAAAATCAAAACAAGAACTAATTAATGATTGTTTATTAATGTTACTAAAAGCAGGAATATAGGAAAATTTCTGTGAGAATTATATTCATAGACTGTCATATTATTAAGAAAGCAGAAGATGAGGAAAAGGAGGATAATTTATGGTCCAAAAGGTAAAAGTGAAAAAGTAAAATAAACTAGGGAAACAGAGAATCAGTCGTTTGATTCTGTGTTGTAGCTTACTCCCAAAGTCCATTTCTCTGGCAGACAGATTTCATCATATAAAGATAATGTCATTTTTGTTTGTTAATCTGTTTTGGTACTTAGCAAGCAACTGTTTATTCCCACTGAGAGGATTAAGATTTAATAGCAGGAACTTCTCAAATTGTGAGCCTGCAGATTTGCATTGGTTGAAAAACTGTATGTTACTCATCAGTAACCGGCCTGTTTTTAAAAGGTCTGTTTGCATTTAGAGCAAGCACTCATGGAAATTTGGCAGGATAATTCTGTCTGTTGAATCTGAGAAAATATGTTGAATTTATCCTGTTTGATGTTTCATTTTTCTAATAACTCTTTTTAATCAGCTTTCAAATAATGATCAAGAATGGATGAAAAGGTTGTGAAAAACTGACCCTTTACCACAGATGATTTTTGAAACATTAGTTTATGTTAATATTGGTACCCTCAGAATGACTACACATTTTTCTTTACACAGTTATGGCTAAGATGTTGGAGCTATTTCTCTCAGAATCTTTCTTTTACATTGGTTCAATTACACTGGAAAGAAAAGCAGTGAGGTTATATTTTATACTGAATTCATACAGCTCATGATGAGGTTTTATATTAGCCTATTCCTTTTCATTTCCTGGTCACTGGAAATCAAGCTTCTTTGATACAAAGAGTGAACTGAAGTCATAATAAATTATAATGTGATAAATTTGAGATATCTCCTTCTTGAAACATTTATTAAACCTTAACTTAAAATTTCACAATATGTCCATGCTTAGAAAATTTGAAAACTTTTTACAACAAAGATAAATCCAGTGGAAACAATTATTAACTAATATGAATGCCACCATTAAGTGCTAATTTTTGTGCTACCAAAAAGAAATTCAGGGAAAAGAGGACCATGTTCTTCACCTACATATCCAGGTGACAACCCGCACTTTGCATGAAATAGCATTAATGGGTACAAAGTCCTGTCATAATAGGTAAAAAACACTTTTTTTGGTTTAGTTTAGTTTTCAAAAAGGTCTCAATTAGGGCACTTTTTGTAATCATTTTGAAAAATGATTAAAATTCACATTAAGGTAAAAAAGATAAAATTCTGTTTTAAAGAATTCATTTGTACAGATATTCTGGGAGAATTTATACAGAGGAATAAGTTGGACATAAATAAGAAGTTCATAGATCTGACTTACTATTAGCTCTAACTTCTGATCTCTAATATAAAATTCAGAACCACTTATCTGATTAAACTGCTATGACAGACAGCACTGTAGATTTCAGTATCCTCCAGCCTTTGTAACCGACCATTTGGCTTCTGACATAGATTATGATAGGATGATGATTCTTACTCTTCTTGAGTAAGAAAGAGTACTGGTTTTTTAAAAATAAAGCTACTGATGTAAATGATGACACAAATAACCTAATCACTTGTTTCCTTCCAGTTAGTTTAACCAAAGTGGAAACTATGAAAGACAGCACAAATAGTAATCATTATTTCCTGTCTTTCGGGCTTCACCAGGCTTCTGTCTGTAAGTCAGCAAAGTTCTAAGTCTTTCTAAACTTTCATCCTTTTCTTCATTTTGCTGCTTTGTAACTTGAGCTTGAGTGCTCCTTGTCTGCTAAGGTAGAAAACTGTGTATATTCTTTTAAAAGAAATTAGAATCTCAATTTACTTAAAGACAATTTAAATAATGAACCAAATCAAGGCTTGATTTGTTTTCATTTTTGGTTGATTTTAGTTTCTTTCTATGATAGAGGATAGATCTGTGTATCTGAACTTATTTTTCATAGGTAAACCTGGCCACTCCTTGGCCCCAAGAGAGTTTCTTATACAAGCTGTCCAAAGTTTGTCTTACAAATAGATGCTTGTAATTGGATCTCTCTGCTTTAGCAATAAGGATTCCAGATGGCTGCTTCTAGAGGAAGCAAGAATTTCCTGCTCAAATATGATGTGTTAACAGCAACCTCCCTATCTACCTCCCTTATGTGGGAGAATTGTATGCTTTGAACTTCCTGATGGACCAGCTATTGTAAGAAAAGTTCTGGTTTTAGACAATTCTTTTGTGGATAACTGTAGTTGGAGCACCTCCTGTTTTAGGGACCTCCATGAGAACATGTAAACTGAACCTTTCTTTCACTAGCCTAGCTGAAATAAAGTTGTCAGATGTGTGTGTGTGTGTGTGTGTATTGCACACTATAAATAATATACATGAAATCTGTGTCCTGAAATCCAGCATATGCAATTCTATAGGATGTTAGGTAAAGCTGTCAAACACAGAAACATTCTAGCACAAAGGAAGGTGAGTGGAAGATGAAAGCTCTGGCAAATTCTGATACCAGTTCTTATTATTTCTTGGCTTGTTTCCTAGAAGACTGTTAACCAGAAAACTTCATTCTTGTAGAAAGCTTGCTGAGTATGGAAAAATAGGTAATGTGCCTCTACTATATAGGTGATAAAATAGAAGTTAACCTTCTGAGAGTGAGGTGACTGGTGACACATTATGTGAATGCACATCTACAGATACCTGTTCTACATCTCTTTCTGAGCACTGGACTACCTTATTATGTCAGAACTAAAAGAAGGTTGGGTATTAAGAATAGGACCCTAGAAAAAGGCAATAATGAAGAATAATATCAGCAAAGCCATGTATAGTCCTTTTGTATTAAATTTGGTGGTCTAAAACTTCCATTTGTCTCCTGAAATTCTTTTCTAAAAGCTCACCATCTTTCATTGTTTATGACCAGCTACATTTGGTCCTTGCAAAAACAGCCTCCTGGGAAGGACTTTTGTGTAAATGATTTGAAAGGAAAGTATAGTGGAAAAGTACAGAAGTGAAACCGAAGAGAATAAAGCAAAAACAGCATGCACCAATGAATAAGATTACCCATCGTCCATGCATAATTCTGTGTGGGAAAAAGATGAATCAGTACATAAAACAAGACAAATTTTCTTATTAAGGGAAGGGGAAGCTAGACAGTGGTCTTACTCTACTTTAGCTGGATGAAACAGGCTCTGGGCCAGGATGAAAGTTTCATAAACAGAGAGAAACAGAAGACTGTGTTGGAGGGGGGAAGCTCCAGAGAGATAAGGTAATATAGGCAATGTACCAACAGCATCTGTTAAAATGACCTGCAAAGGAATCAGCAAAAAAAAAAAAAAAAAAGCCTATTGTGACAGCTGTGCAACATAGGACAACAGTGAGGCAGAAGCTTTTATTTTTTACTTTGGTTAAATGTTAGTCGGTGGAGCTAGTGTGTGTGTGTGTGTGTGTGCACACATGCACGCGCAGATGGATGCATGGCTGTGCACTCACATGGTAGCTAATTTTGTGTGTCTACTTGGCAGGGCTGAGAGGTGGTCAGACAGTTGAGAGTATTATTTCTGCTTGTATCTGTGCAAGTATTTCCAGAAGAGCTAACCATTTAAATAAGCAGATGGAATGAGTGTCATCCAATCCCCTGGGGCATTAAATGGAAAGAAAAGGTAGAGAAAGAGCTAATTTCATCTTTGTGCTTAAGCTGGGATAGGACATCCACTTTCTCCTGCCCTGGAACTTTGATGTTCTGGTTGCTGAGTCCTCTGACTCCGACCTGAATTGGTGCTATTGACTTCCTCATTCTCAAGCCTTTAGTGTTTTAGAACCACACCACTTTCTTAGACTTCCAACTTGCAGACAGGAGACACTGAGGCTTCTGAATTCAGCAAGCTGCTCCAGTGGAGTGGGGATTATTCTGTTTATCTATGTATATTGTGTTGGTTGTTTCTCTGGAGAACCTTAACATATTATGTGCATTTTCATGTATTTGTATGTACACCTATATGAATAATATGGATTTAAGGATACATAAATATTTGTGTGTATCTGGGTGTGTAAATTACTTCCTTCAGTCATATACATCTTCAGGGTAGAATTTTTCCCTTTAAACTCAAAATTTAGTTTCTACCTGGTCAAATTTTTAATCCTTGACCTCTAATGTCTTAAAATATAATTTATAACCTCAGTAGAAAACTAAAAAATTGCATGAATGAACAGTCCTCACAAAAATGATATAAAATGGAGCAAACATGAAAAAGAATAATTTCAAAAGTAAAAGACAGGAAATTTATCAAAATTTGATGCACTATTGAAATAGTAATTAAAATCAATTCACAGTATTTTTGATTGCATGGAAAAACTATTATAGTCTAATTTTTATTATTTAAAACAGAATCAAAATTATAAGCTATGTGTATGTCTAAAATAGATTACATTTGAAAGTTGATTTAATTTTTTACTCCCTCCATTTTCTATATTTCTTATAATGAGATTTTTTTATACTTAGAAAAATGTTTCAAAATCACAAAACTATAGATTTAATATATAATGATTAATATAAAATTGTGCATCATGTTCATGTAATATATATTCTAAATTTCCTTGTTCATGTTCATTTTGCTTTCCAAAATATTGCTAAAACTTTTTTTTAAGTACATGTTTTTAACTTATACAATAATTTAAATAAAATAATTTAAACAAATTCTAATTCTGATATTTGCCAACTATTTTGTACGTCTTATGTTGCTTTGTATTATTATTATGAACTTTATTTTTACCTTTCCTGTCAAAAAATTATAAATAATTAACATTTCTCCTGTGGGAATTTGTTTCCTTTGACAATGAGTTGTTCGCAAACTTAAAAGTCATTTTGTTAGATTTGTAATCAAAACTGATTTAAATTATAGATATAGGCTTATAAAACAGTAAGATTTTTTTATTTTTGTTTATTATTTTCTCTCCATGTTACAGTGAGCTCACTCCATTGCAATCTATTGTTACCTTTTCCGTAAACCAAGAAAGATCTTAATGTATAATACAATCCTGAAAATGGTGAAATAGAGTGTACTATAATATCAAGTGCAATGAACTTGACAGTCAGGAACTCAGTTTCCAGCAAGAGCTGCATTTCCTTGAATAAATGGAGTCAGTAGCTATCCACTGCTTACCTTTTACTGTAATGCTATTAATGCACTTAAAGCAAGTGTTTTCCTAAGTGCTCCTAATTTCAAGGCCAGCTAGGAGAAAAACTAAATTTTTCCATAAATTATGCAGGTTACATAGAATGATCACATTCAACTTGTAAATGCTTTGAATTCATGAAATATATAAACATTTCTATATTAGGTAGGTCATGACCATGAGTGCTCGCCACACCCGGAGGTTCATTCTGGTAAAAGCAACTGCAGAGCATTATTTTTCATACAGTTTATCATATACTATGATAGTGTCACCATGTTCCCTACTGAATGGTGTTGTTGAAACAAGGGCCTACACTATACACAGCTAATTTCAGTTGCTGGTTCAATTCCTGCAAAGGTGATGAATAATTGATCGACAATTATTTTCTCATACAACAAATATGTTCCTGAACCCACAGAGTCATAAGCTCAGGCATAAATAGATCATTGAAACTGAGAAACACATAAAGAAAAAAAGAAGGTGCATATGGTAGGAAAAAATGAAGCCATGCCTAAAAAGAAATCATGAGAAAATACATACAAACATTCAGCAAAAGAGGGACAGAGAAAAGCTAAATATCCACAGTTGCTGAGTAGAGTTGTAGCTATTTCAGCCATGATAGGATATGTTTAACAAGATTAAATGTACAAGAAGTACCTTTGAGTGATTAATAAACCAACTCACATTATCATAAAATGTTAGAGAAGAGCTGTTGCTTACAATAAAAAACTAAATTAATTTAACTATAGAATTGCATAAATATTATGGATAATACAAAGGACAGAAAACAAACCATGACTTTCAAATGCAGATGAGAGAATGTGTGACTATAACCATATTATAGTTTTGAGTCTCAAAAAAACCTCATTTGTTCAGCAGTGCAGCTTTTTAAAAAGTGATTAGATCATGGGTTAATCCATTGTAAGAGATGAGGACCGGTTAAAGAAGAGATTGCAGGGAATTTACCTTTGAAAAGTATGTCGTATCTTCTCCCTGGCACTCTGGTTCACAGTCTACTTCCAGACTGCCATACTGTGAGCAGTTTCTCTCTCATGCCCTTCTGCCTAAATGATTATACCTAGGAACCAGCAGACCACGGACTGAAACTTCTGCAACTGTAAACCAAAATAAAACTATTCTTCCTAATTTGTTTATATCAGGTATTTCTCACAGTTATAAAAATATTACTAACACAATTTGATTTCATTTTATTTAAAGTAAATACCCACATGAAAATTAAACAAAATTCCATTTTAATGCCAGTGTTTAATCAGAGAACTACCCTTTTTCAAAAACTTCAGGTTAGCTATACAGGAACTTTTAAGGTACTGTGGACCCTTGACTTTTGTTTCTCCACAAACTTTCATTCTTATTATAGTAGAATCAAATTCCAATATCTACCTATCTATAGTTTTATCACTTTGATGACTTATTTTTACAGGTAAAGAAATATTGATAATTAGATACACACCAAGCAGATTATGTTTCATATTAATTTCAGGCCCATGCAATAAACAGCAATATTATAGTACTGATAATGACTTGTCTTGAAAAGTTTGAAACACACTTTCATATATTTAGACACACATATATGAAGTCAATTTGAGGTCCTAAGGCCAAGGGCAACATAAGATATCATAATCATATAATAATAAATACTTTGCTTTAAGAAGATGATATATTGTAAAAGGGATGCAAAGATATTTATTTTCAGGATGGCTTTAATAATATAGGAATGATTTTATTTTCTTTATTTCACAAATTTTATGAAATATATCTTTGGCTAAAAATTAGGAAATGAACACTCTGAGATCACTGACAACAATCAAATGAATAAACTAGGAATAAAATCACCTAACACTTCATGATTTTTCTTTCTTTTTTTTTATGGTACCAATGTATTGAACTTATGACCTAGCGCCTGCCAGGCAGGTGTTTATGTCATGCTTATGCCACTGAGTTAAATCCACAGCCTCTACTTTTCTTCTTTATGCCTCCCTTTCACCTTTCCTTTTTCTTCCTTTGTTCTTTCTTTCCTTCCTTCCTATGTGTCTATTAATATAATTTTTTCCTGTTCTGCACAAAAATTGTTTTTGCTGCATAAAGATAATTGTGGGCAGCTGAGTTTGATAAACATAGCAGTTTATTATATTTTAATGAAATTAACATTATGTGAAACAAGAATTAAATAAATATAGTGATGAAAATGTTTTTCAGTTATTAGGAAAATGTTTTTAGGTTGATCTCCCTGAAGTTTTGCTTCTCATTTTGACTAATAATCATACATGGAAGAAACTATGATCTATACTACATTTTAATACAGTCATCTCTTAGAAACTAATACAAATCAGAGCTCATGAATTGAATGTGCTTTTAAATGTAAGGAAAATACTCTCGTCATAAACTTCATTCTATACCAAAGTAAGTGCTTTCACTTATGTCTTCAGACAAAAAAAAGTATCTTATATTCTTATAAGAATACTATTCCACTAAGAAATATATTTATGAATTTGAATATTAGCTCAATTAATTTGTAAAAACACAATGTCTTCAAATAATTTTTTGAGTTTTGTTTGTTACATTTTTAAATGACTATCTATAGAGCAATGAACATATTCAAATAAATGCCAGAAACTGAAGCCTCTGAGATCTTCAGTTCCCCTCTGTTTCCTAGCTGAAACATGGCATTTTGAGGAAGAACACAAAGGTGACTTAAAAACTGATCTTAAGAACAGACTGAAAATCTGTAAATAAATAAAGTCATGTGAAACACTAGATGGTGCATTTCTAATTTTCTCATCTTCTCTAGGATTTTTCTTTCTCTGTATTTCTTTGAGATTGTCTATACTCATTAAAAATTCATCAATATTACAAAACTCCATAGTCACATGCCATCTTGGAATAGTTTAAACAAAGTTAAAGTCAGCAGTTTATCATTGTCACGTCAGTTCTGTGAACAATATTTAAATTATTGCTGAACACCTTTTACATGTCAGGCACTATAATAATTAGTTGACAATGATGAGAAACAATAGACTATCCATCTTTAATATATTTTATTAACCTATAAGGGTTGATAAATGTAAGATAATTATATCAATAAATGTAAAACTTCTAGTGGAACCAATGATACAAAGGAGACATATGAGGTGATTTGAAAGTCTATGAAGATATTTTCTAATCTATTTAGGGCTATAAGGGAGCTCTCCATGAAAAAAAATGCATTGGTTTTAAATGAAACAATAAGGGGAGCTAATTAGATAAAGAAAGAAGATACCATACTAGGGTGGGACAGAGGGAACTCATAGTAAGAAAAAGTGAAATGAAAGCAAAGAGATGGAAAGAACCATGTGGCTGGAGAATAAAAGTGGAAAAATTTGGTGTGATGCAAGACTAGAGAAGCAACAGAGCCAACACTCTGCCAGACTTTGTAGATTCACATGACAAGTTCAATTTTTATCCCAAAAGCATGGGAAAATGTGTTTCTTATTTAAATATGCAAATAGAAAAGATCGCTCAGGTAAAATTTCAAAACCAGATCAAAGAGAATGTAGACTGGTGAAAGATACACTGGTAACAAGCATTGGTGGTTGAACCGGAAACTGATTATAAAAGCTCATGCTGTGGGAACCAGTGGTGAAAATGGGGAGTATAGATTATTACTAAGGTAATATTTGATGTAACCTGGGAGTGAGTTGGACGACAAAAATCAGAGGAAAGGATAAGGTTGGAACTGTCACACCTGGCCTCCTAGCTTCTACAATAGGATGGATGATGGTACTGATCACTGGAGTAAGGAACAGTGGGAGAGGGTCGGGGTTAATGGAAAATGAACTCATCTTGGAATACATCGAGTTTCGAGAGGCTTACTGAGACAGTGAAGAGAATATTTCCCCGGACGTGAGATATATGAATCTAGCTTAGAGGACCAATCTTTAGTAGAAATATAAATATGAACTCAATCTGAATAGGTATAATTGAACCTATGGAGTGAAGGAAACTACTTGAGATTAAACAGTAACAAGAGGAGTTTATGGGATTAGAAAGTACACAAATATGTACACTTACCACAGAAATCAAGATGGTGAGAATTTAGGCAAGGATCTCTCCCTCCTACCTTCTTCTTTCTTCTTTTCTGCCTTCCATTCTTCTTTTCTTTTTCTTCTTTCTTGTTTCTACCTTTATTGTCTTATTTTTCCATATCTGAAAAATGGGTACAAAATCTTCTTATGCTTCGAGTGTGTGTGTGTGTGTGTGTGCAGGGAATCAAATTCAAGACTTTGTATTTGCCAGGCAGGCACTTGTGCCACTGAGCTATATCCCCAGCCCCATGCTCCTTTTTTTTAAGAGGAAAAAAAAAATAAAAATAATGATACAGAATTTCAAAACAGGGTAACAGGAAATTGACAATGGTTACTATATCACATATTGTTGTCTTCAAAATAGTTGATCAGATTACAAGACGTAGGCATGCAAAATTGATCAACCAACACATATGTATATGCTATATATGCTACAGACATAATTACACTACTAATTTCTTTTAGCTCATTGAAAAGTTCTGTCTGTGCTTCTTATGGTTCTTATCAGGTTAATTACTTTAAAATGAGAAGTCGTTCTCATCATGCTTTGCACATAGAAGTTTAAAAAGTGGTGGAAATAATGATGCTGTGGTAGATGCTGCTGCTGTTGCTGCAATGGTAGAAGCGGGAATGAGGTGGGGACAGTGAGGTGGTAACAGTGTAACGATATGATTTCTACTGTGGTAACAGTGTAACGATACGATTTCTACTGACAACATTATTATATGTTAAAACCATAAGAACTTTGGTTAATTGCTATTCTTTGAAATAAAACCTTTCTGAAATATTGTCACACACATCATTGATTTTTTTTAAAGAGAAACCCAAAGATAAGTTAACCTTTCCTTAATAATTCAAGCAGATTTTTGTGTGTGTGTGCCAGGCATTGAACTCAATCTCCCACTTGCCAGGCAAATACTTGTGCCACTGAGCTGTGTCCCTGGCCCTCCTTAATAACTCAAGATCATCATTTAAATATAGATTCTTCTTAATACACTTCCATATTATAAAGGCCATCTAGAAGTCTAAACTCTAGGATAATTAGAGCCAAATTCTCTTGCTGATTGACAGCTATATCTGTTGGTTATACTGTTCTATCATGAATGTCTCAAGATTTTACTTTTAATTTGCTTGAAATCAGATAATTGTCTTTATTAGAAGTGTGACTAAAGTAAGCGTGAGGTGTAACTTAATGGATCCTGAATAAAATGTAGATTTTATGACATCTATTGGGATAGATAAGGGATTGTAATTGCTTCCTTCATGATCAGCTGTTATGTTTCAGATGGTTGATATTGCCAGATGGTGTGTGTGTGAGCACATCTGTGCATTAATTCACAATTATACCCAGAACAACTCTCCTTATATGAAATTGTATGTAGATAGATTTTGACATACTATTGTACATTTATTTTATTTCATTTATTTTATTACCTTTTTATATCTATGATAGAATTTCAAATCAATTATATGCATGCATCACCTTAGTTGCAAAATCATGAAACATTTAATAGAGAAATGAACATACAGAATGTTCTGTTATTATGCATAGCCTTCTCAGGGAAGTAAAATAAATATACAAGAAGTTCAGGGAAGTATAAATATACAATACTCAGAGAAGCATAATTTCCAGCAGAGGATCCCACTCAACATTAAAAACAACTTGATAATACAGTGTTTTTTTATGAAAGGTAAAAGTTATGAGACTACAGAGACATGCACGCTTTAAGTATGCAGAAGGAAAGCAGGAAAGTTTGCTCACCAATATTTCAACAGCTGTTATTCCATAGTGGTAGAATTTCAGTTTGTTTTGTCATTATTATTGTTATGTTTATTCAAATTATTTTCAAATTATTTATTATGAATGTGTATTACTTATATCACCAGCAAAAGTAAGCATTAAAGCAAAAAAAAAAAAGTGCTTAGCAATACAGGGAAAATCCTGAAGATTTTAGTGAACCAGAATTGATATATAGGAATCAAATAATAAAAATACTATTTACTAGAAAACAGTATAAAGAAAATCCTTGTCAAATTTCTCTCAAAACTGACTTCATGAGAAATGGATGAATTACAGCGTTATCCAAACCAAAGGCCCATTTGCAGAAGGTTGTACATCAGCAGTAAGGGGCAAAGGTAAATGGGACATGAGTTTATATCTTTGCTTGTGTAGTTGTAACATCTTATAATGAAGATTCTGAAAACCTATCTTTGCCAGAGAAAAAAAAGTCTCTCTTAAGTGCTGATATTCTGTAAGCAGAATAAATGCAACAGTTGTAAATCTACTTGACACTGTAATAAACTGAACTAAACTTTTCCAAGTATATATATAGAGAGAGACTTTACTTCTAATTTATTACTTAAAGACTATCACTAATATCTTATGCATCATTTTGTTTTAATTTTTCATAGTAAAACAAATGGATTATTTCAAATAAAATAATTCATAAGGAAAATAAAAATTAATAACTCATTGTTCCACTCTCTTGCAGCAAGAAAAAAATAGTTTAACTCTTATTTCTACTACCCACTATTTCCAGCTATCTCAGTAAAATATTTATATCAAGCTGTGTTATTTATCATGTGTTAGTAGTATACTGATTTCTTCCTACAGTAGCAAAAACTGTGGTTCATTTTAGTTATCCCACCTTCATGTTGTCTTCACTCTAATATACTTACCATATTTATGCTGCTATTTATTCTTTTTGTGTATTTAATCAACATACCTATATTTTTATTCCTTCTTATATAAACTTTACTTCTCACATTATAAGAAACACTATATTACTTCTCACATTATAAGAAAAAGCTATGAAAGCTTTTATCTATATTTTCTTCTCTTATTTCCCACATTCAAGTTCTTACTTTTATAATATTTTATCTTTTGTCCTTTTCCCATTCTGTTTTCCATTTTGTAGTTTGTAAAAGAAACAGAATTTAATTTAAAAAATAAGAGAATAACAGTAATTACTAAAAATAGTTATTCAAAATAGTTACTCTGAATAGAGGATGTCAAATAAAATGTTTCTTGCAAAAAAAGAAACAGATAATAACATAAACCTTTTTTTCAATAACTAAGATAAATTAGTTCTATAAATGAAAAAATTAACTAGACAATCTTACTCCCAAATAAAAAAGACATAAATTAATGCAATAAAAAATGAAAAAAGTCAATTTGCAATGGACACTACCGAAATCTAGAACATATTACAATGTTTAGCTTACAGATTTAAATACCATTGAAGATCTACACTCGTTTCTTGTGGTGAGTCTATAAGCTGACTCTCAAAGACAGAAATCAATGAAAATATTATAATTCTTGTAGCTGTGTATTGCATATCTAGTGGTTATACCAGACTACTGCAAAATTAGTGGCTTAAAGTAACATAGATTTTTAGTGCATGTTTGCATTTCAGAAATCTGAGCTTAGCTCAACTGGGTGTTCTAATTTTGAGTCACTTATATTGCTGCAGTCATATCATGGGCCAAGGATACAGTTAATTTACCTGCCATGTTTGTGGTTTGGGAGAACTCATATTACTGAAATGGGCATACTACCAAGGTGATGTACAGCTTCAGTGCAATTCCTATGAAAATACCAAAAACAGTTATTATAACAATTTTTAAATTTACCTTGATGAAAAAATAAATAAAAACCAAATAGCACAAACAAATATTATGGTTTATATTGGAAATGTCCCCTAAAGATCTCATGGCTTGGAAGGTGATTTTATCATGGGGGTCGTATGCTCATGAGTGGATTCATCCATTTATGAGATCAATGTCTAAATGTTCTGCTAGAAGTTAGAGCCTGCGTGGAGGTAAATCACTAAGGGCATATTTGAAATAGATTCTCGTCTACAGTTCTTAGTCCTCTCTGCCTTTGCCTCCTGCTTCTCAAGGAATGAGCAGCTCTCCTCTATCAGGCTATTTTACCATGTCGTTTCTGCCCCATTTCCAGCTGACTTTGAACTTAACCCACAGGCAACTGTGAATTCCTTTCCTTTGAGTTGTTGGCTGCTGGATATTTTGTGATGGGAAAGTGACTAACACTGAAAATTGATCCAGGACTGGCTTTGTTGCTGTGATTATACCTGACCATAAGAAGACTTTGGAATTTGGTTGCCTGAGTAATTTACAAAGTATAAAGAGACAGAGAAACAGAGATTGATAAGTGATACTCAGAGCTTATAAAAAATAGAATGAATGTGAATAGAAAGGCAAGATTGAGGGAAGTTTTAGTAGGGAGCAAGGACTCTTTTGGCAATTGAACTAAATACCATGTGTGTAATGTTCTGGGGGGAAAAAAGTTTCTATTTTTTGCCCATGTCCTGAGATTTTGTAGGAAAGTAAGATTAAAGGAAAGTGGACTAATTAACCTGTAAAAGAAATGTCAAGGCAGCCTAATATTCAGGCTGTAACATGTGTATTGCTAGGTGCTTTTGATATAGGGAAAAATAATGATATAGGTAAAATAATGTTACAGGCAGCTGAGTTGGTTAGAAATTTTATAGGCAGTCAGACATGGTTGGACCTTCAAAGGAGCCAATACAGAAGTTCAGAGGCCTTGCAGCCTTGGAGGAGACACACATCTCCCACTGTGGCTCTCAAGAAAAAAGGCAAAGCAAATGCACCTACATCCTAAAGATTGATAATCTAAATAGTTCTCTATCACCCTGAGGAAGTCAGGAGTAACTATCCCAACCTACTACAGGAAGATTCAGTACTGTTAAGAAGGTCTGTTTCCCACATGACTTGCTTCCCCATTTGTCCCTGATTTGGTCAATTTTACCTGAACAATTAATCTTATTGATTGACCATAATTCTGTCCCACCTCATGCCCATCTGCCTTGTGAGTTACCAGTTTTCGCCATTTTACACTGGTCTCACCTTCCAGCTTTATTTTATAAAAGTTCCTAGAAAGGACAGAGTCTTTGGCAACCCACTCAGGACCCTTTCTGTCTCTCTCTCCGACAGAAGCTTTTTTCTTTCAGTAAATATAATCTGCTTTAACCTGCATTGTTCCTAAAAATTTTTTTCTTCGATTTTAGAGAGCACAAATACATACTGGACAACTAGTAGTAAGTGGGGAGTTTCCTTTCCCTATATCATTTGAAGGTTCAACAGAGATCATTGGAGGGAAGTAATAAAAGAGGTTTTGCCCTAGAATAAATTACAGAACATTATGGCTACAGTTCAACATGGTGGAAGGCCAAACTGGGGATGCTTACCCTGACGGCCACTTCCTCCTTCTTCCCTGATTAGGACTTCCTCTTTCTTTTCCCAGTGCATGTGAAGAAAATTTCAAAGCACCACATCCAGTCACAGGTCACATATATCCCACACCCCCATATCTGGTCAGAGGAAAAAGCCAAACCATTGCTGGTTGTGGGTTCCTCTCCAAGTCCTTTAAATAAAAAGGCCACTTTTACTTTTTCTTTTATTTTGCTTCTCTATTACACCAGAAAACCCTAACAGGTAAAAGTTTACTTTTGTTCCATAGACTCTGGACTGGGACTCATTTAGGTAACACTTTTAGCCAGATCCATAGAGAGAATAAAGACAGAAAAGCAGATGTAAAAGTTTATAGTTTCACTAGAAAGAAAATGTCTGAAAAGTTTCATTCATGGCAGGGTAGTTGAAAAGATTAGCATTAAAAAAAAAGCCAAGGTGATGGAGGTCAAGTACTTTGTATCAGGGCAATAGGAGATGACTTGAAGGCATTTCATGAATCAGCAAGACTTCACCCATCACAGGCTCAAGGATACAAGAGTAGAAAAATTTCATTTGACAGGAGAGCCCCTCACCCTTTTGCTCCAGATGGGCTACCTAGGGAATTGATTCCCAGGGATCATTTCACCATGCTCAGTCATCCAGAAACTCAGACACCATGACAATCATTGTTCTTGGGGATCAGCTACTGTTTGAACTGAGGGCAGACCTTGTAGAGTGCAAATTATTAAATAATGGGTGCTTCCACCCATATTTCAAAAGAGCAATGTGTGCAGCTGTGAAAGTAAGGTCAAATGTACAGTGGAGACCTCAAGGAGTTGCAGGTGCCAGAAACATGGAATGTTTGCTGAAGAACTGATAAGTAGTCTTACATCAGATTTAAAGCTTCTGATAGCAAAGGAAATAATCAACAGGGTTCAGAGATGATCTACAGAATGAGAGGAAATATTTACCTGACAGAAGATTCATATCCAGAATGTGTGAAAAATTCAAAACCTTTAAGCCCAAAAAGATATCCAATCAAATGAGGAATTATTTAAACAGATATATGCACTCAAAAGAATCAAATACAGATATAGAGATGCCTCCACACTCACATTTATTTGGCACTATGGACAATTGCAAAGTTATGGAATCAGCCCGGATGCCTATCAGTGGATTAATGAATAAAGAAAATGTGTTATATGTACAGACAGGAGCATTACCCAGATAGAAAGTGTTGTCATTTGCAGAGAAATGGCTGGCACTAGAGAACATTACATTAAATTAACTAAATAATCCAGATATATAATAAAAAATAATGACTATTAGAGAATGGGAAGAGGATCAGGGAGAGAGGCCTGAAAGAACAGGGGAGGATAAGTGATAAGGAGATTAAGACAGGGTAGAAACGAGGATGGACATAATGAAAGCATGATACATGCACATATAGAAATATCACATTGAAACCCATTAATTTGTACAACTAACAATTACAATTTATAGGGTGAGGATATAGCTCAGTGGCATAGTACCTGCCTGGCAAGGTCTTGAGTTTGATTCCTAGTACCAAAAAACTTGATTTACAAATGACTTAGATGGGGAATAATCTGCTTCCAAGCTCACACTGTCACTGGTAGAATGCAATTTCTTAACATTATAGGCCCAAAGGAGTGACTTTTTTCCAAACGTTGGCCAAAGTCTGTCTTAAGCTCCCCAACATATGTTCTTCTTCATAGATTAGCTCATAGCATAGCAGTTATGCCATCAAATCCAGAAGACAGACAATCTTATATAATGCAACCATAAAAATGGCACTATTCTTTTTTTACTATTTTTTTAGTTTTTAGAAGCAAATGACTGTTCTCTCCTGAAAAATTACACAAAATCATGGGTATCAGGAGGAAAGGATACTTGTGAGACATGTTATTGTTTATCTGTCATCACAAGCTATGTAATTACTGTTCTTTGCAGCACTTGCTAATAGATTTTATTATGGCTCCTTTCTTTTATAAATTTCCCACAGTTACTGATAATTTTCATTTTGTGCACTACCTTTATTATAAACTCATATCCTACCTATCAAAACAATTAGTATTAACTCAGATTTAAAATGAAACATTTTGTCCAGAGATGTTTGTGAGGTCCTCTAACTGCTGTTGCTATCTGAATTCATTGATCCATAAGTTTACTACAACATGTTGGGTCTTGACTTCATTATTTTCTCATGTTAGTTCCATCTATCATTTTGCCCACAGTATCTGTTTAATTTACATACATTGATTCAGTAAGTATTTATTCTGTGGGTACCAGAAGGCAGTCATGTTCTAGTGTAACCAAATAGTGGCAGCAAACAGTGGAAAAATGAGTAGAAGTTTCTATACTTGTGGAGTTTGTATTCAACAAAAAGAAAGAGATTATACAAAGTAAGTGTGAAGTCTGCATATTATTTTTAATCTTGAAGGATATTTAGAAGGGAAATAAAGAAGTAGAAAAAGCAAAGTGGATAGAAATTGACTGTGCACAGGCAAATGTTAGAGAAGCGGGGAATTAAGATTCAGATAGGGCAGTCAAGGAGGTTTTTACGTGAGCAAAGATTTAAAGCATTCAAGGAAGTGAACTCTGTGTGAGCTCTTAGGAAAGAGCTCTGCATGGGAGGTAGGCTGTAATCTATAGCCAACAGTGTTTTGTAGCATATTACATTGCTATTCCTGTCGAAACCAATTCTATTTGGAATTATTGCCTGAATGAAAGCATACAATAATTTATTGCAGGGAAATCTTGCAGAATGGAATCGCCCTCTTGGGGGATGGGGTTGACCACTCTACACCATCTTTAGTAAAGAGTTTGCCTTTGGAGCACACTGAGAGGACTGGAGACACATGCACAACAGCTGGAGACCCGTCAGGGGCTGTGATGCAACCGCCAATGATAAAGCAGAAGACACAAAGCAAAGACACGCAAAGTTTCAGACAAGCAGAACAGAAGGAAAGCACAGGCAGCAGAAATCTGAAACCAGAAATTGTTGAACTAACAAATAGCTGACAACAGAGTACACTGCTGTAGGATAATCAGTTTTCATATCTCCTCAATTTCTGACGAGCCCATTTCTTTAGTTCTTTCTGGTTTTTACCATTAAACCCTGTTCCCTAAGGCAACAGAAGTGTCTTTGCCAAAAAAAAAAAAAATTAAAAATAGAACAAAACTCCCAACAATTATCTTTGTTATTATTTAATTAAAATTTTTTCTTTAATTCAATTTATAAAGAAAGGTAGTTTGGGGATACAAACAGTGATAGCAGCTGCTAAAGTAAGTCTAAACTAAAACCTCTGTAACCACATGCTTGCTTTTTCCATATTGTAGACACAAAAGTTTTATTTTTGTTGATGTTCTCTTATTCACCCAGGAAATTCCTAGGATCCATATATTGAAGTGAATGCTGGCATCTTTCAGACTGCATTTTTTGTTTTTGTTTTGCCAATATTGTGAGATTCTAGATGTACAGTTTCTCTGTTTCTACTTAACTATTAACAAACATGTTTCTTCTGCCTTTTATATAATTATATTGTTTCTCAATCCATTAGAGCAAGGTATGATGTAATTATGTGCCTTCACTTTGGGCAATTGTCACTGCAACATCTCTCTCCATTAAAATCTCAAGGGGTACTGATTGTGAATTTTGTACTCTAGGTGACTAAGGCATCGATAATATCTTGCTATATGAATTATAACAGTGAATGCATGGCTTTTGTACTTTAAATGCTTTGTTATTTAAATACAAGAGGAATTACAGACTCTAAAGAGGTGATTTACAGTTTTACATTTAAACTGTTCTCTGTTCCATTAAGAAAAGTAAAATGAAACATTTCCTGTTTTCTCTCTTGAAAAAATAAGAGCTCCTAATAAAATATGCTTAAGGCTAGTAATTCAGCAGATGCATGCACATTTGTCACCTGAATAGACATTTAGTAATCTCTCTGTTTCTCATGAAAAAAAACTGAGTAAAATTATGAAAACAACATAACACATACCACAATTATTTTGCTAGCCTCAGCCTCTAAAGTGCTATACACTATGGAATTTTTTAAAATCAGTTCTTAAGCAGTTTTGTACTTTTTACAGTTCTCTCAGCTCTGGTTTCTTTAAAATAAATATTGGGTATTATAAAACAATTTTTACACTCATAGACTAATTCCTAGACCTGTTATTATGGTATTGCTAAACTTTTGCTACGGATTCCTTAGTCTGAAGAGCACAACATGAAAAGAAATGTTCATTGAAGTTTTGGTAATGGTAAAACAACTTTGCTGTTTATCAATCCATTTGATTTCTCTTGAGCATTTTGTTAAGTCAGATTGTTCATATTTGTTCAGTTTGGATTGTTTCATGTAATGGCCTTGACATCACATCACCTCTCTAGGAGAGCATTATAGTTTCATAGGAAAATTCTGTCAGGAGAAAAGCCAGGCTCCCATGAGATCCAAATCCTATTTTCATATAAATGTGCTTAATGAAAATAGGCAGAGTCAAAAGAGAATGAAAGATAAATTTGTCTAAGTATAAGCTGAGTTCTTCAGATTGGTAGAAAGCTTAATGTATAAAATATGTGGGACAAGAATATCACTTGTTTAGATTAGATTCCCACTGGTAACACATCAAAGGTTGCTGTTGGATACTTGCAACAGGCACCAAGTTTTGCATAATGGGGAAAAAATCAGACATTTTCCAGTTTCAACAAACCAATTTGTAAGCATGACAAAAGTACTGTTCACAATGCAGTCTCAACCACTGGACAATTCCCCTGGTTTTGTTCCATTTATAGTGTCCATTCGCTTCACCTCCAATGGAAACACATAGCTAATATTGTCAAAATATAAAAGTCCTGCTCACCACACACACACAGTAGGCACTTCATTAAAAAGATGGCAACAAAGTAAAAAAGGAGACCAATATCTGACAAGGGGAAGGGATGAAAGGAGAGAGGGTACACTGGCTGGTAATGAGGGAGTGAATTTGGTTATAATACATTGTATTTACTGAAGTCACCTAAGACATATCTGAGAGTACGAGGAAGAGGACAAAATGGGTGACAGTGGAAATGATTAACTTGCATTCTGTGCATGTACAAATCTGTAAAAACTAAACTCATTAATCAGTATGTATAATCATTCTAGCTGTGGTAGTAGATGCCCATATTCCCAATACTCACTGGGGTAAGGCAGGAAGATTACTAGTGTTCGAGGCCAGGCTGAACCACATAGTGAGTAGACACTGTCTCAAAACAAAAACAAAAACAAAGTGTGCTATCAACATGTACTGATAAAAATTCAGAAAAAATTCCGATTCTATAAACATGAAGATTTTGCAATTCTTTAGACACCTGTTTTGTGACACTTCAGAGTAAGCATGAAAGACAGAAACAGAAATATGACTTGGGATTGGAGGAAGACTAACAAAGCTCTTTACATATTTGCCTGATTTCTGGGTACTTGCTGTACTCAAGAAATTTTGAAAGATATACTGAGTTGAGTATTGACAGAAAGGAAAATGTGAACAAGGGCACAAGAGAAAAGGAGCTCTAATAATTAGGGCCTGCATAATCGTGTGCTAAGTAGAATAAATCTTCCCTCTGTGTTGTATTTCCCATATTTATTGTAAGTACTTCGGGTTATTCTCAAACAATCAGGAAATACACAGAGATCCCCCATCACCTGCTATCACCAGAGCTGCCTTCAATAAAAATTATTTCAAAATTTCAAAATTAGATTTGTTGTAACAAAATAAATATTACAATCAACTTTATTATTAAAAGTTTGCCAACTATTGCTAATACTACTAGATATTTAAGGCAAGTCTTTTAGATTTGTTATAACTTCTAAGAAAAAAAATAAAATTGTTCCATTTAGATGAATTCAAGAATTTGCAAAAAAATAAAAATAAAATGTGTAAAGAAATAGTAACGTTTTACCAATGGAATGTAATGGAATGGGCTAGAATTTTAATTTTACTAACATAATAAATATCATACAAAGAAATACTAAGTAATAAAATCTGTTGAATTACTTGAAAGGAGTTCGTTTGGCATTTGGCAATGTAAGGATTTTAACTTTAAGTGTAGAAAGTGACTAAATGAAAGGAAAGAGAGAATAAAATACCACATAATGTGGATGCTTGGATTTACATGTCTGTGGTCTTTATCTTTATGTCCTTAATGCACAAAATGCCTAGAGATTTTAGGAGGTTGTTAACACTATTCTCAATTTATAAAGTAACCATTTAACAACACAAATTACACAAGGCTGTGACTGTTGTAAGGCTAAAATTGAAACCAAAAGTATATATTAAGATTTACCAGGAATTTTTTCATATTTACTTCTTCCTGACCACATCCCCTTTTAACTAGAACCACTTAAGTTAGAATTATAGTTTTTTAAGAATGATCATTTGAATAATTGTTCTCAGTATAACACTTAATTCATTAAGTGCGACCTTCTGCATATTTATCCCCCAAAATTCATATGTTGAAACTAAGTCATCAACATGATAATTTGAAGAAGTAGGATTCTTGGGAGATGATTAGATCACAAAAGTGGAGTTCTTGGGAGTTGCATTCATGCCCTTATAAAATAGACAATTTCACACTTTTTATCACAGAAGTTACAGAGAAAAGTCACTGTCTTTGAACAGGAAAGAAGCTCCTATTCATTCACTTCATCGGCCAGTAACTTGATTATGCACTTACCAGAGTCCAGCACTGAGAAATAAATTTCTTTTGTTTATAACCCTTCCATTTTATGGGTCATTGAGTTCAACTTTTTTTTTTTTTTTTTTTTTTTGCTAATAGATTATTTATCTGAAGAAGAAGAGCTGGGGATAAAATATTACCTACCTCATACTGAGAGTTAAATTGTTATGCCAATTCAAACACAATAAGACATTATTCTGTTATTATACTATACAACTTATTGATGAAGTAGTAGAATTTGAATGAATTCTAATGACTTTTCCTTTTAATATAAGACTTTACACATGCCAACTAAGAAAGCCAATTGTCCCTTTAGAAAGGAAAAATTGGACTGAAGCAGTTCTTGTTTTTGTCAGCTTATTCAACGTAACAGGTTAAATGGAAAAAACAAATTAATACTTGGAATATTCTTAAGCAAATTACTACTATAGTCTTTTATTATATAGCTCCATTTTTATATGTGATTTTTAATATCTATTGTTTATGTTGTAATTTATATAAAATCACAATAGATTTTAGAAGAGAAAAAGGACTAACCTTATCTTCCAAATTACCTCATAAGTTTATATTTATTTATATATATTAGTCATGCTTTTATTGTTGCAACAAAGTACTTGATACACATAATTTAAAGCATAAAAGGTTATTTGACTCATGGTTTCAGAGGTTTTAGTTCATGGTTTCTTGGCTCTACCATCCAGAAATGGAATGGCAGAAGGACCTTTTTTAGAAAGCTGCTCAACTCACAGAAAGCTGGAAGAAAGTCCAAGGGAAAGAAAGGGACTGGATAGGAGGATACACTCTTCCAGGTCATGCCCCAATGACCCACATCATCTAATCAGGCTTCATTAACAGCATATGTAGCTCTATTGATGATCGCCTTCATGTTATATCATGCTCTTTGCTTCCCCGTACCCTCACTTAACTCTCAATTTGAGGCAGGTAATATTTTATCCCCAGCTCTTCTTCTTCAGATAAAAAAATCTATTAGCCAAAAAAAAAAAAAAGGCTGAACTCAATGACCTATATTCACAAGACTCAAAAGTTTCAAAACTGCAAGTGAAATTTTATTTCAAAATTTAAATTATTGATAACTGAGCTATTTAGTTCCATGGTTTAGTGGATCCCTCCTGAAAATCCTTCTGGTTTTCTAAATTTGGAAAAGTCTATTCATAAAATTCTGGAGTTTGCTTTGCTTAATGCTTTACTTTTCAGTTAACTCTTTGACCAGAAACAAAGAGAAAATGAAAACAGGAGATAGGGATTTAGAGAGAGTCAAGAAAGAGAAGCTACTCTGACAGGTACCATCAATGTGAATCAGCAAAATGAACTTCATTTTGGTTATTAGGTTGCCTAATGCAGGCTTTACTTCCAGTCACAATTTCAGTGGAATATCTTTATGGTGGATAAAATTTCAGTGGAATTGTGACTTCCAGTCACAATTTCAGTGGAATATCACTCTTGGGAGTGCCTGCTAGGAATGAAAATTCCACCCTAATGAGACAGAAAACTTAGGGTTGAACTAGAAAATTGTGATTTGAAATATCATCCAAGCAAGTAACATAACATAACTCCAGAGGTCTCTCAATGAATGTCTTGATTACCAAAAATCATTATTTTAACATTTTTCTTTCTTTTTAGATGAAACCAAACCAGCAGGTTTATACATTTGATGTTTTACTACTTTCTAGCTTCCTCCAAAATCAATAAAATATCCATGAGCATGTGTATGGGGAGATGTCTCTGAATTACATCTTTAAAATTTTTTTCTGTTGCATTTATCCAAGGTAATTCATAAAACAGAAATCATTTTAATTCCTGCTGAGGTGGAAATGAACAAGTATTTTTTAAATGGAGGGAGCAGAAAAAGAGGGGGAAAGGAGATTAAATGCAGTGAGAAGTTTCTTTTTAATCTAACAAAACTTTTGCCATTGAGTCCTCGTACCACAGAAATGCATATAGATTTATTTTTATGTAAATGTATCTGTGAGCTTATATACCATGATGTACTTGGTTAAACAAAAAAGTAATAAATTAATGAAATTTGTTAGACTTATAACTTTATTTTCTTTTACTTACAGACTTTGGGTTAATGAAACACAGCCATTATAGTGATTTGCTGCTTTTTCTGCTCTCTAGCCAAGCACAGTTTTTACTGCATGTCTCAACCAAGGCAAAGTTTGCCAGCAGAAGTTAACAAGTCTGGCGCAGAGAACTTTTATACAGTTTGCAAATATCAGTCAGGCTCTGAGACCAGCCATGTCCTCCTTCTCCAGTTTTCTTCCTGGTGTCCTTGGGCTCTCAGGAACAAGAGAGAAGTGCTTTCTCTAGTTAGAGAACTTGTCTGGGTGCTAGCCCTCATGACTTCTTGAATTCAACTTGTGCCCTAAGGCAAAAGTTTCCCCATCTTGCCTATTTATGCATGTGAAACTTGGTTTCCTAATTCAGCTCACAAGTTGGCTGTTTATTGTCTCTGCTAAAAGGAAACCTTACAAATGTTAAATTGTACTAAATTGCTGACTGAGGTAAAACTGCTAAGAGTTAAAGAAAGCAATTAAACCTTCCTAATGCTTTTGTACCTCTTTGTAGAGCCTGAATTAACTCATGGAATTAGAAGTTAGAAAAATCAAAATAAAAAGAATAATGATAATTATTCAGTACTTAGGATTTTGCAATTACTATGCAAAACTATTTTATTTGGCCTGGCTCACCCACTTCATATCAACCCATAAAATAAATATTAATGTTATTGCCAGTTAACAAATGAGGCCACTAGCCATCCCAAGGACACTGATTTATAAATAACTGCATAAGAAACCCAGATACTTACCTGACAGGGAAGATACCATGATTACCAGATGGTTTTTCTGGGGTGAGGCTTACTGTTGCTCTCCAAATGTGCAGACCCCCGAGATTTCTCCAAATGTAGGAAACTCACCTGCATGCTCTGTGGGGTACTGCATTCATACCCTCCCTGAATAAAAAGAAAAGAAAAAGAAAAGAAAGATGGAAAAAAGAAATAGAGCCCAAAGCTTTATGGTTCTGAAACAATTACATTGCATTCCTCACGATGTGATCATCCCTCTGAACTTCAGTGGTGACAGAATTCCATGTGAAGAGCATTAGGTGGTTCTGAATAAATTCTGAAGTAAGACTGCTCATGTGGCTCTGCCAATTAACACTTACACATCAGTGTACAGTTATATAACTTCACCTGTAAATTGGGGTCAATAACTGTCCCTGGTAATAGGGTTGCTGTGAGATAACCTATGTAGAGCATGTGGACAGTACTTGGTGAGCATTCAAAATTTTTTAGATACTATGAATCCTAATGACAGAATCATTTCTAATCACATTATCACTTTCAACTGGACAGCATGTGTGAGAACATCCATTTGCAGATCCTCTTTGATCCACTGATTTCCACTTGGTGATACAATCAGAATAAAATAGTAGTAAGGCAGCACAGTCTCTTAAAAAAAGTGGTCTGGCTCAGTTGTAAAATTTCAATATCAATTGCTATTTTTATTCCAAGCCATTTTGAATAAGCTAATAATTTACTTGCATATATTTTAGGAGAAATTACAAAGTGTATAATTGTAAAGTTTTGGGTTCTGCATGCCCAGAGGGTAGTATGAATTTTGAGTTATTTCAAACCATTTTTGTAACCATTTCTGTAATCATATCTACCTACCTTCTGTTTATACAGATAAGAATTGTCAATGTCTAATTAACCAAAGAATAGATTTAAAAAATTATATTTGTTTCCAAAGAGCTTATGGAAACTACAAGGAATTATGTAGTCTTAGAATATTGGAATCTTCTGGGTTGGTATGTTGAATTAACTCTAACTCTCCTAAACTCAGACCCACTACAGCCTCTGTTTGATATGGGTTTTGAGTCTGAATTCTGGATTTGCCACTTGACTGGGTGTACAAACTTAGACATGGCTTTAAGTTTCCATTTCCTCACTGATGAAGTGACAATGATAATATTTATCTCATTATTAATCAAGATCTTTTAGAGATCATAGGTAATTGTCACTGTGACTGATACAGTCTCAATAATCTTAGCAATTATGATTTTATGAGCATTCTTTTTGCTTATTTCACTTGAAATTGGAAATGGCAGTAATTTTACCTTTCTTTAGATTCTGCATAGCATTTAAAAGGTTAAAAATAATAAACTGCACTTCGTGAATATTAAAAGTTACAAAGAATTATAACTTTTACTTAAAAAAAACATTGTATTTTCCTAAATTCCAAGTTACAAATCAAAGAGTCTTGTGAGGAGTGTTTTAATTATGCAATATTATCAAGGAATATTTGAGAAGTGTCTATATAAGTAGTGTCACACTGGATGCTATTATATAAGCAAGAACAATGCAATACATAAGTATTTTTCAGTTTTTCATAAGTGCACTTTTTTTTAAATGTGTAAAGCCTATTTCTTCACCTTAACAATGTAGCAAGGTATTTCTCCCCTAACAACTGCAAAGAACAATTACTTAGATGTCGCCAAAGTATCTAAATTTCAATATATACCAAATGAGACTCACTGTCTTCATCCATTGTATTCCTTTGGTTGATTTTGAATATATCATGAGCAGAGAGAATGAGAAACCAAAGTCATTTTCAACTGGCCCTCTTGGTCCCTCATTCTTTCATATCTAATTTTTCATTAATGTCTGTCCATTAATCTAAACACACTCTCTGATCTTTTCTTCTATTTCCAAGCTCACTTCTATCTTAGTAAGAGTACCAGTACTCGGACCCAACACTACACTGCTAAAATTCCTTTGAAAGGTCTACCTATTGGCCCTCACTCTTACCCCTCTTATACATTTGCTCCACTGTATCTAGAAATCATTGCAATCTTTTCAACACAAAGCTGCATTGGTCAATCCTTTCTGAATCCCCAGCTTTCCATTAACCTTGCCCACCCTTGCTCACTGTGATCCCTGGCCTACTAATTTAGAACCACCACCACCCAACAAGGATAACCAAATGATAAAACAAGTCATTTTTTCTCTCCCTCTGGACTGAATTTACTCTTGCTCATCCTACAGAGTGGAGATCATTTAACTTTCTTAGTCTTCCTACAGAAGTTAATTTCTCTATTAGGCATTAATTTTGCTTATCATATGATCATATAACTTAACACAACTGAAATTTCATAATTGCTGTTGATTACTTGAAAAATATATCTTCTACTAGACTATGTTAACTCATTATATCTTTAATGTTTTGTACAATTTTAGTTCAACCATTCAATAAATGCATATTTATTGAATAAATTAGTAAATTATATGGTTCAATCCCCATAGGTTTATGAAATGTTAAAATAATAAACCCCACCATAATTAAGGTATTCCTAAATTTTGTAATTGTAGTAAATGATAATGAGAAAATGTCACACAGACAGGCAACTATAACATAATTACATAATCTATCATTTCTTGTGTTATAGGAAACTGGCTCTTACAAAGAAAACACACACAATTATGAATTATTTGACGTTATAGCATAACATCAAATGATTTATAATCCAAAAAGCTTGTGTGAGCTGCCAAACTGATTTCCAAGCATCTATCTTATATCTTATATTTGAAACAAAGGGCTTAATAGCACATGACCCTGAATATGTGTGAAACACTTCAGGCAAAAAAGGTCTTGTAGAATCACATATCAAGTAGTATGAAAATGACCGATCCTGGAACTTTAATTTTGTTCCCCTAATTCTTCTATTTATATCTCATAGAAAACTTGGGGAAAGTTATTTTTGTTTCTCCACATTTCAGATGCCTCAACAATAAAACACAGATAAAAATTCCTAATCTTTAATAGAATTACATTAAACATTGTTTGCAAAATATCTGCCATGGTGTGAGCCATACGTTGGCTCACCAATTAACATTATCACTTGCCTTCTTGTTTTTCTTTTTCATTTATCTCAACATCTTGACCATTGAAGTTCTTTGAAAAGTGCGAAACTCTATAGGCCAAATTATACACAATTTCAAATCATATTTAATTTTGTCTCTCCAGGAAAAGGTTAAAACTGAGGCCTGGAATGACTTTTATTCTGTTAAGTACATTTATTTATAGAAAGATGTCACTCAAGCACACATGAAAACTGAAAGACACAAAGACCTTTTAGAAAAGAACAGGATGAAGCATATATAACTCAAGTCATTCTCGGATTGAGGTTCTCTTACATGTGGTTTGCCTGAGGAAATAATACCTGATACCAAATCATTTCATTTAACCTCTTCTACATATATCTAATGCCTTTCTCAGGGACAACCTCAGTGTGGAAATCTGAGTCATACACCCTGGTTCTCTGGAAAAATGTGGTTTTGAAACTAACAGCTAACTTCCTCCAGGCAGTTAAGGGAGGTGTCCCTTTAACAGTGTGAGGTACAATAGAAAGAAAAATCATTTTGTCTTTCTTTTTAGTAGCGAAAACGAAAACTTTTTTAAAACACTGTTAAAAGTCATTTAAACTTTGTTGAATAGCCTCTCTTTTGAAATTTACAGTGAAAATTTAAGGGTTTGGGTGTTTAAAGAAGGTGGAGTTTTTGAAAATTTATCTCAGCCTTTTAAATCCTGTTCTATGTTTAGAATTAAATAAAATTTTAGTATTATGTATCCAATATGTTGTTCCTATTGTAACCCAAACAAACAAAAACACTGAGATAATTTGCAAGTAGAAATACTTTGAAAATAAATCTGAAAGAAGGAACAAATAAAACCTCTGTTTAATATAAATTGAATCACTTTTGGCAGAGGAATACAGCTAAGTTTCAGCCTGAGGTGATGAATAGTGTCTCTCAAAATGAAATTCTCTAACTCAGGTCCCTTTCCAAATAAAGCGGCAACTCTGTGTATAATGACTTTATTCTGTGGAAGTGATATTTGTACAAGAAAATGATCTTATTATTGACATGCATTGTACTAATAATACCCAGCAGTATTGCTTAGGAATGTACAATACAAACTTTAAACTCAGTTTTCTATTCCATGGTATTTTATCATACATTCCTATGACAATTTTCTTTGGATTGCAAAAATGGACACAATTCAGCATTATAGAAAATTTATATGGAATTATACAACTTGAATAGAGTATCTACCAAAATAATATCTAAAATGGGTAGCAAAATAAACTGACCTGAAAAATGGTGTTCGTATTCTTTCACAATATTTATTGAAGATTTTGTATCTTACTTACTCTTTCAGTTTCTTACACTAGGAATAGAATACGATATTTAAACATGTGAGTTTGATTTATTTCACTTATGAGTATGGCCTCAAGAAGCCTCCATTTACCTGTAAAAGCCTCACAGGCTAAGAAACTGCTCAAAGGAGAAAAATAACTCAGAAAAAAGAAGAAAAAAAAGAAAGGAAAGAAAAAAAGATATGTTTGTATATGTACGCTTAAGATGCTAAGATGATTGTATTACTAATTCTATAAGTTCTTGGAAAAAAACAGCTAACATTCATTGGATTAGATCAATTTTGTACGTTTATATCTGCTAATCTGAGTAACTCTTTTGAAGGTAGCTATACAAAATAACAACCTTAATTATGGTCCCCCCACTACCTTGTTTTGAAAGCCTATATTGTTATTGTTTTGGGCACCTCATTATTGCTATTTATTTGTCTCTTGTGTTTCTTGTTTTTCTTGTGTTTTGTTTTGTTTTTCCCTCTAACATAGAAAGAGTAGATGTACATCTATATGCTTATACATGCATAGATCTTCACCTGAAGAGTTTACAAGAATTGATTTATTACATGTGATGGTATCAACAGTTATTTAGAAGAAAATGAGAAAATTATGGTAGCCATTACTGATTTTCTATAATCTTGTTTTGAAGTGCAATAATGCTTTTATTCTTTGTTTTGATTGGTTTTAGTCTGTTTTCTATTATTTGATTTCAATATGTATGAAGGTATGGACAGCTATTTTGAAGAGAACAAGAGACGTTATGGTAGCCATTGTTGATTTTACTATTGTCTGGTTTTGAAGGCCTATAATGTTCTCATTCTTTTGTTTTGATCAGTTTTATACTATTTTTAAAAATTCTTTGTGTGTGAAGATATGGACAACTATTTTGAAGAAAACAAGAAACATTATGGTAGCCACTGTTGGTTTCCTGTTGTCTTGCTTTGAAATCCTGTGTCACTTGCATTGTTTACTTCTTTGTCTGTTTTGTTTTTGTTTTGTGTTATTTTCTTTAAAATAAAAAAATTAAAAAGTGAAAAAATGATGTTCACTTCAGATACCATTATATCTATTATTGACATAAAAAAAGCTGCTAAAGTTTTTTTTAAGTAATAGGCTGAGAAATTTACTTAGAACAGAAAATATCAGCATGCATTGTCAATAAAATAGTTAAGTATAACTTTATATTCTTTAAATGAGTGTTCAAAAATATTTAAACCATTGTACTATTCTTTTAGTTTCCTTTTTGTTTATTTTTATAGGAGATAGTTTTGGACAAGATTATATTTATTTCTCAATTGTACCTCCCTCATTTTGAAGACCTTAGGATATTTTAACATAAGGAATTCACCCCTAATTTCTCAAGCTGTAGAATCACCATATTATTAAAATATTAACCAATCAACAGTTTTCTCCAGTATTTAAAATAAATCTTCTAACAAGGGTTCTCTCCTTTCTTGCATTTATTGATTTGTTGTATATGAATCCTTAAGTTACTACATAGTTGGTTTATATCATTTGAATGTTCCAAAGGATCTCTACAATAGAAAAAAAAATAACAGAAAAAAAACAAAACTAACTCTATTGAATAAGTATTATATATTAACACATTTACAAGTGTTAAGTATATTCACACTACATTTGTGAAACAAGATGTAATTTATTGTTTATCATAAATTATCTAACTGATTCCCAGAATCACAAAGTAGGTTTGAAAACTACTGTCCTCACTTCTATACAGACAAACCAACTAAGATTTGTGGTGGAAAAGTTTACTTGTGCTAGTCACAGAGAACCATAGAAGCAGGACTTGACTTCTAGCTTTCTTCTTTTGGTCTCTTCAATTCACACCTGACACAGACTTGTTCATGCTCTGCATTAAATTTTTTTGGAGAAATGCCACCAAGGTAAATTACAGTACCTATGAATATTTCTTTCTAATGCAATAACTTCCATGAGTGCTGCTGCTGCATATTTGAAGTTGTACTAGCTTTAAAAAAATGAGTGTGATATGTGTTGTTTTTCTATTTCTACAATAGCAAAAACAACAAAAAATAACAGATTTGCCATTTTAGTTGATGCTGGGTTGGGAGAAGTGTTTCATTTTGATTAACGCAGGAGATGGGATAGAAGAGTTCTGAGTTTTTTAGCTGCTTCTAACAAAAAAATTGATTCATTTCATCATTATCTTTAAAGTGCTAAGTTTTGAGATTATAAATTATTCCCTTCTCAATAATTTTCAACTTCTAATCGAGTCTGAAGTGGATGAGACTGTCAGATTCTAAGATTTGGGTAAAGTATGCTAGCTGCAGCAGTGATGAGCAGAGTAAGAAGCACTTAAAATAAATGATTTGCCTCAGAGATTCACATTTATGATTGATTATTGATGTCTAGAAGGGTTTTCTACAAGTAGAAAAGTTCTGCATTAAACCTTGCATTCTAGAAAACAACCCAAGCATCCTTAGATATAACCTGAAGATACCCTACTTTAAAGAGTTTTCAGGGAGAAGACTTTAGTGCCTTGTGACCTTTCTTACTTTATATGACTCTCCTGCTATATTTGAAACTATGTCTTCTCAAAATTCTCACTTTTCCTGGTTTCTGACATTTTATAGATGTCTCATTTACTTGCCTATTTTGACAAATTCTGCTCAATTAAATTTTTTCCTTCAAACTTTAAATTCTATGTAATTTGAGCATGTTTTATTTTCACACATTAGAAACTTAGCTCTCTTCTCTGACAATTTTCCCACCACTTTTCTCTGTGTTTCTCTTGACCCAACAGTGAATAAATGCAGATTCATCCCATCCTGTGTTAGACCCTAAAAATGTTTGTAGATTTTGCTTTCTATTTCATAATACTTCAACATACAACTGCATGACAATTTTCTATGGAATTGCAAATAGTTCACTACTTCTTGCAGTGTTTCAGAAGATGTTACCAAAAGTTATTTCAGTGTGTCCTGGGTTGTGATGTACTCCTTGGCCTTTTTCCACATTCTTTGGAGCAGAGGAACAACACAAGACTCATTACCTTAAACTATTTTGATCTCCAACCAGACGTACATCCTAACTCAATGCAAATTTGCTCTCTAGTCAGAATTTAACTTAGCAATTCTGAAACATAGAACCTTCCTTTCCAAAGTGACTCCATTCACTCTAGGAATGGTATCATATTCTCAGTGACAAATGATTAAAATTTTACTGTTATTTTCAGTCTCTCATGTAATTTGCATATAAAATAATTAAATCTAATTATTTTGTACTTCTAATTCCATCACATTCTATCATCTTCTGTGTTCTACATAGCATTAACTTCTTTTGAAGCCATGGTCGTCTTCAATAATCAAAACCTGTATACCCCTCCAGAGGAAATATGTTATGTGCACACTTTTTTTATGGGACCCAAATGCTCTACCTATTAAAGTGCTTGTAGTTAGCTTCCTTGCCTCCAACAATTCTTACAAACTGTTGTCAGATTTAGCTCTCTAAAGTACTGTCTTTAGCAAGCCATTAGCCTGCTCAGATTTTTTTTGAATAGCACTCAACTATATAGAAAATAAAATCAGAGCATGGGATGATATTTTAATATGTTTTCAAGGGCTTGTATAGCTCACTAACTTTTATGCATATTTAAGTCTAATAATATAGCTTCATGATAATATTATTATCTACATTTTCATAAGGAAGAAATGGAAACTCAGATATATTTAGGACAGCTGGGATCAGTTTCATCTACTTCAGAATTTAGGATTTTACCTTCACTTCAAGTTGTCTTCATTATGCCATTTTGTCTAAGGTCCAAATTTCTTAGGCTTGCGTATTTTTCTTTCATATTTTTCTGCAACTTCTTCCAACTGTTTTTCCATTCCTTTCTTTTTATGGTCTTATTCTAGCTGCATTTATCTTGTTATTTTGCCCTAAACATGCCATGCACACACTTTTTCACATGTTTCCTCTTAACCTTAATATAGGAAAGAAAATTCAAAAGCCTTTACTTTTTCAGGTCAATTTATTGTCTTCCAAAGCCCACTTTACAGCTCCCCCTGTGAGCATCCAACTGGTACTTTTAATCAAATACTTTGTTGCCACTTCTTTTTAGTATATGTCCTATAATCATTTTGCACTGTTATGTAGCCTAGTACTTGGGTGTATTTTCACTTCCCATTAAATTATAAGCAATCGAAGGAGCCATGTAATTTAATTTACAGACAGCAGGGACTGTATTTGTTGAATGAGTGATTGAGTATGCAGGCAGAAGTGACGCATTTTCCTTGGCATAAAATTCAGCCACAATTATTTAATCTTTATTTTCTTTAGGTTGATCCCTTTGCAAGTTCTTGATAAAGTAGAATCACAAAGAGTCTTGACTTCTCCGTTAAAATGTTATTGAAATATTCCCTTTAACCACACTAGAGACATATATTGAACCCAAAAGGGAGCCAGTCCTTCATTTTAAAATAGTGGAGAGAGAAATTTCACTCAATTCTGTGGTTCTCAAATAGGCTAATAGGCTTTCTTCTGTCAATTCTAATGCTCCTTAATCAGAATAAGAGGTGATTTGGACTTGCCTTAAAGATAAAATAGAAATAGAACCCATCTACTCCAGAAAATCTGTGAAATGATGTGGTCAATGTTAGCAAACACGAACACTGACACTAAATGTTGGCAGCCAGGCCACACGTGCCCAGGGGCTCACCCCCTCACAGTCTGCAGTGCAATATTCCTGTCACCCAAGGTCTGTGCAGCTATAAAGGAGCAAATATTTCCTGGGTCTTTTCCAGAGGTACTGAAGAAGAAAGTGCTTTTTCTAAAAAACACATAGTAACACAAAAGCAGAGCAGAGTATGAAGAGTTTGCTTCCTTTCTCCTAATTTAAATAGAACAATTTAATTTTTTTTCTGTCTGTAAAAGAACTGAGTATCACAGAAATGATCAAAAGCAATAATATATGTTTGTTTATTCAGTTTTTTCACCCTTTTCAGTGGGAAGAATAAATAGGCCTTATATCTATTCCTTTAATAACTTCGCATTGAGTTAGTACTGTAGGCCCCACACTCAAGCCTTTCCTAGTAATTCTAATTTAGTCTTTTTCCTTGAGCAAGCTGTTGGTCTCTATATGTCACATTGACCTTTAGAAATTGCTGACAGCTATATATTTACTTCCTTTAAGTCGAAATTAGAATGCGTTTTTATTTTAGACATTTTCCAGCCAGTGTATTTTTAAAATATTATAAAACATATAAAATACATAAAGTAAATGTACCCTGTATTAATTTTCAGAAAAAAGAACGTACCCATATGATCACCAATCAGTTGAAGATATAAAACAATGTCTGAACCTCCAAAATTCTCCTTGATACACCTAGTGTAAGGTCCATGGTCCTTCTGCAAATACATAATCAATCCTGACTTGCTTGTTTTAAAAAACACTCTTTCTATGTCTATCTTTATGTTTAGTTTGAACTCTTCATCTTGCCATTTATAGCCTCCGACTCATAGCTCTGTTTCTTTTGTCTGCTTGTTTTCTTTCTTTGAGACTCTTTGTCTTAAGTACTCGTACAGCTGGTAATTTTTTGTTTTGAGCAGCAAATATATTGTACTAAAAGTTGCAACAAAGTTTTGAAATTTTGTAGGCATTATTTTCCTCTAAATTCAATGTTTCTACTATTTCTGGCATTTAATTTGAGTTGCATTTGATTCCACTGGAGGATGGTTTAATTCTGACTCACTGAAGAATACATTTTTTTTGTAGATAGAAAAAAGTTATAAGTGATCAGGTAGACTGACTTCATCAGGCAGTAAAACTTGCACGGGCTCAGTTTTCCATTTGATGATTAATACCAGAAAACATAGCTTTAAGTGCTATAGTGTACTAAAATCATTCTGCTTTTTACCTCCCATCACTATTTGACTTTTGCCTTTTCTTGATTGACTGGAATAAAAATATCAGCAAATAGATACATGATAAATAATACATAGATAGATGATAGTTAGTATTGCAAACTTGCTTTAGAACATTTCAAGATACTAAAGATACTAACACTACATGATTTAAATTTCCTGTTTGGATCTGTTGGTTCCACATTCTTACTCTTGCATCACATAGGAGAATCTGTATTACTTGAAAAACTCTCCTCTCCCACTTAGTAAGGGGTTTCGGTTCATGTATTTTGTTCTTAAGCTACTATTTTATTTTACTACAAACCTAGTGGTTTAAAATGACAGATTTTTTTTCTATCCCAGTTGAGGATATCAGAAGTCCAAATTCAGGTGCCATCCAGTGAGTTCCTTCCTGGAGGTCTCAGAGAAGAGATCCAAGGCTCTCATGAATTTCTCAGGCTTTCTTCTCATGTATACTACTTGCTGGCAACAGTTGGTGTCCCTTTGCTTGCAGATGTGATGCTCCAATCTCTGCTTCCATTGTCACAAGTCATTCTCCCTGTGTGTCTTCACATTGTTTATGTTACCTCTTCTGTTCTCCTCACAAGGTTACCAGTCTTCTTAAAATAAGGGTCCAACCTACTCTATTATGACTTCATCTAAGTGATTACATATACAATGAAGATATTTACAAACAAAATCACATCTATATCATGGATATAATTTGACTCTCAAAGATTCATGTGATAGAAGCTTGGTCCTCAATATCACTGTTAGGTGATGGAACTTCTAAGAGGAGGAGCCTAGTGGAAAATCACTATTTGTTCTCTGAGGATTAATAGCCTTGGAAGAAATAGTTCTTGAAGGAGCCTAAATTAGTTCTTTCTTTCTTTTTCTTTTTTTTTTTTTTTTTTTTTTTTTTTTTTTTGGTTCCAGGGTTTGAACTCACAACCTCCCACTTGCCAGGCAGGGGCTTATGCCACTGAGCTAAATCCCCGGCCTAAATTAGTTCTTGATAGACTTTTTGTCTTGATAAATTGTTTAAAATGTGCAAGAATGGACCCTCCCTGGTCTGGGGCTTCCTTTCTTCTTCCCATCATTGTGACATCATCTACCATGAGGCCTTCACTAGAGCCTAGCAGAAGCTGCCCCACATCCTTGATCTCTAGAACTAGAAGAGTCTTACCCTAAAGAAATCAGAACCGTGAACTTTGAGCAAGGAAACTCAAAATTTGACAGTCATTCGCTAGAGCCATGAAACAAGACAGTTACTAAAATGTTCCTAGAGTGAAGGTTTATTTTTTTAAAAACAAAAATAATCACAATTTCTTCCCAAAATTACTTTGAAGATTTAATGGGTATTAGAATTAAGTGTGTTAAACTTCTATGTCAGAGTTAGCAACTATGTAGATGCTGGGGTTCAGATTTGGGAGAAATTGTTTTATATAGTTTGTTTGTTTGTTTTGCTATGCTAGGGATTGAACACAGAACCTCATGCATGCTAGGCAAGTGCTCTAATGCTGAGTACCATCCCAGTTCTTTTGTAATTTCATCTGTTTTGAGACAAGAAATCCCTTACCACGCTGGACTCATAGCAACCCTGTGCCTCACATTTCTTGGTAACTGGAATTACAGGAATACAGCTCCACACTCAACTCAAAAATGTGATTTTTCCCCCAGTATGGTAGTAATATAATCAACAAACACTGTCATTCAAGAAGAATGTGATTTTCTATTACAGTGGTACCTGGGCTTATGAGCTTAATTAGCTTTATGACTTTGGGGAAGACAGTCGGAGTCATGTTTGTCACTCTACATGGAGTTTGCCAATGAAAGCAAAATTTTGACAAACACATTTGTCATATATATATATATAGAGAGAGAGAGAGAGAGAGAGAGAAAGAGCATATATATATATATATATATATACACACACACATACAGTGGTACATTGGGTCACAAACTTAACATCCCACAGTTCTGGCAAAGATGACCATGTTCATGTTCATCATCTGATGCAGAGTTCAGGAAGGTACACAAAATGTTGCTGAACACTTCTGTTTGCAAACCAAATTGTTCATGAAACTGAACTGAAAATGTTCATGAACTGAAGTATTATATGTATCATCCCTCACATTTCCCTGTGTGTCTAAGTGTGGTGACAGTTTTTAAGAATATAATACAAATTTCAAATATGTAATATATTATTACTAACAATAATCTTTATGCTACATTAGATCTCCAGAGTTTTCATATCTCATGACAGAATTTTGTACAACTTGACCAGCATCTATTTTCCTTACCTTCTGATCCTCTCAAAAAATTAAAAATGAAACTATTATGTGATTTAGTATTCTCACTTCTGAGTATATAACAAAGGAAATAAAATCATTGCCTCAATATGCTCTCTGTATTCCCATGCTCATTTCATCATTCTCAATGGCCAGAACATAGTGTGAAACTAGACATCCATCAGCAGATGAATGAATAAAGAAAACTTGCTAAGGCACATACATATATATGGGTAATATTCAGCCTTCAAAAATAAAGAATCCTTCCATTGGTGGTAACATGAATAAAACTGAAGATATTATATCAAATAAAATAAGCTGAACACAGAAAGATAAAAACTACATGATATGATTTACATGAATCAAAAATGTTGAATTAGTGGAAGCCATTATTTGATTTATTTCACTTATGAGTATATATTCAAGATACATCCATTTATTTATAAATATCTCAATGTAATCATTCTTTATAGCTGAGTAGTACTCCATTGTATAAAAGTACCACAATTTTTATCCATTCCTCCATTAATGGGCACTTAGGTTGTTTCCAAGATCTGGCTATTACAAATTGTGCCACTATAAACATGGGTGTACATATATCACTGTGGTATGATGCTTTCAGATCTTCTGGGAATATGCCTAAGAGTAGAATAGCTCGGTCAAATGGGACCTCCATCCCCAGCTTTTTGAAGAATCTCCAGACTGATCTCCACAGTGGTTGCACCAGTCTACACTCCCACCAACAGTGCAGAAGAGTTCCTTTTTCCCCACAGCCTCTCCAGCATTTGTTGTTGGTAGTTTTGTTGATCCTGGCCATTCTTTCTGGAGTGAGATGGTATCTCACTGTGGTTTTAATTTGCATTTCTCTAATGACCAATGATGATGAACATTTTTTCATGTAATTATTTGCCATTCGTATTTCTTCATCTGAGAACTGTGTGTTCATCTCAGATGCCCATTTTTAGATTGGGTCTTTGAATTTTGGGGGTCTGATTTTTTTTTTAATTCTTTATAAGTTCTAGACGAAGTCCTTTGTCTGAGGGACAGTTCACTAAGATTTTTCCCAGTTTGTAGGTTTTCTTTACACTCTGCTGGAGATTTCTTTGGACATGCAGAAACTCTTTAATAAGATGTGATCCCAGTTACTGATTCTTGGAAGTATTGCCCATGCAGCTTGGTTCTTGTTCATGAATTCTCTACCTACCACTATGTCTTCAAGATTTTTACTTACTTTGTCTTCCAACAGATTTAGTGTTGCTGTTTTAATATTTCGATCTTTGATCGATTTGGATTTTAGTTTAGTACATGGTGATAGGCATGGGTCTAATTTTAGTTTTTGGCATATGGATAACCAGTTTTTCCAGCACCATTTATTAAAGAGATTGTGGTTCTTCCAGTGAACATGTTTGGCCCCTTTATCAAAGATAAGTTGGTTGAGTGTATTCATAGTTGCAACTTCTGGTCTATTCCATTGATCTTCAGGTCTGTTTTTAATTCCAATACCATTTTGATTTTATTACAGTAGCTTTGTAGTATAACTTCAAGTCAGGGATTGTGATGCCTCCTGCCTTGGCTTTGCTGCTTAGAATTGCCTTTGCTATTCTAGGTCTCTTCTGGTTCCAGCTGAATTTTAGGAGTGATTTCTCTAGATCTATGAGGTATGCTAGTGGTATTTTCATTGGGATTGCATTGAATTTGTACTACAATTTTGGGAAAATGGCCATTTTTACAATATTTATTCTTCCAATCCATGACCAAGGGATGTCTTTCCATTTTCTGAGGTCCTCTTCGATTTTTTTTATCAGGGTATTATAATTTTCCCTGTATAACTGTTTTACTTCTTTTGTTAGATTAATTCCCAAGTATTTCATTTTTTTTGGATGCTAGTTTGAAGGGTGTGGCTTCACTTATTTCTCTCTTGGTGATTTTGTTGTTAGTGTATAAGAATGCTATTGATTTTTGAGTATTGACTTTGTATCCTGCTACATTGCTGAATTTATTTATTATATCTAGGAGACTCAGAAACTCTTTAATAAGATGTGATCTCAGTTACTGATTCTGGGAATTCCTGTACAGTTTGGTTCTTGTTCATGAATTCTCTACCCACCCCTATGTCTTCAAGATTTTTACCTACTTTGTCTTCCAACAGATTTAGTGCTACTGTTTTCATATTTAGATCTTTGATCCATTTAGATTTTAGTTTAGTACATAGTGATAGGCATGGGTGTAGTTTTAGTTTTTGGCATATAGATAGCCAGTTTTCCCAGCACCATTTATTAAAGAGACTATCATTCTTCTAGTGAACATGTTTGGCCCCTTTATCAAAGATTAGGTGGTTGAGTGTGTTCATACTTGTGGTTGTATCTTATAGTCTATTCTATTGATCTTCAGATCCATTTTTATTCCACTACCATGTTGAATTTATTACAGTAGCTTTGTAGTATAACTTCAAGATAGGGATTATGATGCCTCTTGCCTTGGCTTTGCTGCTTAGAGTTGTCTTTGCTATTCTAGGTTTCTTCTGGTTCCAGATGAATTTTAGGAGTGATTTCTCTAGATGTAGGAGGTATGCTAGTGGTATTTTCATTGGGATTGCATTGAATCTATATAGCAATTTTGAGAGAATGGGCATTTTCACAATATTTATTCTTCCTATCCATGAACAAGGGATGTCTTTCCATTTGTTGAGGTCCTCTTCAATTTCTTTTTTCAGGGTATTATAATTTCCCCTGTATAGCTGTTTTACTTCTTTCATTAGATTAATTCCTAAGTATTTCATTTTTTCTGTATGCCAGTGTGAAGGGTGTGACTTCTCATTTCTCTCTCAGTGATTTTGTTGTTAGTATATAGGAATGCTATTGATTTTTGAGTATTGACTTTGTATCCAGCCACATTGCTGAATTTATTTATTATATCTAGGAGTCTTTCAATGGAGTTTTGGTGGTCTTCTATGTAGAGCATCATGTTGCCTGCAAATAATGATAGTTTAACTCCCTCTTTTCCTATCTTTACTCCTTTTATTTCTCTCTCCTGTCTAATTGCTCTGGTTAGTTGAATAGTTGTTAAATAGGAGCAGTGATAAGGGACATCCTTGTCTTGTGCCTGATTTTAAGGTAAAAGCTTTCAGTTTTTGGCCATTTAATATGATGCTGGCTATTGGTTTGTCATAGATGGCCTTTATCATATTGAGATAAAGACCATCTATTCCAATTCTCTGTAAGGTTCTTATCATGAATGGGTATTGGATCTTATCAAAAGCTTTTTCTACATCTATAGAAATGATCATGTGATTCTTTCTTTTGGCTCTATTAAAATGGTGGATTACATTTATTGATTTACATATATTGAACCATCCCTGCATGCGTGGGATGAATCCCACTTGGTCACGATGTATAATCTTCCTGATGATTTGCTGCATCCTGTTTGCCAATATTTTATTGAGAATTTCTGCATCTATGTTCCTTAGGGAGATTGGCCTGTAGTTCTCTTTTTTAGTTGGGTCTTTCTCAGGTTTTGGTACTAGAGTAATATTTGCTTCCAGAAATGACTTAGGGAGAATTGCTTCCCTTTATATTTCATTGAAAAGTTTGAGGAGGACAAGACAAGATGGCTGATCAGTGAGCAACAAAATACAAAACCTCCCAGGAGAAACAACTCATTTGCCAGAATAAAACACCCTGGGGAGACCCAGAGAGGGAGATGGATCCTCTTGACACTGAAAGAAATTAAAACATAAAAAAGCTCATCAAATACTTCAGGACTACAACTGAAACAGTGAAAAATTATGGGACACAGTGTTTATGTGGTGACCCGCCAAGTTTGCACCAGCTTGAATCTGTGCCAGCTGGCAGAGCCGCCCAAACTCATTCCTGCTGCCACTCACAGGAAGCACAGCAGTGCTTAAGTCAGAGGTTGGTGAGCCCAACAGAGAGTGGAGCCAGTGAAGCAACCTTCATTAATCCATGGTCAGTGCTGAGAATGAGACTCCCCACTCAAGGGAAGGGCACAACCAAATGGGAGACATGTTAGAATTGGGCAAGAGGAGCCTGAACTGGGAGTGACAGTCACTTCAGTTGGTTGCTCCCTCCCCAGAGCAGACTCATGGGATTTGCTTGGACTGGGCCACAACCCTGGCCGGGAACCAATGAGCCATCCCAAATCGGTTCGCTGCGCCTAGCACGCACTAACTGGGTGAAAGCCCCTGAAGTTTCACTGGCCCAGAGGGGAAGGGCAGGCAAACAGAGCCACTGCTTACACCTCAGTGACAAGAGCAGGCAGGAGAGGGCGGAGTTCCAGCGTGCTTTGGAGGAAACATGGCCAACAGGGAAGGGGGCTGGGACCTGCACTGTAACTTATGTGGAGGAAGCCAGGACCATGACAGGAAAGAGAGGCAGGAGGAGGCCCCCAGCCCAGAACCCTGAGAGCACTGATCCAGGAAAAGGAAAAAAAGGGGAGACTGAGGGCGGCAAACACACGACATCAGACATGGCTTCAATGGACATTAAGAGACATCTTTGGGACCTTGTAGACGAGCTCAAAACTGAAATATTAAATCAGGTAAAGCAAGATATGAGTAGAATAACAAAAGAAATGCTCACAGGAAGCATCTCTCAGGATGATACAGATGAAAGAAGGGAGGAACACAAAAAAAAGGAGAGAAACATTCGATAAAGAATATAAAGAAAATGTAGAATACCTGAAGCAGATTCAGAGACTACCAGGAAATTAAAAACTCCATTGAAAGCTGGAAAAATGCCTTACAAGAAACTAAGGATAGACTATCAAAACTTGAAGACAAGTTTGCAATGTGTGATCATGAAAGGAAAGATCTCTTAAACATAACAAGGAAACAAGCAGTAACAATACAAAGGCTAGAAGATGACAAGAGAATCTACAATTTAAGAATAAGAAACATGAACAAAGAAGCAGGAATACATACACATGAATTACAAAGGTTATTTGCAGAAATAATTAAGGAAAACTTCCCAAGCATGGGAAAAGAAAATGACAATTGGTTGTGTGAGGCATACAGAACTCCAGCAACCTACAACCAAAACAGATCTACACCCAGACATATAATAATCAAGATACCAGAAATTCAGTATAAAAACAGAATATTAAAAGCCATCAGAGAAAAGAAACATTACCTATAAATTAAACCCATCAGAATCACGGCTGACTTCTCGACACAGATCATCAGATCAAGAAGAGCCCTGAAAGAAAATAACCTCCAGCCCAGAATGATGTACCATGCAAAACTGTCACTAGAAACTAATGGAGAAACAAGATGCTTCCATGACAAAGAGGAACTGGGGGAGTTTGTGACCACCAATCCAACCCTACAGAGAAAACTGAGGGACATTCTAGAGAGAGAGAGGGAAAAAAAACAAGATTTTAGGAACAGTGGCAGAAAGGCCTCAATGAGTGGGGCAGGCAGTAGAATGAAGGAGAAAACTAGACAAACAAATGCAGAAAAATAGCATAGCAGAAATGAGGCAGAGAAGGATAGCTAGAATCTCTAACATAGATGGCCTTGATACGCTATATTGTTAATAGTGCACCAGGATTTAAAACCCATATTACTCACACTACTCTGCTTAGATGTATTATATTCTGTTCCAGTCATTCTACCTGTACTAGATTTGAGGGCACAGACAGTAATCCTGAAAATGACAGGATATAGTACAGTAATCATCCTTAACTTCCTATTAACTTAATCTAAAGCTCTGTAAAACCTGAACTGTTTACCATGACTGATCATAATGGAATCTGATCTGTTGAATCACTGTTTTGTATTGATAGAATTTATTTAAAGCTGTTATGATTGATAGTAAGTCTGAGAGTATAGGCAACTGCACTTAAGATGTCAAGATTCACTAAAATATCCACTATGGTTTGATTATTACCTGCCTTTGAAGTTTTATACTGTTACAATGTTTTCTTTTTACTAATATTGGTATTTACTGCTATACTCAATTATGCTGCTATATTTAATTATGCCTGATGATATAGACATTCTATTTGAAGATAATAAGAAACAACACAGTAATCATTGTAGATCACCTTGTGCTGTGGTTTTATACAACTTTTTGGTTTTATGTTTTTATAGGAATTTGTTTTGTTTTGTCATGCTAAGTTTTGTTTTTCCCTCTAATACAGAAAGTATAGAAATATATCCAGAGATTCATTCATGTGTTTACACTCTCACTGTTTGACTATCTACTTTGTATGCTTTAAATTTGTAAGTTGAACAACTATTTCTAAGAGGATACTATGTAATTTATTAACTAGTGATTTCTTATTGTTTATCTTTTTTTTGGAATTCTGTATTATCTACCCTTTACATGCTTTTGTTTCTCTTTAAATAAAAAAAAAGAAAAAAGTTTGAGGAGTGTCAGCATTAAGTCTTCTTAGTATTTCTTGTAGAATTCCACAGTGAATCCGTCTGGGCCTAGGCTCTTCTCTGTTGGTAAAGACTTAATTACATTTTCAGTTTCATTAATAAAAATTGTGTTATTCAGCAATTTTACATCTTGTTGATGCAGCTTTGGTGGTTCATATGTTTCTAGGAATCTGTCCATTTCTTCTGTGCTATCGAATTTATGAGAGTAGAGATTTTAGAAATAGGTGTTGATGATCTTCTGTATTTCCACAGTCTGTAGTGATTTCACCTTTTTCATTCTGTATTGCACAAATTTTTGTCTTTTCTTTCCTTTTTAAAATTAGGTTGGCTAGCGGCTTATCAATTTTATTTATTCTTTCATAGAACCAACTCTTTGATTCATTGATTCTTTGTATTTTTTTCTTAGTCTCTATTGCATTAATTTCTGTTCTGATTCTTATAATTTCCTCCCTTCTTTTGGCTTTGGGCTTGGCTTGCTCTTCTTTTGCTAGATGTTTGAGGTGTAATATCAGTTGTTAATTTGTGTTCATTCTGTTTTCCTAATGTGGGAACTCAGTGCAATAAATTTTCCTCTGAGGACCGTTTTCATCGCATCCCACAGATTCTGGTAAGTTGTATTTGTATTTTTGCTTGCTTGTAGATATTGTTTAATTTCTTCTTTAATTTCCTCTGTGACCCATTGATTGCTCAAGAGTGTATTATTCAATTTCCATGTGTTTGTGTGGTTTTTGCAGTTTATTTTATTATTAATTTCTAGTTTCATGGTGCTATGATCCAATAACATGCATAGGATAATTTCAACTCTTTGGCATTTACTTGAATATATTCTGTGGGCTAGTATACATTCTATTTTAGAAAATGTCTCATGCACTGCTGAGAAAAATGTATATTCTGATGTTGTTGGATGGAACACTCTGTGTATATCTATCAAGTCCATTTCTTCACAGATGTGATTCAGTTCTGTTATTTCTTTGCTGATTTTCTGTCCAGTTGATCTGTCCTTTGTGTCAATGACATGTTAAGGTCTCCTGTCATAGTTGTGTTATTGCTTATTTGATTTTTGATTTCTGTTAACAATTGCCTTGTATAGCTGTGTGCTCTGGAATTTGGTGCATATATAGTTAAGACTGTTGTCTCTTCCTCTTGTAGTTTTCCCCTAACTAGAATGTAGTGACCTTCTTTATCTCTTCAGACCATTCTTGGTTTTGAAGTTCCCATTGTCTGCAAACAGAATAGCTACCCCGATTTTTTTCTGAGTTCCTGTTGCATGGAGTATTGTTTTCCATCCTTGGACTTTCAGTGTATGAATTTCCTTTTGGGTTAGATGGGTTTCTTGTGGACAGCTTATGGTTGGACATTGTTTCTTGATCCATTCTGCCAGTCTGTCTCTTCTAATTGGTGAATTGAGGCCATTTACATTAATGGTTATAACTGTTATATATCATTTTATTGTTGACATATTATCTTTCTGCTGTTGTATCTTTACCTATCCATTCTGTTTGTCTGTCTTGCTTAGTCATTTTTTTCCTATGTGTATCTAGAATATCTTTCAGTATTCTTTGCAGGGTTGGTTTGATGATCATGAAGTTCTTCAGCTGTTCTTTGTTATGGAAATATCTTATTTCTCCATCTATTTTGAAGGACAGTTTTGCAGACATCAGTCTGGGTTGGAAGTCATTTTCCTTTAGGATCTGAAATACTTCACTCCATGATCTTCTTGACTTCATTTTTTGTGTTGAGAAGTCTGCTGTGATTTTTATAGGTTTTCCTTTATAGGTGATCTGTCTTTTCTCTCTAACAATAGCTTTTAATATTCTGTTCTTATGTTGGATTTCTGGGATGGTGATTATTATATGTCTGAGTGTAGTTTTATTTTGGTTATGGCTGTTTGGAGTTCTATATACTTCACCAATCTGTATGTCAGTTTCTATTCTCATGTTTGGGAAATTTTCAGCTATTACTTCAGTAAATTGCCTCTTGATATCATTTGTGTTGCCCCTTCTTTTTCATTTATCCCTATTAATCTTATGTTGTTTTTCTTTGTATCATCTTGCAACTGTTGAATTGTTATTTCATGATTCCTTGTTATTTTTAAAAGATCTTTCCTTTCCTGTTCACTAGCTGCACTCTTACCTTTGAGGTCTGAAATTCTATCTTCACTTTCATTGAGGCAGTTTTGGCAACTTTCAATAGAATTTTTGATTTCCTGTACATCTCTTTGAATCTGCTTCATGTATTCTGTTTGTTTCTTATACTGTTCATTCAGAGATTCTATGTTTTTGCTTTGTTCCTCTAATTTTTTAGCTGTGTCTTCTTTAGATGTGTTCATATTTCTTTCACTACTTTTATCATTTCTTCTTTTACTGGGAGATTATTTCTGATTTGAGTTGCTTCATACCTTCCTGTACTTGCTTCTTTATTTCAGTTGATATCACTGCATGTTTTTCAGGTGTATGACTAGTATTTTATTCAATGTACATGGCTCCCAGGCTTTCTTGGGATGGGCTAGAGGTTTGAGATTGCATTTTTGTCTCTCATCTTGTCATTTTCCTATATTTCCATGTTTCGAGTCATGTTCTAAAACTTTACCTGGGCATTTTTGAAATCAAATCCTGCACCCTTGGCTCCTGGGACTCACGGGCCTTGGCTCTCCTCATGGCGTGGGCCTGGTACCCCTGGTTGAATGAAGGTCATTAGGTGTGGTCCACTCAAGCCCAAGAAACCTCTCCAGGGTAGTCCAGTGGCCTAGGGGGCTGGGTGGGCACCCAAGCACTGGGAGTGATGTCCCAAACTTTCCCTGGGCCAGCTCCAGGAAGATGGAACTCACCTCACTATGTGGGCCTGGTTCCTCTTTTGGGCACAGGCCTAACTCCCACAATAGTTTTCTAATGACTACCTGTCAGAAATAACCTGAGGGTAAGGAGTACCTGCTTATTTTAGATGGGTACTGTGTTTTCTTTTTTGTCTCAGTCTCGGCTTAACACTCTTCATTTCTGTATTCTACGATTCCTTCAGCTATTGCATGTGACACACATATGTGCTTTTCACAGAGCAAAGGTCTGTAAAACTATAGAAGCACATTAAAATAAAGGAAATGCAGTCTTTCAAAAAAGATAAGAAATTTTGCATATTCCTTTTGTATTTTTTACCTCTTTGATCTAATAAAACAAAATATACATACATATATATTAAAAAGATAAAACACAAAAAATTGTAAAATCAGAAATTCTCTTTTAACATTATCCCAAATCTGATCTGTCATTCTCACATTCTCATTATAATAATTATTAATATATATGTAATATTCTGAGCATGTTTCTAAGTATGTATAGGTTTACATACTGTTATTACAGGTACATATACTGTTATTACAAATTATATCAAAATACACATCTTTTTCTATGATTTATTTTTGACATAGTACTTATACCCCTTCCATGTAACTGTATCACAATTTTTGTTAGTAGCATGATATTAAAAACATAAATTACAGTCATCGATTTGATTTAGCCATTCAATTGTTAGTATGCACTTAGGTTATTCTTAGCCTTACTTTTCAAATAATACTTTTGTGATCATCTGTATAAATATTACTTGATGCAGATCTGTAAGTCTGTAGGATGAATTCATAGAAATATTGCTAGACAAAAGCAAATGCACATTTAGATTCAGTTAAACAGAAAATACCAATCAGTGACCCTAGATAAATGTCTCTGATATTTAGGTAAAATGTAGGTCTGGCTAGATCTTAGTGAGTGGTCCCTAAATATAATATGACACTTTTATTTAATAAAGAAATTTGCTTTGATTACATTCTCCTAAAGTGCCAACTTAAACTGATTAGTGTCAAAAATGAGGAAGTGTGACATTCACTGCTCCATTTTCCTCCTGTAGAGTCACTCCTCAAGATGACGCAGCTGCCCTTGATAGATAGATGTTCCTACACAGCTTTCACTTGTGATGAAAACGATAGAGGCAGAACTGATCCTCATCATAACAATTCAGGTACCTGGAGAGACGCCAGAAGAAGAGCACCAAAGCCCTGTACCCCAAAGCCTGAAGGTCAGGATGTGCTCCAGCTGTAGCTGAAGTGTTAAATTCTACCAAAAGGGAGACATATGCTGCAGGTGTAGTGCTACAAAACATTGCTCCAGCTCTTTCTTGTTAAATGATTTAATCCTGTGCATATCAATTTGCTTTTTACTGAGTGTTATTGCCTGAGGTAAGAGAGGCTATGGACTATAGATAGGGAATTCCCCTAATCTGCTGATGCTGGACCATCACAGTTTGCCTGTAACTTCCCCAAGAAAACACTACCAAAGGGTCATGAACTGTAAAACGGCTATTTTTTCCCCTCCAGAATACTATTTCATTAAAGTTTATTTTCAGAAATTTATACAGCATTTCAATGACACAGTTTTATAATAAAATGTAATTTTTATTCTTGGAGAAGGTATACTTTGTTATTAAGAATAGTTTTATCTAAAGGGCAAAGATAAACTAATGGAATCAGTCTTTCAAAATCTACATAATTGAGAAAGGGCAAATATCATCATTTCCATTAAAGATTCTATACTCAATAAAATATACATCAGCATATTGTGATATAAACTGAACATAATTTATAAGTAGTAAAATCCAAAATATTCACAGCAATAGCCTTTATGCATAGCATATATGAAATTCTCAAAGCACTTTTACATACCCCGACTTAAAATATATGTCTATCAGCAACCTTGTGAGTTTCAGAATAAGAGTTAAATTTGATTCACCAAGGTTATCTCCAGTCCCTTTGTAAAAGGTCAGAGTATAAATGAATTCAATAAGCAATACTGAGATCAGAAACATGAGGTCAAGTGTATTACTCAAGATCATACTACTGGTTCCAGACTGAAGCATCTACCTCCATGGAGCTCAAGGGCACAACTAAGTAAGTCCTATTTATTTTAATCATCTTTCTTCAGAGAGGATGTGCGCTCTTTCTTGTGAACATTTTTCCTGCCTGCCCTGTCAAAAACAAGCATTATGACCTCTTTCCACAATAAGAACATTTTCCTCATCCTGAATGATTTAGCATATTTACTTCCATTTGATATTAACTGTGATATTTTTGCTCCATTGAAGGAATATTATTTTCAACTTGTACAATATAAATGCAAATATATACCAAAGTCCACCTGAATTATCACTTGCTCATATGTGGGGCTTTTGGAAAGTGATTTAATTGTGGGGGTAGTATAATTGATTTGCTCTTAAGAAGTAGAATCTGGTCAAAAGAGGTAGTTCATGGGAATGGGTTTGGGAGGACATATCTATCATCCTGGATCCTCCCTTCTCTCTCATCTTCCTGGCCAGAAAGACATAAGCAGGTTTCCTCTGATATTGTCCTTCTGCCATACCATTTCTGCCATGGAACTTGAGAACTATAAACTGTAACTGTGAGTCAAAATAAACCTCCCTTCCTTTACATTGAGAGTTAGTAAAATGTTGCAAGGGTAAAGGGTACTGTAACAACAGCTAGCACCCCGGTTCTCGAAGTTTCAAGGAGAGCAGAGATTACAACAAGTTGTTGTACATTGTAACACTAGCTTTAAGAGAGGGGTGCTCAATGGGACCTCAGATAGAATACATCAGGCTACTAAAATACTTAACCTAAAGTGAAAAGACTTGGAAGTATAACCTTCTACTCTCCCACTCTCCTCCCTTTAACCTCATTCAGGCATTTTTTTTTACTAATTCTCAATTATTGTGCTTCTATATGTAATCTCATCCTTACCTAAACATTGACTGATACATAACCTACAATAACAATATCATCCCTGTAGCTAGGACCATCATCTCTTTGCACTTAGTTAAGAGTGTACAGTGTCTACTGAGGAGAAAAGTGTCTGGTGTATATGACTTCAGTTATGACTCTTCCAATTCTGACACACACTAAGTACTCAGACTCCAACCAATTTCATGAAAAGTAAACAGAATTTCTAAGCATAAATATTCTAGAATCATAATCTATTCACTTGCCAATAGCCACTGTCAGTATATACTTGTGCCTCCAAGTGTATCTAGAACCAAAGATCCATTCTCAACGTCTCACAGTCTGAGTTCATCATCTTGTCTTTACATAGATACATCTATGTCCCTCCCCCCTTACACACACGTGTGATCACGCATCAACACATACTGACACACAGACTGTCTTCCATAGTAGCCAGAAGAATCTAAAAATGCAACTCAGACTCTAGACTCCCCTGCCTGGAACTCTCCCACTTTACTTAGTGGAAATTCCAGTCAGACTCTTTAATACCCACGATGTCCTACAAGATTCACTCTCTCCACACTTGCCTCTCTAACCTTACCTGCAATTATTTTCTCCTCTGTTAACTGCTAGGTCACACTGGGCTTCTTACTGTTGCTGAAATACACCAACCTACTCTCGTTTCAAGACTTCCAGGTCTTTCCTTGTTCTAAAAGTTTATTTTACCTGCTCTTTTTCCAGTCATCTCCTTTCCTTCAGATCCTTGCTCAGATAGCAACTTTACTTGACCAACATATATAAAATAAAATAAAACTGTCTCCCCATTACTATTACCACAGGACTTCCTGTGAGTCAACACCATGTGGAGCCAACGTGGAGAACAAGAAGCCAGCCACTTCCTGGGAGTTGGTACCATGTGAGAGCCAGAGCCAAACAAGATTCTGGCACGCTGGCTGGGAGACAAGAAGAGCTAAGGTTCCCCCCACCTCCACTCCCACCCATAAGCGGCAGGGCTGAGATGATAGATATTGTAGTAAAATATAACTTAATGCTTATAGTGTTTAGGGTTTCACTGATTTTTCAGGCCTAAATCCAGTAGTCTGATCGTCTATTTAGAAAAATAACAATATACAATATAGCATCCATGGAGGATCTCCTTCTAAAGATGGTAGCCATGGTTAATTGTTTATTATCTTGTTTTAAAGTCCTGTATTGTTTCCATTATTTTGTTTGGTTTGGTTTGGTTCTGCTTTGTATTGTTTGATTTTATTATATCTGATGGCATGGGCAGCTATTTCAAAGATTATAAGATATATTATGGTAACCATTTTGGGTTTATTACTACCTTATTTTGAAGTCCTGTATTGTGTTCATTATTATTATTATTATTATTATTATTATTATTATTATTGGTTCTACTCTGCTCTGTTTCATTTGATTTTGCTATGTCTCATTTTATGGGCAGTTTTGAAGACCAAAGGCATTATGGTAGCCACTGCTGATTTCCTACTATCTTGTTTTGAAATTCAGTATCACATTGTTTTGTTTTGATTGACTTCATTCTGTTTTGGTTTGCTTGGTTTTATTCTCTTTAAAATAAATAAATAAGTAAATAGCACCACAGCTACTACTTATTCTGATTTTAAAACTTTTTCTCATAAAATAACCACTACTTATGATATGGGTTCTGTGGTTTGGATGTGGCTAGCAATGTTCATGTGTGGGAAACTTCACCCCGGCACAACAGAGTAAGAGGCAGGAACATGAATAGGTGATTAGGACACAAACCTCTGCTTTCATGAACAAATCAATGCTTTTATCTATCTTGTGTTCTCTCAGGTGCTCTCCTGCCTTGTGGTAACTTCTAACATGTTACTTCATAATAAGGAGGCCCTTTTCATGTGGATCCTTGATCTTGGTCTGGGGTCCAGACTCCAGAATTATAAGAAATAAATTTCAGACATTTGGTCTCAGGCATTTTTTTTCAAACAGCATAAAATAGCAACTTTACTTGACCAACCTCTATAAAATAAAATAAAAATAAAACAAAACAATGTGCTTTAATGAGCAAATGTATGCATATACATGTGTGTGTATATATACACACACATATACATATATACATATGTATAAATATATATGCATATATATGTGAATATGTATAGATGTACACATACATTCACTTCCCCTCTTAGAATATATTATCTGTAATTTCATAAATTTTACATGCCCAGTGCCTAGAAAGGTGTTTGCTACATAGGAGACATTCAATAAATATTTAAGAGAAAAATAAATGAATATATGAATATATATATATATATATATATATATATATGGATCTACATGGCTTTTTAAAATTTGTTTTCCTTCTGGAATTTAGAACATTTCTTTATGGGACTGAGACAGAGAAAATTGAAAAAAATTGTTCCTTTGCTCAGTGAAGAAGCTGCACAGTTGAGATTGGAACCATTTATTCATCAAGTATTCTGTGAACATTTCTCTCACAGACCCAATCTCAACAGAGACTTCCTTGGACAGTCAAAGACAAGTTTTATGGCTACAGTAAATAAAATTTTATTGCTAAGTAAGCCAAACTGCAAGCAGGAATACTTAATGATACCCTAGATAGACTGGTGCTGGAGGTCAGGACATTTGACATGCTTCACACATTGCTGACATGTCAGCTCCTACACTTCACACTTGACTGAAGAGCTATTAAAGCAATTACTAGGTCATTAACAAAGGCTTTTAAGAGCAGTTTCGAAACCACACACTTAGAGAAAATTTGCTTTGATAGATATATTAACCCACAGTGTAACCTGAATTTGGATAGTCTCCAATTTTAAGACCCTATTTCCTGGCTTATCTTTTCATTTCTTAGATTTGCGAGAGTAGGTAGAACACTTACTTCAGTCCCATCAATATTCCATTCATTTTGCTAAGCTGATCTAAAACTGCTTCTAGAATATCTTTGATTTTAAATATTTACATTCTGCACATTCAAAGCGTAAAAAAGGAAATGACAGATTTAGAAAATATAACCCCTCTTTTGTATTTTGGGGGACCCAAGGACAAGCTACAATAAAAATTCGGCTCCCCTCATTTTAGAATTATTTATAGCAAATTCTCCCTCTCACTTCTAACTACCCAATGCTCACTTTCTTCAGAAAGCTAATGGCTGTCCTAAAGCACCCAGTGAGATAGTTTTCCCTACCCTCTCCACCAGTGCCACTCCTACTTCCAAATCACCTCTTTTCTCAGCAGACAAAAGTTCTATCCTTTCTCTTTGAAGGAGATATAAAGAAACATATAGATTCATATCATATTCAAAGCAATTTATATGGATCACTAATGAAATATTTGTGTTTTTCAAAAAAGCTCAGACAAAAATGAATTAAATGTTGCAAACCTTCTACCTCAGAAGAAAATAGAATTGCTTTTGCTTAGTTTTACTTTGTTTTGTTTGGTTTGGTTTCCACTGAGACAAAAAGTGAATGTATGCAATGAAACAGAGACCAGTAGGTGGATTTGAATTCTCTATAAATGATTAAATAAAAAGCTAAACGATCAACACTATTACCTCTTATGTTTCTTCCTGCCTCCCTGCCTGTCAGTTTTCTAAAGGTCCAGCATATAGAGAAATGAAAAGATACACTGGGGGGTCCACTTGCAATGTTTTTGGAACCCAATATTTAAACCAGGCGGCCATTCTAATGGGGTTTAGAGAAGCATTCTGTCCCTTTGACACTTTCCTCTTGGAATTTTGGCACAATTTTATTATTCACTTGGGACACTGAGGAAGAATGTCTTCTCATTTATTTAAGCATTAAAATATACACCGAGGTGGTTTCGGAGGGAGAGGCATTTTTTTAAACCAAAGATGTACAGATATTACATATTTTTCTTTCTTACAGATACACAGCTTATTTATAATGAGTGACATAATTTTTTTCAGACTTTGCCTTATTGACAAGCAACAGTATATGTCTATTATTGGAATGAGTACTAAGGGCTGAGTATTATTTTCTCTGTATTCTCGTTGAACAGGTAAGAAGTACATGGTTGATTATGAAAGTCTCCTTTTTTCTTCCCACAATTTTGCTTCCAGCACATCTTTCCCACAGAAAATGAATGAGAAGGAAATCTTGACATTCTGCTCATAGTTTTGCTGCAATCAATCTCAGATCTTACAGGAAGCAATATTTTTCTCAGTTTTTTTTCTTCCATTTCTTAGACTATATAAGAGATTTATTTCAGTACTTTCAAAAACTAAGCTGTTCAACTCTTAATATTATCCAAAAAAGAAAATAATACCAAAATAAGTGTTAGACTTGCTTTTGTTTGATGTTTACAGTATCTAAACAATTCAAAACAAATGAGAATGCTGTACAATTTAATAATTCACTAAATTGTTTTCCTGGATTTTAGAAGAAAGTCAATATCCTACAGTCTTCCTAACGAACAGAGTTTTGTTACCTTTCAAAACACGTAATCATTTAACACCTGTTAAATTTTCCCCATGTGACAAAAATAGGCTTTATTAATCATCTGTTGCTATATAAAAATTACCTCACAGCTTAAGGATTTAAAGCAACACCAAACATTTCTTCTCTCAGTTTCTGTGGGTGATGAATTTGAAATCAGTTTAGATGATTGATTCTGGCTTGGGTCTCTTTTATAAGATTGCAGTCATAGGGGCTGGGGATTTAGCTCAGTGGCATAAGCGCCTGCCTGGCAAGTGCAAGGTCGTGAGTTCGATTCCCGGTACCCCCCTCCAAAAAAAAAAAAAAAAGATTGCAGTCATATTGGTTGGTAGTACAGTTATCTGAAGGTTTATCTGGGGATGGAAAGTATAATTCCAAAATGCCTTACTACATCACAGGTAAATCTGTGCTGACTACTTGGAGGGGCTCTCAGCGTTTATTATATGTGCACAACTGCATTGAATTACTTGAATATCCTTTTTACATGGCTGCTGCCTTTAACCTGAACAATCACCCAAAAGAAAGCAACACAGAAGTGATGTTTGCTGTCAACTGAATGTTTTTGTTCCTTTGAAATTGATTTTTATTGAAATCCTAATTTCCAACGTAAGAGTACAGTATTAGGAAATTGCACTTTGGAAGGCAAGTAAGTCATAAGGGTGGAGCCATAACAAATGGGTTCACTGCCCTTATAAAAGAGAGCCCAGAGAACTCTATTTATTGATTGGTTTATTTATTTGTACATTTATTTTTTATTTATCCATATGAAGATACAATGAAAACGTCATCTTCAGAGCAGGACATGGGCCTACACCATACATCCTACCTACTAGCAATTTGACTATGGATTTCTCAGATTCCAGAACAGTGAAAAATAAATATTTTTCCATAAGTCCACAGTATGATAGTTTGATATACCATCTTGCACTAAGACTATATTTTATGATCCAGGCTTGCATGTTACACAATTCTGATCTGACATATTCTGCTGGTCACAAAAACAAACAGTGACACAGTGTAAAGAGAGACCACATAGGCAGGGATCCTTGGGAACTGTCACAGACATTTTCTGCCACATAGCAATGAGCTGGAACATTGGCTAACAGACATTTCATGCCCAACAAATATTAACAAGTGGATATTTCCTTTTAGAAATTCCACTAAGCCTAGAAGCCTATAACAAGCAAAAAGCAGTATGTCTGAAGTACTGACAAGGCTTGAATAATCAGGTAGCTGTCCTCTTGCCCATCGTGTTCTACACACCAAATTTTATCCTAAATTACTCACATAGATTATTGTTTTAATTTTTCTTTGTAATAAATATTTTAACATGATTAATTGAAAGATGATTAACAGCTAATACAAATGTCGTAGCATGGTCAAGTAATATAACTTCTGCAAATATTTAACAAAATATAAAGACTTGATGAAATTAAGATAGCTTAAATAGCTATCATAAATTCTTTAAAAATTATCTATGAACAGAGAACAGATTTCTACATTAAATCACCTTTTACTAGGATACACAGTGAAAATAATGTGCATGATTGGCAATTCTAATTATTTAATTGTATATATATGCATACTCCTAGTCTCATCATTTAAGATAAATAACAATGTTGGATAATATTTTTAAAATACTGAGATGAAACCTTGTAAATCAAAATGACTTTCTCTGCTTAACCACTCCCTTCCCAGTAGAGCTGTAAGCTTCATTGTTGGGAAAAGGAGAAATGATTATTTAGACCAATGTTCTGTTTCATCATTTTCTTAGGTCGTTTTATCCTTGGAATTTGTAGAAATGTAAAAGTTCTCATTAGAAATCATTGGCCCAAATAAGACTTTGGTTTGAAATCTTTAAAAATGTTCAGAGAATTAAAAAGTTCTCATGATATTAAGAGCCAACATTATTAAATTGAAAATTGAGCGTAAATACTTCACTTAGGAGATTATTTCACAATTCAGTAGATTTTCTTCCAGGGAAATTATTTTGGTGTTAAGCTTAGTTTGCTTTATCTTTTATATACTAGACTTACAGTAGCTCTCTTTTATTTTGTGAGACACCCTTCAGAGAATGAGAATGTTTTACAAATACAATTTGATCAAATTCAATATGTAAATAAAGGCCCTTATATCAGAAATGTAACTGCAGTCATTTTCCATGGTAGCAATGGTGATGTTCAATTTCAATATGAGTATTCATATTTACTATATATATATATATATATATATATATATATGCTAAGAAATTTTTAATAGCTAAATGGCTTTGTGGGAGTACTTACATTAGTGCATAAGTGATGTTCTCTTCTATTTCATGTATAAAGCATTTATTTCTGATTTTTGTCAGCATTCTGATATACTCATCAAGTAACTAGACACCACTCTGCTCTACTTGGTTCTTCATATATATATATATATATATATATATATATAATATATAGGAAATACATAATATTTTATACATATGTAATATTTTATATACCTAAAGACTTTTTCTCTTCTGAACACATTCTGGGCACATTTACTATTTTAAATTTTTGAAAAATTTAGAAAATGTGTTAATCTGCCTTAAATGTAGTATTTCAGATTTCCCTTATAAAGGAATCAGTGTAATTTTAGCTACTTACCTATTGCGTGTGTGTGTGTGTGTGTGTGTGTCTGTGGCCTCAAAGGATAAGTACTATCTAATGTAGCAGAAAGGATGTAGGACAATGTGGTTCTAGGTTTAGCTGTTACACTGGCTTACTATACAGAATTCAGGTAATTACTGAGTCATTCTGGTCTACTATGTTCATTCATTTATTCAGTCATTCATTTAAGAAACAAATATGATGATTTTGGAGAGCCAGTCACATATAAGGAAAGCTAGGTTTTTGCCTTATTGTAACAAATACTACTGAGGTAAAGTAATTATAAACAAGTATGGAAAATATTTTGCATGTTCAGATTTGATAATTGCTTTTAATGAGTAAATATCATAATTTATTAGATGACAGGGATAAAAAGAAGATATATTTAGAAAGATGGAGCCAAAAATCACCTCTATTATTTGTTATTTATTTAATGTAGAACTTGAATGATAAGAAGGACTAGGTTATGGGAAGAATCAGATGCAGAGAAGGGAGAAGAGCCAAAAATTATAATTTTGTTGTTTTTATTGTTTCAGATTATATTATTTTATATATAACTAAATGTTTATCAAGGTCATAGGTTTACAAAATTATAAGTAAAATTTTTTTACCATAATATTCCTATCTCTATGTGAAAGACACAGGTATTATTCACATCCTCAGACATAAAAATTGATGTTCATTTTCCACTGGGGTTAACTGCTTATTCACTAATTCCTAAGAAATTCTAGATTGTCCAAAGACATCTGCTAGTTTTCTTTTTGATTTCTCTCTGCCTCTACTTTTAAAATTCTTGTTGTTTGGATCTAAATTTTTTATATTGCTGCTGTTTCACAGCTTTCCAAGTTAGACGATGAGAAAACTCATTGATCTTGACTTGTCGAATTCAAGAAACAATGTTGAAATAGTTATTAGAAGTTCGAATTCTTTTTCTGACTCTAACACTAGATATAATGATAATTTGATTAAATTATTATAATTATTTGGGCTTCAGTTTCTCTGTAAAACAGGAACATTGAACTGGATTATTTAAGTATGACAAGGTAGTAATTCAATTGTCAGCTCAAATCTTTGATGAAATACCAATTCCTTAGATATACCTCATATTTCTAAATAAAGTAAGTCAGGGAAGGAAAATTTAATGTAAGTATGAACCACAGTGTTAGGAATATAGCAAGGTTTCATAAAGACTAGAACTATATAAAGTATAAGTATTTGTCTTTCTTTTCTTTTCCCTTTCTGTCACATACACATACCAAAATGCATATAATAAACATTAACTCTCGCTCTGAATTTTCTTTAATCTCTGCTTCGCTCTGCTCTTTTCTCCTACTTCTCCCTGAAGCTCTGTTTACCAACATGCAAATGCTAAAAATTATCTAACATAAATCCATGATACTCACCAGTTTTTGGAGCACATGTGTCTTGCTTCCAAATCCCTGGAATAGGAAACCCAAATGGACTGATTTGAGCAGGTATCACCCTTCCCCCACATCCCTGTGGGCAGTGAAACTTACCAGAGGAGACAAGAGCAAAGAAAAAATTATGGGCATCAGTAGTGATCTCCAATTTTCATTCCCTAATATAGAGACAAATTTCGATTCCTCAGTGGCCAATGAAGAGCCTGTATGAACTTCACAAACAGGTGGTCTTCACTGTGTTAAATCATCTCTAAGGTTTTCTTTTGCTCTGAATGTCTTATGATTCTGGAAATAATTGAGAAATTTGAAAGTTATGGTCCATAAGCAGTAATCAAATTTGAAAGCTTCTCAAATGATATCAGGTAAGGTCATGAGACTGAATCATAGTGAACCATTACAATCTTTATAATTTTGGACAAGTTGTGCTCTCAGAAAACAGTGATGGTTATGGGAATTCTTCTACCATTTTGTGCTCCAAGATACACAAAACAGTGTCCTGTCCTCATGTTCTGTGAGAAATCATTTATCTCAATCTTGCCTCACAAATATTCTGAGACTAGTGATCAGAGAATATGCCCTTCTTTACTCATTTCTCTAGAGCTCAGCCTCCCTTCTTTTTGTTGTCAAAATGTTTCTAGCAAGTAAATGTATAGCTTATTGCAACAACCTGAATAAATTCGCATTTGTTTATCCCGTGAGTTTTGTGCTGCTACTCTGAGGGCAATGGCACCCTTCTTCACTCTCTCGCTTACTCCATGCAGATCAGGATGTCTCTCTGTCCCCAGGGCTCATTTCTACACTATCAATCCAGGGTCCTAATGCTGTATCTGAAACTGCTCCTATTTTTTGGATACCTATTCATTGCTAGAAAAGTAGATACTTGCTTTCATTTTTTAATCAGCACTCACTCGATTTTTTAGTATTGCCTTCTTTTTATTTTAATGTTTATTTTATATCTTTTGGCTGATCTCTGTAAAAGGATTAATGGTTTATAGGTTAAGGCTCTCTTCTGGGTAAAATACAGTAGAGAACCCATTTAGTCTTTTCTGCATATCAATTTTGTTGAGACTTACGGTTTTACTTCTTCCGCTTTTTTATTCTATGGGTTTTGTATGTTATCTTTCTATTTTCAGTTATTTCAAGAGAATTTTTAATTTCCCTCCTGATTTCTTCATTTGCCAGTAATAATTCAAGTGTATGTTATTTATAGTTTCTGTGCGCTCTTATAATTTTTAAAATTCCTCTTCTTATTAATTTTTATTTTATCCCACTGTGGTCAAAAGTGACCACTGACGTGATTTTATTTTTTTTAATTTACTGAAACTTGTTTTATAGCCTAACATATTCTTTATTCTAGAGAATATCCCTTGTGCTTATGATAAATCAACAGTTCTGTGGCTGCCGGATGAAATTGTCCGTGCATGTGTGTTAGGTCCATTTAGTCTATATTATTATTAGCCAGCTTTTCTAATGATGGAGCAAAAATCCCTGACATACACTGATTAAAAGAGGAAAGGTTTATTGGCTCATAGTTTCAGATGATTCAACACATTCTCATCCTCCAAAGAGGAACATAATGCAGAAGAGCATGGTGGCGCAAAGCTGACTACTCAATGGTGGCCACTGAGCACCGCGGGAAGCACAGCAGGGAATAACACCAGAAAGGAGCAGATGAAGGTCCAGATGTGGACCTCAAGGTCCTGCCTCCGTGACCCACCCAAATATACCCAGAAGTGCGCTTTATCCATCTCCTCGATGGCTCCCACAGCGATCTAGTGGATAATCTGTCTTAATCTTCACAAGTATATAATTTTCTTTGTTGTTTTCTTGTCTAGGCGATCTGTCCATTGATAAATGCAGTATATTAAAATTTTAAAAAAAATTATTGTACTGCAAGGTATTTATCTCTTTAGATATAAGAATCGCTGCTTTTTATAATGGTGTTCTTATTTAATTGAATTCTTGTATCAATATGCAGTGTCCTTTTTTTTCTATTTTTACAGTTTTTTAATCTAAATTCCATTTAATCTTATCTAAGAATAGCTGTTCCTCTTTATTAGTTTTTACTTTTATAGAAAGTCATTTTTCAAATCTTCATTTTTAGTTTAAGTGTGTCTTTACTGGTACAGTGAGTTTCTTACAGGCAGCATATAGTTTTATCTTGTTTTTTATATTAATTCAACTATTGTTTACCTTTTGATTGGGGAATTTAATTTATTAACAATCAAGGTTATGTTGATAAAGATTTACTACAGCCATTTTATTTTTTATTGTTTTGTATACTCCATTCTTTCACTTACTGGTATTATTTTTGTGATTTGGCATTTTTCTGTAGTGATGTGGTTTGGTTCCTTTCTCATTCTCATTTATATGTTCTTTGCATTTGTATATTATTGTGTATCAGTGTATTTTATTCTTTTACATGGTTTCCCAGTGTAGGATTCTTCTAGGCACTTCTTGTGACCAGTACAGTGATTATGAACACCCTCAGTTTTTGCTTCTCATAGAAAATTTCCTTCTTATTCTGTTCCAAAAAGGTAACTTTGCCAAATATAGTATTTTGTTTTGCAATTATTTTCCTCTCAGAATTTTGAATATTTCATTCCATTACCTATGGTTTTTGCTTATAAAACTGCTGTTAGCCCTTAAAACTGCAGGGTGTCCCTAAAATTCAATGAATTTTTCTGTTGTTATTTTTAGAATGTCTTATTTATTTTGGACTTTACCAGTTTAATTACAATATGCTTCAACAAGAACTTTTCTTTATCAAATCTATATTGATTCTTTTTACCCTCTGAGATGTAGGTTTCCATATCTTTTCCATTATTAGGGGAGTGTTAGGTTATTATTTCTTTGGATAGTTTCCCTATGTCTTCTCTCTTTGCCATCTGCAACTTGAATTTTTGTTAGATTATTTAATGATGCCCCAGAAGTCTCAGAGATTTTCTTGTTTCTCCTTCTTTTCTATTTTTATCTTTTTTCATTTTTTCTTTGTCTTACTAGCATACTTTACCAAACTTGTTTTCAAGTTAAAAAATTTATTTTCTCTTTTTGATCTAGAACTTTTGTGAGGCTCTTCACTATTTTTATTTATTTCGATTTATTTTATTTATTTATTTAGATTTATTGAATTTCTCAGTTCCTTATTATTACCTCTATGTCATTGTTTTCTCATTCATTTTATAAATTCTTTCCTACTTTGTGGGATTACCTGTCTTTATTTTATATCTCTTTAAAATTCCTTAAAAGCATCCTTTGAAATTCATCAGCCACTTTGTCAATATACTTTTCTTTAGAGTATGTTGTTAGAAAGTTATTGCGTTCCTTTGGAGGTGTCATGCTACTTTGTTTTTTCATATGTCTCATGTACCTACATGAATACTTGTGCATCTGGTGGATTAGTTGATTCTTTTACTTTTATAAGGTACCTTTCCTAGAAAAGGCTTTCTGCTAAAGACAGGTCTTTGGATACCAGTTTAGTAGGTAACATTAGATGTGGCTGCAGCTGGGGACTGCTTTCCTATAGTTTCTTCATCTGCAATTGGTGGTTTTAGGTGTAGTATAAACAACAATTGGTCAAGCAACCTATCCCTTCTCTGAGTTGATCATTCCAGCAGCCAAGGTGTGTGTGGTTCATATATCATAGTATGTGAGGTTACTGTGCCAGAAATAGGCGTGATGGAGACAGGAACACGGGGCATGACTGCATGATTGATGTTTCTTTAGGGACCACCAGACTGAGTTCTGTTGCTGGCAGGCCACTCCAATGATGGCAGCCCCAGTAGCACTGGGTTGCATAGAGCATGCAGTCTGTACTTTCAGCTCAGGTCAGCAGTAGTGCAGATCAATGATCATTTGGGGTCAAATAAAGCAGAAACAGGCCTTGAATCATACACATCAGGCTCAGTAGAGACACTGACTAACCAGCAGCTGACTGCTACAGACAGTGACAGTGGACTTGGTAAGTGGAGGAAGTCAGGCTCCAGAGCCTAGAGAGCAAGCCCTTTGATCTCTTAAGTACTGCAGGTGCCACAGTCCCACTTGAACCAAATGTCCTCTGTGGTATACGATGCTACACAATAGTATCAGTGTCACATTTACATTACTGGATATAGTTGAGTATGTGAGGCTGAAGACTCCCAAGATAATGTGGCTAAATGTTTGTAGAGTTCTAAATATGGAGATATATATAGGCTTTGTGTCCTTTTGTATGAATTATGGCAGTGGTTTTGTTCTCAAAGTGGCATTAAACCTCAGTAGCCTTAGCTTCAGGAGTAGAGAGGGAGAAAGTAAACATTCCTTCTCTACACCAAAACTGTCATGTAGACTCTAGGTAGCTCATCTAATTGGGCTCTAAATCTGTGATGACTGTGGAATTCTGCTACATCTGAGATTGCCATCATCCATAGCAATGGACTTACTAAGACTGTCCTGTTTATGTTTTCCCCTCCAGGGGAAAGTAGTCCAGTAAGACTGCTGAAGCCATGGTGGCCAATGTAGCATGATCCATTTTCTATAATGCCATCCCAAGTCTTCATGTTCCTAGGGTTCACGTGTCTTCCTTCTGAGTTGATACAGGCTAGCAGTCTCCCTTTCCTTGGTCAACAACCCCAAAGTGCAGTTATGCCTGTAGTTTTCTTTTTTCCTTATGGAAGAAGAGACGTGTATTAGACACCTCTTACTTACTATGTTGGACTCTCTCCCAAAATGTTATAAATTTTAAAGACTACCTTTTGTTAATGGCTTCTGAGTGCCATTGTTTCAAAGATATTTGTTTGGGAAAGAATAAAAATACAACGACCAGTAAACAGACTCATAAATTATAATATTATTTTCATTCTGAATCACATCTAGAATCACTCATAGCATGATGGAAAATAAAGACTATTATCGTAAGAAACATTTGTGTTGAGCAATAAGTAATTATTTGGTAAAATTGCCTGGAGACTATCTTTTCTAAACTATAGTTACAGTCATCAGTTAAATTACATCTCTCACATAGTACATAATACTTCCTGTAGTAATTAAAAATAAATATATTAAAACAATAAAAATACGGTGATAAATTTAGCCAATTTGAAAATAAATGTTGTCCATAAACTTAATGTGTTTTGTGAAAAGTAAAAGTAAATAATAGCCTGAAATCTTCTTGCATAGCTCATTGGTCATTAAAAAAAAACACCAAGTTTTTCAAAATTTTAGATTTTTAAGAACATAAAAGAATTACAAGGGGTTTAGCTCAGCTGTGTAAGTGCCTGCCTGGTAAGTGTGAGGTCATGAGTTTGGTCCCCGGACCAAAAAAAAAAAAAAAAAGAATTACAAGCAGCTATTAACAATGTTATTTTTTTTTTCATTTTTTATTCTGCCAGTCTTTCTTTGATATATATTTGGTTCAAAACTCCGACTTTCTATAATACTATTTTTAAATTCATCAGTATCTTAAGCTTTTTGTTGCATAATTATTTAAGTTAACCAGAATAAATATATCACTTGCTGAGTATTATTAACTAAAACAAACACAATCTTTGATAATTTTAATGTGCTATCACTATACTTTTCCTAAAGGACACCTTTGAATATTACTCAAGGTTTGAAACATTTACAATACATAAACAGAAGCTTGGATAACAAATGTCTGAGGTGTCTCTCAGTTATCGCATTCTATGAAGATGGCATGGCAAATATGTATGGTGATATTTAAATAATTGTAACCCATTCTCTATAGACAGAGGTGAGTTGTGATAGCTCACCTTAACCTAATGACTTTTAATGTTGCAATTACATGGAAGAGTATAAAAGCATTTGTGACTGACATGGTGTGGAAGAGGAAGAGAAGGGTAATTGCAGATGCTGTGTATTAGGCCAAAAACTGCGGCATTTTTTAGAATGGTTTTGAGTCACTGGTTCACTACTGATCTCCAGATGAGTGTTTTCCCTCTACCTGAGATTCTGTTAAAACCTCATGTTACTTAATAAAATTAATACTGGGATTTAAGACTTGAGATTGTTTATTCTTCTTGCTACAAAGAATTATAAAATATAAAGCAGCTCACGCAAACCTCTTGTGAGAACTGTACTATATTAACACTTCTTTTCTCTATTTCACACAATGTGACTCTCTCTTAGATTGACTGAAATGGCTTAGACATTTATTTAACAAAGCTTTAAGACAGAGGTTGCAAACTGGCTGCCCAAAATTAGGTCTAGCATACAAGCATGATTTGTTTGGGCTTGAATTTTATTTTTGTTTGGTTTTATTTTGAACTGAGTGAATGGTTTAAAACTTAGACATTTCATAATAAAAGTCGTATTTTCACATTCTCTTTAAAAATAGCTTTAAAATAACACTTCTGCATTCAACATGATAGCAATCAGCAGAAGTTCAACAAAAACTGTCCAGCTAACATAAGTTGTGTCACTTTGCAGCATGCCAGAGGCCACATCTGACCTATTTCACTCCTTGGTTACCTGCCTGACCCTGAAAATATTTCACTATAGTATTCATTGTTTTTGCCATCTTCTTCCATTAGTCCAGAGAGCCAGAAAGTATGCCTCTGCTTTGAAGTAGTTTATCCACTTCTAAACACTGCATATCTCTAACTTGGAAAGAATGAACAAGAAATGACCATAATTGCAAGCATGAGACCAGATGTCAAAATTCTGTGTGATAGAACCTTGGCTCAGAGTCCTTGGCACTCTGCTCCTCTCTTTCCTTCTTGTTTCCAAAGGGATAATATTTGTTTCTCTCTGTCATGGGATTCCTGTGCAGATTAAATTAAGTTTGCAAATAAAGCATTTTCAGCAAAAAATCAAGAAATATCTAATATTCAAATGTCACATATTTCCTATCCAAATGAAGTTCTGTTACACTTCTGATTTTAATTTTTAATTATGGTGATGGTTGGAATTTACAAGCTCAAAAGACTTTTCTTTCTCTACATAAATACAAAATATATATGTATATATATTATATACATGTGTATGTGATGTGTGTGCACTTGTATATACACATATATAAACAAAATAGTATATATGCACATATATACACAAAATGGTAATTCAAGTTTTTTTTTATTTAAAGAGAAAAAAACATGTAAAGGGTAGAGATAATACAGAATTTCAAAAAAAAGATAAACAGTAAGAAATCACTAGTTGATAAATTACATATTGTCCTCTTAGAAATAGTTCTTCAAGTTACAAAATTAAAGCATGCAAAGTAGATATTCAAACAGTGAGACTGTAAACAGCTATGCATGCATGAGTTTCTACATGTATTTCTATCCTTTCTGTATTAGAGGGAAAAACAAAACCTAGCAAGACAAAACAAAACAAATTCCTGTAAAAACATAAAACCAAAAAGTCATATAAAACCATAGTACAAGGTGATCTACAATGATTACTGTGTTGTTTCTTATTATCTTTAATAGAATTGTCTTTATCATCAGGCATAATTAAATTTAGCAGTATAATTGAATATAGCAGTACATAACAATATTAATAAAAATAAAACATTGTAGATAATATAAAACTTCAAAAGCAGGTAATAATCAAACTAGAGTGGATATTCTAGTGAACCTTGTCATCTTCAGTGCAGTTGCCTATACTCTCAGAATTGATACTACCAATCATAACAGCTTTGAATAAAATCTATCAATACAAAACAGCAATCTAACAAACCAGATTCGATTACAGTCAGTCATGGTAAACAGTGTAGGTTTTACAGAGCTTCAGGTTAAGTTAATAGGAAATTAAAGATGATTACCATACTATATCCTGTTATTTTCAGGATTACTGTTTGTGCCCTCAAATCTAGTACAGGTAGAATGACTGGAACAGAATATAATACATCTAAGCAGGGTAGTGTGAGTAATGTGGGTTTTAAATCCTGGTGTACTATTAACAATATAGTGTATCAAGGCCATCTATGTTAGAGATTCTAGTTATCCTTCTCTGTCTCATTTCTGCTATGCTATTTTTCTGCCTTTGTTTGTCTAGTTTTCTCCTTCATTCTACTGCCTGCCCCACTCATTGAGGCCTTTCTGCCACTGTTCCTAAAATCCTAGTATTTTTTTTCTCTCTCTAGAATGTCCTTCAGTTTTCTCTGTAGGGTTGGATTGGTGGTCACAAATTCCCCCAGTTCCTCTTTGTCATAGAAGCATCTTGTTTCTCCATTAATTTCTAGTGACAGTTTTGCAGGGTACAACAATCTGGGCTGGAGGTTATTTTCTTTCAGGGCTTGGAATGCTTCACTCCAAGCTCTTCTTGATCTGGTGGGTCTGTGTCAAGCCAAAAAGTCTGCTGTGATCTTGATGGGCTTACCTTTATAGGTAATCTGCTTCTTTTCTCTGACTGCTTTTAATATTCTGTTTTATATTGAATTTCTGGTATCTTGATTATTATATGTCTGGGTGTAGCTCTGTTTTGGTTGTAGGTGGCTGGAGTTTTGTATGCCTCACATAACTGAATGTCATTTTCTTTTTCCATGCTTGGGAAGTTTTCCTTAATTATTTCTGTGAATAGCCTTTGTAATTCACCTGTTTGTAGTCCTGCTTCTTCGTTAATATTTCTTATTCTTAAATTATAGATTCTCTTGTTGTCTTCTAGCCTTTGTATTGTTACTGCCTGTTTCCTTGTTATTTTTAAGAAATCTTTCTTTCATGATCACACATTGCAAACTTGTCTTCAAGTTTTGATGGTCTATCCTTAGTTTCTTTTAAGGAGTTTTGCCAGCTTTCAATGGAGTTTTTAATTTCCTGGTAGTCTCTTTGAATCTGCTTCATGTATTCTATATTTTCTTTATATTCTTTATCGAATGTTTCTCTCCTTTTTTTGTGTTTCTCCCTTCTTCTGTCTGTATCATCCAGAGAGATGCTTCCTGTGAGCATTTCTTTTACTCTACTCATATCTTGCTTTACCTGATTTAATATTTCAGTTTTGAGCTCGTCTACAAGGTCCCAAAGATATCTCTTAATGTCTATTGAAGCTATGTCTGATGTTGCATGTTTGCCAGCCTCAGTCTCCCTTGTTTTTCCCTATCCTGGATCAGTGCTCTCAGGGTTCTGGGCTGGGGGCCTCCTCCTGCCTCTCTTTCCTGTCATGGTCCCGGCCTCCTCCACACAGGTGTACAGTGGAGGTCCCAGCCCCCTCCCTGTCAGCCACGGTTCCTCTGAAGCATGCTGGGGAGGGACCTCTGCCCTCTCCTGCCTGCTCTTGTCACTGAGGTGTAAGTAGGGGTTGCATATTCTGGCCCCTCCTCACTGGGCCAGCCAAGCTTCAGGGGCCTTCACCAGGTTAGAACATGCTAGGCACAGGGAATCGATTTGGGATGGCTGTTTGGGTCCTGGCCAGGGGTGTGACCCAGTCCAAACAAATCCCACAAATCTGATCTGGGGAAGGATCAACCAAATGAAGTCACAGTCAGCTTCTAGTTCAGGTTCCTCCTGCCCAATTCTAACATGTCACTCATTTGATCACTCCTTTCCCATGGGAGTAGTCTCATTCCCAGCACTGACTGTGGATTAATGAAGGTCCCTTCATTGGCTCTGCTCTCCATTGGGCTCAGTAACCCCTGACTTCAGCATGGCTGTAGCTCCTGTGAGTGGCAGCGAGAACGAGTTTGAGTGGCTCTGCTGGCCAGGGCGAATTTGTGAATTCAGGCTGGTGCAAACTTTGCGGGTCACAGTGAAAATGCCTTGTCCAGTAATTTTAGCTGTTCCAATTGTAGCCCCAAGACTGCATGTTTGATGAGGTTTTTTATGTTTTAATTTCTTCCTGTGTCAAGAGGATCCATCTCCCTCTGTCTGGGTCTCTCCAGGATGTTTTATTCTGGCATATGAGTTGTTTCTCCTGGAGGCTTTGTATTTTGTTGCTCACTGATCAGCCATCTTTAGCTCCTTCAGTAATTCAAGTTTTAATAGCTTCATCTAGTTCAAGAAATCAAACATGCAATTAATAAGTATAATTTCTGTATATTAAGATTTATAACTTGAACCCTAGGCCTAAACTGCCCCAGACTGCTTCTGCTAGGCCTACCCTTCTACCAGGAACATGGCAGAAGCCTGCCCCTGGCCTAAACTGCCCTGGACTGTTTCTTCTGGGTCCACCCTTCCACTGGGAACATTGGAAATTTGGACTGCAGTGGATTACTGTGATGGCTGGATGAGAGACTCAGGAACCCCTCACCCAAAAAGAAGACCTCAGCAGGCTCTAGTCAGTGTGGTGTTGGACATTGTATTTAGGTAAAAAGTAACTAAGACAGCCTCAGGACTGGACTGTGTGCTCTGGCAGAATCCCAGTACACAGAAAAGGACTTTAAGCCTGTTCCCAGGCAGTAAGACCATGCCCTGCATCAGAGACCACAACAAGGGACACACAGGGACTGGGGCCTAACTGGGCCATGCCCAGCAAACTCCAACCAATGAGCAGGACCTGGAATCCAGGCTCGGGCCCTGACCACATACTCTGGTGGAATCCCAGCGCATGGAAAGAACTTGGAACTTCACTGCAAGGTGGCAAACCTTGGACTACAGCAGTTTAACTGTGTCAGTGGGGTGAGTATGCCCCTAAAATAGAGGTGTATAGTGGGTAAATAGGGCCAGCAGTAATGCTCCTCTAACTAACTGTAAGAACTTGGTGAGTATGAAGAGTGTTGGTGACCCCCTCTTACACACAGAAAACACCAGGCAGAGTGAAAATGGCAAAACAAAAAAGCAAAATGCAATCTCAAACATCAAGTCCACCAGGAGCAAGTACTGGAGACATTGAAATAGAGGACACCAAAAGTAATACACTGGGAATCTCTTAAAAGATAGCATGTGGAAAAACAAAAACAAGCAAAAAAATTCCATGAGGCCATAGAAGAAATCAAATTAGAAGTTTCTCCCATGTAAAGACAGAAATAACAACATTAATAAAGGAGTTGCTGAGCACAGCTAAAAAAGAAATAGAGAAAAAAATTCAGGAGCATGGGAAACTGAATGAAACCTTGAATGAACAATATAGAAAAAAAGCAGAATTCATGAAACAAACTCAAGAGACATCCAACAAACAAAAAATACTATTCAAAGCATGCAAAACCATTTAAATGAAGCTGAAGATAGGATTTCAGACCTTGAGGACAAGATTGCAATTAGTGATCATGAAAGGATAGAACCTTTAAAAATAACAAAGCAGCATAAAGTGACAATCCAACAGCTTCAAGATGATGCCAAGAGAAAAAATATAAGATTAATAGGCATCAGTGAGAGGCAGGAGTCAATGCAAATGATATAGCCTAAATATTCACAGAAGTAATAGAAGAAAATTTCCCAAAGATGGGGAAAAAAGCTAATATGCAGATAAGTGAGGCATATAAGACACAAAACAGTCACAATCAACATAAATCTGCACCGACACATAATAATTAAGATCCCAGACATACAGCATAATAACAGAATACTAAAAGCTGTTAGAGAAAAGATACAGTTCACCTATCAAGGAAAGCTCATTAGAATCATAGCAGACTTTTCAGCACAAACTCTCAAGTCAAGAAGAGCTTGGAATGAGGTATTTCAAGCCCTGAAAGAGAACAACTTTCAACCCAGACTGATGTACCCAACAAAAGTTTCATTCAAATTTAATGGAGAAATGAGATATTTCCATCACAAAGAACAACTGAAGAAATTCACGTCCACCAAACCAACCCTAGAAAGAGTATTGAAAGGCATACTAGACAGAGATAAAAATGACCACAATCCCCAAAACAACAGAAAGAAACCACCAGGTAGGACAGGCAATTAAACAATGGGAAAGCAGAAAGCTAACAACTGGAACATAACATGGCAAAGTCGAGCCGGTACATATCTGTGATGTCCATAAATTTAAATGGCCTCAATTCACCTATATAAAGAAATAGATTGACAGAATGGATCAGGAAACAGGATCCCACAATATGCTGTATAAAAAAACAAATGTGACCCAAAAGGAAACTCATAGATTAAAAGTCAAATGATGGAAAACAGTATTCCATGCAATAGGAACCCAGAAAAAAGCAGGGGTAACTATTCTATTTGCAGACAATGTGAACTTCAAACCTAAAATGATTAAAAGAGATAAAGGTCAATACATACTCATTAGTGGAAAAATTCAAGAGGAAGAATTAACAATTATAACTATATATACACCAAATACAGGAGCACACAACTATATAAGGCAGATACTAATGGACATGAAAAACCAAACATGCAAGAACACTATTATAACAGAGGACCTTAACAGCCCATTGTCACAAAGAGATAGATTAACTGGACAAAAAGTCATCAAAGAAGTAACAAAACTAAATCATGCCTGTGAACAATTGGACTTAGTACATGTTTACAGAGTGTTCCACTCAACCACATCAGAATACACATTCTTCTCAGCTGCACATGGGACATTCTCCAAAATAGACCATATATTATCCCATAAAACATTCTTAAGTAAATGCAAAGGTATTGAAATCATCCCATTATAATATCTTACCATAACACACTGAAATTGGAATTTAATGGCAAAAGAAATTGCAAAACCTGCATAAATACATGGAAATTAAACAACAACCTTTTGAACAACCAGTGGGCAACAGATGGAATTAAAGAAGAAATAAAGCAATAACTACAATTCAATGAAAATACAGAAACAACCTACTGTAATGTATGGGATACAATGAAAGTGGTCTTAAGAGGGAAATATATAGCAATAAATTGTCATATCAAGAAAACAGAATGAGTACAAATAATCAACCTAATGCTCCATCTTAAGCTTCTAGAAAAAGAAGAGCAAGCTAAGAAGCTCATAGAAGAGAAGAAATCATAAAGATTAGAGCAGAAATCAATGCAATTGAAACTAAAAAAAATAAGACAAAGAATAAGTGAACAAAAAGCTTGTTTTTTGAGAGAATAAACAAAATTGACAAATCCCTAGCTAACCTTATCAAGAAAAAGAAAGAAAAAACACAAATTCACACAATAATAACTGAAAATGGGGAAATTATGACAGATCCCATGGAAATTCAAAAGATCATGAATACCTACTTTGAAAATCTCTGCTCACACAGAGTGGAAAACACAGAAGAAATGGACAGATTCCTATAAGCATATGAACTATAAAGCTCAACCAAGAAGATATAGCAATTTTGAACAACCCAATATCAGCTATTAAAATTAAAAATGTAATTAAAAACTTACCAACAAAGAAAAGCCCAGGTCCTGATGGATTCAAAGCTGAATTCCACAAGAAATTTAGAGAAGATTTGATGCCAATGCTCCTTAAACTCTTCAATGAAATTGAGAAGAAAGCAATCCTCCCTAAATCATTCCTGGAGGAAGTATTATTCTGATACCAAAATCAGAGAAAGACCAGACCACAAAGGAGAACTATAGGCCAATCTCACTAATGAACATTGATGCAAAGATTCTCAATAAAATGTTGGCAAATAGAATGCAGCAAATCATCAAGAAGATTATTCATCATGACTAAGTGGGGTTCATTAGGAATGCAAGCATAGTTTCACATACACAAATCAATAAATGTAATACAGCACATCAACAGACCCAAAAACAAAAACCACATGGTCATCTCCATAGATGCAAAAAAAAGCTTTTGACAAAGTACAACACATGTTCATGATAAAAACCCTTCAGAAACTTGGAATACACGGCATCTACCTCAACCTTATAAAGGCCATTTATGACAAACGAACAGCCAACATAATACTAAACAGACAAAAACTGAAAGTTTTCACTTTAAAATCAGGAACAAGACAAGGATAGTTCTGGAAACACTAGCCAGGGCTATCAGACAAGAGAGAGAAATAAAAGGAGTAAAGATAGGAAAGGAAGAAGTTAAATTATCACTATTTTCAGATGACATGATACTTTATACAGAAGACCCAAAAAACTCCATTAAAAGACTACTAGAGGAAATAAACAAGTTCAGCAGTGTAGCTGGATACAAAGTCAGTGCTCAAAAATCAATAGTATTCCTGTACACAAACAAAAAACTCACCAAGAGAGAAATTATGGAAATATCGCCCTTTACAATAACATCTAAAAAAATGAAATACGTAGGAATCAACCTAACTAAAAATGTAAAAGACCTATATGATGAAAATTATACTATGCTGAAAAAGGAGATTGAAGAGGATATTAGAAAATGGAAGGATATTCCTTGCTCTTGGCTAGGAAGAACCAACATTGTGAAAATGGCCATATTCCCAAAACTGTTATACAGATTTAATGTAATCCCAATCAAAATACCATTGACATACCTCACAGATCTAGACAAAACATTCCTAACATTCATTTGGAAAAAGAAGAAACCTGGAATAGCACAGGCAATTCTGGGCAACAAAGGCAAGGCAGGAGGCATCTCAATTCCTGACTTGAAACTGTACTACAAAGCCACAGTGATAAAATCAGCATGGTACTGGCAAAGAAATAGACCTGAGGATCAATGGAATAGATTAGAAGATGCAAGCACAACTACAATGACACTCTGCCACCAGATATTTGACAAAGGGGCTAAATATGTCCACTGGAAGGATAGCCTCTTTAATAAATGGTGTTGGAAAAATGGGCTCTCCACATGTCGAAGACTGACACTAGATCCATGCCTATCACCATGCACAAACTAAAGTCTAAATGGATCAAAGGCCTAAATATTAAAACAGAAACACTAAATGTACTGGAAGACAAGGTAGGTAGAAGTCTTGGAGACATATGGGTAGGCAGAGAATTCATGAACAAAACGCAAACTGCATGGGACACACTTCAAAGGATCAACAAATGGGATCTCACATTATTGAAAAGTTTCTGCACTTCAAAGGAAATCACCAATAGAGTGAAAAGAAAACCAACAGAGTGGGAAAAAATTTTAACCAGTAACCCCTCAGACCAAGGACTTGTGTCCAGAATATATAAAGAATTGAAAAACATCAAGTCCCCCAAATTCAAAGACCCTCTCCAAAAATAGGCATCTGAGATGAACACACAGTTCTCAGAGGGAGATATATAAATGGCAAATAAATACATGAATAAATGTTCACCATCACTGGTCATTCAAAAAATGCAAATTAAAACGACATTGAGATTTCACCTCACTCTGGAAAAAATAGCTTCCATCAAGAAATCAGCTGATAACAAATGTTGATGAGGCTGTGGGGAAAAAGGAACACTGCTCCACTGTTGGTGGGAATGTAGACTGGTGCAACCACTGTGGAAATCAGAATGGAGAGTTCTCAGAAGACTAGGATTGGAAGCTCCATTCAGTCCTGCTATTCCCCTCCTGGGTATTTTCCCAGAAGAACTGAAAAATTCATATCACAGTGATATATGTGCACCCATGTTCATAGCAGCCCAATTTGTAATAGCTAAATCTGGGAAACAACTAAAATGCCCATCACCTGCAGAGTGGATGAAAAAGATGTGGTATTTTTATACAATGGAATATTATTTAGCTATAAAAGGATGATCTTGAGGCCTTCATAGGTAAATGGAGACAACTTGAGACTATCCTCATTAGTGAAATAAATAAGAATCGTATTTATAAATATCACATTGTGTCTCTAATGTAAAAAAATAATAAGAACTATAAGAGTAATTAAACCCAAAATGTGTAATTGCTATTGTAAAAAAGAGAGGAAAAGAAAGTGCCCCAAGGGATATAACTGCATGTATGTTTGAGTGTGTAAAATAGATGACCATATTGCTGAATCTTTGTTGGATCTTTGAGCAGAACTGTTTGCAGTCTCACTATTTGAATGTGTGCTATGTATCCTTTAATTTTGTAACTTGAACAACTATATCCAAGATGACAATATGCAATTTACCAACTAGTGATTTCTTAGGTTTTTTTTCTCTTTTTTTCTTTTAGAATTCTGTATGGGTGCTACCCTTTTTTTTGTTTTCCTTTTTTTTCTCTTTAAATGAAATTTTAAAAATGTGTAATTGCTATTGTAACAAAGAGAAGAAATAGGAAGTGCTATAAAAGATATAACTGCCTGTATATTTAAGTATGTATGATTGATAACCATATTTCTATGTTCTTGTTGGATTGTTGAACAGATCTGTTTGCAGTCTTACTGCTTGAATGCTTTGTACGCTTTAATTTTGTAACTGGAACAACTATTTCTAAAAGGACAATATGTAATTTATCAACTAGTGATTTCTTACCATTTATCTTTTCTTTTCTTTTTTTTTTTGAAATTCTGTAATATCTGTGCCATTTTTTTCTTTTTAAATAAAAAAAGAGTAAGAAAAAAAGATTTATAAGTTGCCAGTCTAAAAGCATGGTATATGTAAAAACTTCAAGAATCATTTTCTTTTTTCCTTTTTCCTTTTGTGAACAGTGACTAGGTAATTCTATTTTTGGTGCCATATATTCTGTCTGTATATCCCCTCTCTAAATCATCAAATGCCTCCATTCTTTCCCTGAATACCTCTCCACAATTAAGTTAATAAAATATGACAAAATTCTAATTAATTAACATTTCTTGAGGATCTATTAAGTGCAGAGTGTGACAACAACCTACAATGATACAGATTATTACTTCTTTATCTGAAGAAACCCTGGAAAAGAAACAGTCATCATACAGCAAAGAAAAGAGAAATTAAAACTATACTGTTTTGATTTGACTTTCCTCAGAACTTTCCTATATATGAAATGAATTTATTCTTCTTTGAGGTGAAATATTTTTCAAACAAATTTTAAGCTTTTAGTCAATATCAACTGAAATAATATTTGCTCATCATTAATGAGTCCAGAAGGAATGTTCAAAATGCAGTTTTCTCCCCGGGGCTGTTCTGTTCCAAGTTTATTGTTACAACTTATCACATCTTCCAAAATAGAACCTGCTGACTGGCAGACATGACAGATGATAGTCACCATTTCTTGCCAGCAATCTTGAAATTCTTTGCACATACAATTTCTCCAAAGTAACAGCATTTTGGCTGCAGTAAATTTCTTTAAAATGTCTATTTTTATTCTCACAGAACTCCTTTGAGACTATCAGATAGAAATTTTTGGCATATTGATTTCAGGGAAATGTGCAAGAGTAATATGCTTCAGGACCCTAACCTAGGGGCATGCTGGAACTGCAAAGTTATGAAACTCTTTATGTAGCATGTTTTCCCCTGAACATAGCTATGCTGTTGTGTAATTTATAAATTAGACACAGCAAGAGATTAATAGCAGTTAACAGTGAAGTAAAATAATTATAACAATAAACTCATAAATGTTTGACTTCTCTCTCTCTCTCTCTCTCTCTCTCTCTCTCTCTTCCTCTCTTCTCTCTCTCTTTCTCCCCCAAAATGCCTTATTGCTCTTTATTTACACTTGTTGTACTTGTGAGCTGGTGCAGACATTAGGACATAGTGCTGGACTACTACTATTACAGTGTTCCTTGAATACAAACACTGAAATGCTGCAATCTGAAAACCAAGACAGCCACTAAATGACCTACAAGTATGTACTGTATACAGTATGTATGTGTTCAACAAACATCCTGCAATTTGCCTCCTGGCAGCATGGACTGGAATTATACAAGAGTTTATGACATTGCTAGAACTGATGTGCAATATAAAACTCTTAAATTGTTTCTGGAATTTAATATTTTTGAATTATGATTAACTTTATGTAATAGAAATCAAGGCAAGCAAAACTTTAATAATTTGAAATTACTTATAAATAAGTTAACAAAGGTATTTTATTTGCCCAAGCTCATGCAATGTGTCTAGGTAGGAACCAAGATTAGAAAGATGACTTTTTTTAGCTACAAGTTTGATATATAAAAGAAAGATGTCACACATACACAGTTTATAAGTGGTGTGGGGCTTGAAGTGTTATTTCAAGTACTGACAGGTTCTAGGAAAGCTCAGCACTGTAATTGCTTTTTCCTCTTTAGCACTTCAAAGTAGAAATTCTCACAACTACTTATCTGTAAAGTGTTAGACTTGTTCTTTCAAAGATAGTAGTGCCAACTGAGAAAAATATAAAAGGGGAACTATATATTTTATACATACAGAATATTCAGAATAAAAACTCCACTGCTGTAAACTCACAATAATGATTTCAATAATGCCTTGGAAAAAATTCAGATATGTTATAGAACCTTAAAATTCTGCATTCCCATTGTTGTGCAGCCCTAAAACTTCACTCTTAAGCAGATCCAAGGCTCAGGCCATAAGATTTATGGATTTTCCTTTCAGGTGGGAATAGTCGCACAAGATTTCTCAGACTCATTCTTCATGTTTTTTACCTTCAAATGATCTTTGATCACAAGCCTATGGATAGAACAAATTCAGACACCATATGCAGATAAAGAAGCAAGTAACTTCTACCCTTTTATTTTTTCCAGAAAAAAAATAAAAGTTCTGCCACTCTCAAGAATCTATTCTGGTTCACTGACTGCAGTTTGGTTTGGAAAATGCCAAGTTTAAAGATCTGCCTTCTAGGAACTTGATAAGATTATTTCTTGATTTCAATATCTTCAAACTGAAAATCTTGAGCTAAATAAATTCAACTATTAAACTGAGCTCTAAAGTCTTAGATTCCTCCAGAACATCACTTCAAACTGCAAAATTTAGAGGTGCTAAGGGACTTGAAGATTACCTGGCATAACTATTTGCAAACTATATTCCCAAGCAGTCCCTCTCACAGCAAGACTAATTGTGGAAAGAGGTGAAACATAAAGTGTATTCTATAATCCTCATCCATGGAAACTTTTCAGTTATGACTTTATTAGTTTCGATCAGACAGCTTCTTGGTGGAGCATGTTTCCATGCTTCTCCACAATTCATTTTGGTTAACTATGTGATTAAGAAATACCATCAGAGTAGGTAAGAGTTCATTTATCTCTAAATGCTTATCCTAAAGAAATTATTTTAAAATACTTTAACATAAAACAGAAACAGAAAAAAATATTTTTGAAAATCTACTACATTAAATTGATTTTCCTTTCCTTATATTTTAGGGAGGAGACCTTATAAAGATGGCACCTGACTTAGAAGTTGAAAAAATATTATATCTAAAACATTTTAACACATGAGTAATATTTAGAGAAATAGTAAAACTCAAATTTGGTATTTGAGTTATGAGGACAAAGTATATAATATACATCTGATTTTCCTTGCCAAAAACTATAATTGAACATTGAAAATGACATTTGACCATTACTTCTACTTAATTTAGGAGGATTCTTAAATTTAAAAGAGGTGTTAACCTATAAATATATATAAAGCAGGCTTTGAAAACATTTTGAAGTCATAAGTAGATGAAACTAATATATTATACAAAGGCAGATTGCATTATTTCTCTTTGCTTTATTTTACTCTTTTTTTCTCATTGAAAATTGTAAAGTAAATGCTCTGACATCTGGAGCACTTGTGCTTTCATTAGAGTTCTGACAGTGTACTAGAAAAAGCCTGAAAACTCAAAAAAATGTTTCTAAAAATATAAAAATTTCCAATATTTTAAAGGCAGGTTGGGGGGAAGGGTAATACTATGCACTTATTTTACAAAATAATTTAAATTCATAAATATGAGTTTTTCACAGAAAATACTTTAAACTCTTTTTCTAAAGAATTTTAGCTTTAGATATCCAAGGCTACCAAATAAGCTTTTGTTCTTGGGTTTAGCTTTGGTGAATTCTTTTGGTCAGGCTCTTGTTCCCTAGACAACCAGTTAATGAAAATATATATATTGAGGTTCCTGTGACACAATAGAGGCCAGCCTGGGAAATGAACTTCCTTGTCTCACTTGCTCAGAAGTTATTCCTTGGGGACAGAAGCATCTGGCCAAACTGATTAAAGCTGCTTCTACCTGCCCATAGGCAGTTTATAATCCAATTTCTAATCTGAATCCAGGAATTTGACTGCTGTGGATAATCATAGACTGTCTTGCTGTGAAGAATTAGTTCACTGTTGCTTGAGGAAAGAGCACTGGAGCTTTATAAAACCCCACTGTTTGTCTCAGAAGCCTAAAAGAGGGCCCTGTGTGCACTGGGGATCTGTGAGGTAGCTTAGCCTGACTGGTTATTAGGCCTCAAGGTCTACCTGCTGCTGACCACTGAACTGGCAGTCTCAGAAAATAGTTGCTATAAATCCAAATGGATGTGCTCTTTAAGTCTCACATGCCTGGCGCAACTGCAACCCTACATACATAAAGTATTTAAAAAGGGATGCCATTTGGCTTCAGGGGTTGAACTGAAAGGAAGAAACTGGTTTCAAACAGTCACAAATGTCTGTGAGAAAGAGGATGACGGCAGCAAATCCATGCCTACAAAGGGCAGATGTGGCTACAGGAAGTGCTTCCTGAGAACTCCTGCTTATAAAAAAAAGGAAATGTGGGATGAAACTTTCCAACAATTAATGAGTAATCTTCTTAACATTTTAAACAAATGAATATTTAACAGAGAAAAATAAAAACAATCTGGGGAGACTGACAAATGACAAAGACAAAACCTTGAAATTTTCTGGAAATCTCACCCATTACAAAGAAAGCCACCAAAAAAACAGAAGTTACCAAACTCACATATATGGGAATTGTCATCATAATTTTAAAAATATTTAAGCAAGGAGTTGAATTCAAATGTTTGCTTTAAAATACCTTAAAAGAAAGATTTGCCCTGCTCAATCTAAACATGAACTGTATAATTTTTTTTCATATGTAATTTTTTTCTGTATCCTCATAGTCTAAGTAGCAAATGAAAGATATTTCTTTCTCTGGAATTTTTACATGCTTATTTTTCCCGGTTCTTACGTAACTTTAAGTATTTGGATTAAAATCTCAGAATGTGCTTCAGTAGGTATGTTTGATTTGGGAGGAAAAAAAAAATCCCTACTTAGAGAAAAATGAAAGAGTTCTAAGCAATGAGATCCTGTGTGCCTTATTACCCCACTACCAAACTCTCCCATTCTGCGTTCTCATTGAGCAATTCCTCAACTTTTTCACAAAATATCTTGGAAAATGCTGATATTAAAGAAAATAGAGGAAGCTGGCCACCGAGGCACAAGGCTGGGGATGTAGCTCAGTGCAGGACCAGAAAGAAAGAAGGACACACACACACACACACACACACACACACACACACGGAGGGGGAGGGAGAGACCAAGATAGAGACAGAATAAAAGGAGAAATAGGAAACTGTGGGAGGGGGGATGTGAAATAAAAAAAAAATCAAAATCCCTTAGAAAATCATGTTTCATCATCTTGGCCAGAATGTTTACTCCTTATAAAAAACATTTTCCTGTTTGTTAAATCTTTTAGATTTATTATTGTTTTGACGGTACAAACATTTCTTTTAGGCTGTTTCTCTACATGCTTCTACTAGAATATATACTACATTTGAAGCCCACTCTGTAGAATCACTGAATTATCCGATTTGATAGCTTTTAAAAATAGGGAAAAGAAACTTCTCTTTTGATATATGGCTTTTGAAATGGAAAAAAGTTAAATTTGAACACATATACTAGTGAAATACCGGATAAAATTTTAAACAGTAGAAAATAGCAGTAAAATAAATCCAGTCATCAAAATGAGTAGTATAGTCTGGCAAATAGACTAAAATAATTCCTCTTCTTCACCATCTTAATCAATCAACTATGATTATTTGTGTGTATTTAGAAAATATGCAGGTGACAACATGGTCAAATGTAATCACGCAAATAACTGGACAAAGATGAGACATACATGCCTTAGGTCCAGATGGAATGAATAATCTGCAGGTACTTTGCTGTTTCTCCTATTCACATCCACCTTTTTCAAGCTGGTTTGTAACTAGTAAGCCTGTTGGATAACTTCCTTTACCTGTCTCTGTTTGTTTCCTTTAGTAGATGAGAGATGTTGGCAGCTTGGGAAATGGAAATTCTTAATAAACTCCAATGGTTGAATAGATATTGAGAAGAAAGAAGCCATAAATCTGGTACTTACATTACTTCCCAGAGCAAATAGGTAAATGTTGATGCCACTTATTAAGATGGGAGTCAAAAGTGAAAATCCTGAGAACATTTTTGGACCATTTAATTAGACTAGAAATGTTCAATTGATATGCAGTTATTCTCTGCATAGCCCTACATAACAATGACAGAATATAGGATGGTAGTCATAAGATTATAACTGAGCTACCTTTCCTGTCCTCTCCTGTGGTCCTAACCATAATAATAATATAGGAAAAATATAACTCCCCACCTGTTAGATGTCAAATGCATCAGATTTATGGTCTCACAATATGGAGAAATGAAGTCACACACAAAAGGAGGAAGTTAAGAGAATTTTATTGGAAATAAGGAAAAGGGTAGCTTCTTGATTTCCAGGAGGAATCTTGTGAGGGTGGTCATCTAGGCCCTTTGTCAGTGGTAATCTATACAGTGAAGTCACCCCATGGGTACAATGTGGATCAAATTACAACCAACCTATATTATTAGAAGCCCAAAGGAGAGGTCTTGGTTGGCGATGTAAATTTGTACTTATAAATGATGCATGATAGTAGCTGAGATCTTCTGGAATCAAACATGGAGAGGTATAAAAAAGTGATAACAGAGTCATAATGAACTTTAATACTTCTCTGACAAGTTTATAAGGAAGTTACCCCAAAATAGATAGAAAAATGAACTGTTAGAGAGGCAGAAGGAAAACAAATAGAAAATGATTGCCAGAATCAAAAGGAAGAGAGATTTTTCAATGTCAAACTTGTGGCAAATGCTGATGAGCTGACAAGAAAAATGGAATGAGAAGTCACAGTCACAGCACTGTCAAAGGGCAGTACTGACTGAGGAAGGCCGCTGCTCAGGGCAGGGTAAGTGTAAGGGCGAGGTGAAAAGGTGAAACAGAAAACACAGACAATTCTCCAAAGGATTATTTTAACTAACATTTTTGCTATGCACATCATAATGATATTAATAATTAGAGATAAAAGAAGACTTTGTACTTTAGAAAGCATTCCAAATCATGCCATTATTATAGAAAACCTTTGTATTTCTTAAGAACAACTAAAATGTTCACCCAGACTGTGCGGGCATTGATCTATTCCAGAAAGTATTTCTACATGTTCTGTTTATGATATTACAACCTCAAGAAAATGCGACACAAGTACATTTGAACTGGGGAGAAGGTGGAAATTCTTTGAATATAGGCCATACCAACTGTTAGTTGTAAGATTTCCTCAGGGAAAGCCTAATGTGGGCTATTACAAGACAAGGGCTTTATACTCTCCTCCTCTTTCATATATTTATATATGCAGTGTACAATACATGTGATACATTTACCCATTTCTGCATAGGTGAAAAGAAAGCATCAGATGTAACCTAGCCAGATCTGCCAGGATTTCAGGGCTCAGTACCCTTACAGTACTTATTTTTCTGGCATTTCATTCTATACATTGCTTTAGTAAAACACTCTTCTCAGAGCAAATCCCAAATGCAGAGTATTCAATTGTTTTTATGTATTACTCAGTTCTTTAAATTTATTGCAATTGAACATTTAAAATGCACCTTTGGTCCAGATGGAATGAATAATCTGCAGGTACTTTGCTATTTTTTTCCCATTCATGTCCATCTTTTGCAAGCTGGCTTGTAACTAGCAAGCCTGTGTTCTTTCCTATAGAAAATTTCCTTTATGCATCTCTGTTTCTCTCTGTTAGTAGCCCATTCACAAGGCTTTTTTGGCTCAATTACTTCTCAGCAGCCAGTGTTTGTCTTTCAAGATACACTAGCAGCCATACAGTCCCTACAGACTCATTGTTTTCTATTCCAGGCTTCTAAACTCCCTTTTTCATGTAAATTCTTATAACTCCCTGGCACTTCCTCATTCCTAACCTTTCTTTATCTTGGCTTCCCAAGAGAAAATTGACCTGTGGGTCACTATGCAGTTTAGTTTCCCTCCCAGTAAAATGGTCACAGTAATATTTTGAAGCCTGATCCACAATGGAATATTTTTATTTTTTATGTGTTGTTAAAAAAAAACACAATTTGAAATATATATCTAAATAAAACAATTTTCATCATACACAGAACAATTTTCAGCAACTGAATTTCAGAAGACAATAGCCAACATAAACTATACTTATTTTACCAGACCTTGACTCTTTAATTCCTGATAGAAAATTTAAGAACATCATTTCTATATGCCATCAATCTATTCTTAGATAAAAATGATAAATGTAGGGTATATTCACAATTGAAATGTAAATGTTAAGGCATTATGTCATTGGTAAACTATTTACCAGATGAATAAAAATAACTCATTTTCATGTGGTAAACCACTTCATAGGACTGTGTAATTCTACAGTACTTGTCTTTTTTTCCTCTTTTTAAGAAAAAGCTAAACATCTCTAGAATAAACATTTTTCCCTGTGTCAATTGGTTTTAGAGTGCCAACAAAATTTTGTTTCTTTTCTTTAAAGCATATTTATTTTTAGACCTTTCAATCTACTATTGCAAACAGATGTGCTTTTTTCCCTCATGGAAATAAAGGTTGCAATTCCCTTTAGAACTTAAAAAAAAAAAAAATACAAGCTTTATTTCACAATTCTGCTCTTGCCAGGCATCCAATCTGTAAAACATTTTGCCCTAGTGGTTTGGGATGGGGAAAGACATCTGTGTGTGAGGCATCAATCTGTTCTTTGGAAACACAATTTTAGTTCATACAGCTTTGATGTGTTGAGTGATAAACACAATTTTCTGGAGTTGCTTATTAAAAAGCAAAAGTATTGACTGTCTAAAATCTCAAATCTAATGGCAAAGTTTTATGCAAAATAATAACAGCTATGTATTTATAGAGGCTCAAAACAAAAGCACTAAACGCACATTATCTCGCTTACTGTTTACATTTGGAGATCCATTGCAACAGGAGCTGCATTTTTACAGATAAGAAAGCGGAGAAGCAAATAATTACACTTTTTGTGCAAATCATTTGGCTCATTAGTAACAAGGAAGTACAAGATCAAAGTTTTACCTCTCAGTACAGGAATTTTTCTTTAAAATGAGCCACTTCCTTGTACAAAAACACACATGGAATTAAATAGATGAAACCTAACTGTGAGTTAAACTACCTCAACAAACTTTCTTTTAGGGACAACTGGGGAATCAGACTGAGGAAAAGAGATTGGAATCCATCTACTGTTTGTTCAAGGATTCATCTGTGTACTAAATACTGACCTAGTGGAAGCTTTTTTATTGAACAGAAGTAATGATGAAACAGACATCTACTTGACATCATTCCAATATTAATTCATAAAATATAAAGAGAAGTCTCCATATTATCTGGTTATAAATTATATGCCGTCCAAAACTTCCCCCTTTGGTGTGGCTTATTTCTATGAAAGGTCATTCTTTAATATTCAGGAAGTAAGCACTGCTTCACATTTAAATCAGTCCACTCTAATAGCTCTGAACACTTTTATGTGCATTATCCCATTTATCTTCCGAGCATCTGCATGAAACAAGGAAATGAACTTCACATCTGTAGGCCTTATTCTGGGTGAGTCAATGAGTTTACATTTCATATACCTAATTAATTTTCTATTCATCCTCTTAGAAACTAAGATAAGAATTTCAGGATCTTACTTCTGGCTTTCATACTAACCAGCTGCATCACCTGAGAAGTCTCTTAGCTTCCCTGAACTGAAGCACATGTCTGGTGTACAATGTATGTATCAGGTGAAGTAAGCCTCAAATTCACTTCTAGCTCTACTATTCTAGATTTCTATGCTGGTGGAATACTTGTGGTATTTTGTGAAAGAATTGTTTTAAATCTGGGTCAGTGAAAAGCTGTATTTACCTTGTCAATTATTACAACTGTTATTTATTTGCATTTTTCTAGCAGTCAGCCTGTATCATACATCAAGGATCCAAAAGGATATTGAAAAGAGTATGGCTGAAAAAGATAGGAGAAAATAGAAAAGGAAGAAATAATTATTAGACAAGGGGAGGTGGGAGTAAGAAATCATACAAGTTAGATGAATATAGGGGTGTGGTGAGGAACTAAGCAACCAAGCATAGAAAGAATGAAAGATGGATAAAAATGCAGGAAAGATAGGAGGAGAATGGTACTCAGATAATGCCACTGACACTGTTTTATCTCTACCATCATCAGAACAATATCAGTATTACGTTGGAAAGGATGAGTAATAAGAACAGTGTTGGCTTTGGAGTGAGACTAGAATTGGCTGCAAATTTTGACACTTTTCTTGATAAGTATTATGTCTCCTTTTTGTCCACTTGGGTTGCCATATACAATAAAATAACATACAGTAGGTGGCTTACAGTAATAGAAATTCATTTTCCACGATACTGGAGGCTCTAAGTCCAAGATCCAGGTACCGGAGGATCCACTGACTTGTGAGAACCAGCATTCTAGTTCACAGAGGGCATCTTTCACTTTGCCTTCAAATGGCAGAAGGGCTGTGGTGTCTCTTAAGCTTATTGTTACTTAGGTATTGACCCCTCTCGTGATCTAATGAGAAGGTCTCATCTCCAACTACCATGGCCTTAGTCATGCAGATTTCAGCATGAAGTTTGAAAGTGACATAGATAGTCAGACTATAACATTTATAGTCAATTTTCTTAATCCCTCTCAAACTTAAATACTTTAATTGTAAAAAGATATATCTGATCTGCCTTCCAAGATAAATAAAATATTACCATCATATAATATAAATGACCTAGCACAAAGAGATTTCATGTTATTATTTTAAAACAGAAGTGATATGTAGCAATCATCCTTCATCTACTAGCATCAATATCAATTACGCCTAGTAAGGAATATGCCAGATACCTTTTACATGTCTTAGAATACCTGTTATCTCTTTACCTGTTTCTTTCACATAGCAGTCACTGGGTTCTGCTGTAATATGCAAGAATGTTACTGGCCATCAGCCTTATATTTTTCAAGACATCCCCGCCCCCTAGTCAACTACAGCAACCCCTGCCAAGAGATTAAGTAATCTATGAAGAAACCACAAGGGTGTAATGAAAATTCTGCTGGTCTTGTGCTCTCTGTTAGAATTTTCTATGTCTCCCTCTCTCTTTGTGCAAAAGTACTACAGACTTTTTAAAGGCCACAATCTTAAGAAAATTTGAAAAACAGTTGGCCTATGTATCTACTAAATTACTCATCTGTGCACAAGTGAATCCCACTTTAATTAACCCTCATGACTTTGTGCTCTGAAAGGAGATATGTAGAAGAAATATGAACATCTCCAGCCTAGTTTTCTAGAGAGACAAACCTTATTGCAAGAGAAATAGCACTATGAAGCTGCTTTCTTAAGTGAAGAATAAAACTATCAACAGAAGTAATATTTTTATATTCAATATGTTAGATATATGACTCACACACATATGACACACAAAATTCTGTTCATAACTGAGCATGATCACTTTATATTATGACATTATACTTTGTTTTATATTACTTTGATTTCCTTATTATTCCTTCAGCTGGCAAAAAATATTAAGCTAAAGGAGAGACTAATTTTGTTGCTAGAAGAAAAAAGGTTTAACAATCATACAATTTGCTCTTACAAAGCTTCTGTCTATTAGAAAATCCTCAAGTACTTTAAGTCTTATCAGTGGCCTAACAGTTGATTCCATTTAGTGTGCAACTATTGGTCAACTTAACCTTTGTTATTGGCCCACTCAACTGTCATCACTAAGATAGATGACAAAGAATAATGTAGCACAACACTGTCTAATAAAAATGGAATAGAATAGGAAAAATTACACACATAATTTTAAATATTGTAGTGAAAAAGAAACATAAAAAGATAGGTTAATCTTCATGTTGTGATTTAACCTACCTAAATTATCTAAAATTATGTCATTCCAACATAAATACAAAAATACATTAGTGAATGTTTTCATTTTGTTTTGAATTCCATCTTTAAAATCAGTGTGTATTTCACACTCATAACACAGTACATTTTGAATCAGACATCACATGGCATGCACTCAGTGACTGTGTGTAACTAGAGGCTAGCATATTGACCACACAGTTTAAACACTTCCTCTGGGATGCCAAATAGTTTATTCACTTCCAATATGCATATATATCCTATCTTCCTCACTCTGCATTTTCCCTAACAATTAAGTCTCTATTATTCTAAGGTACAGGGAAGTATACATCTCTTAATTTTGAGGAAGACCTGGTAGAGTTCAGTGTTCTTGAACTTAGCTTTAATATTTTAACTTGAAAATTTACATGTTTTGATATGTTTTCCTAACTGTGTTGAGAAGTTTTAGCATTTAGGGTAGAAGAACCAGAATGGAAACAAAATTATAGTTCTAGGGGGAAAAATGCCAATGGCTTTCTGGAAGCCACCAAAAGTACACCAAGAGTTTAGGAAAGTAGAGAATATAATTACTGCCCATAGAAACTGTTATCTGGGCAATGTCACTCTTTCAAGACCACCAACAGTGTTATTCTCACATTTATATGTGACTTTGAGGAGAATGTGAAATATAGGGCAATGGTTTCTGTCAAATACAGTAATATATTGTCATACTGAAGATTATTTCCAGTCATTTATTTACTTTCAGTCTTCTTTGAGACTCCTTATGGGCACAATCAATTTTGCTTTCTGTTCAGGTGCCATAGACTAAATGGTGAATATGTAACACTTGAATGTTGATAATGTCACCTCTTTATGAAAGAAAGGTCTGAGGTTTTACTCTCCTTCCAGCATAGATGAGCTTGAAAGATTTCCTCAGATGCTAGCAGATGGTATGAGATTCCTGGGTGCAAGACAATGACGCTAACTACAATTTCTTATTAGTTTTTCTTGCCTGTCAACTTCTATGGCGTGATGGAGAATGGCAAAGCCCCAAGCGGATGCTATACCACAGTGAGTAATGTCACAGCTGAAACCACCAGGAGACATGCATGACCTTTGCTATCCTGATAGCAGACAAATTCATGTGGGCAGAGGTATTCTCTCTATTTTCCAAGGCTGTTTGTCATACAAACATCTTTCAAAAGATGGGATGCTTTACTCAGAAAATGGGCAGAAGGAGAGACCCATAGAGAGATATCTTCCAACTTCTTTATCAAACCCTCACTGCCATTTTGTTATCTGCTGGATAAAATTCTTTCCTCTTTTATACAGCCAATATCTACCTGTTGCTTTCTATGTGATGTTAAATTTGAAAGATTGTCAAATACTTGCAGAACATTAATATCTAATTGTCATAAGTACTCAAAAATTACTCAAGGTAAAAATTAGGAGACTTTTGTTCATTCCCAAAATAAGAACTTTGAGAGTTAATGCATCTTGTTATGAAATTTTAGTCTCCCAAATATCTGACTGTCATGAGATATGAGTCTGGTAAAAAGCCAGGTTTTACATATTGTATTTTTTACCTAGTCACCTAATTTATTAATATAGAAAAATTATGATTATTAAAATGTTGTTATCTTGCTTTCACATGACATTTTACAACCCTTTTTTCTGACAGCAAGTGATAACAGAAACACAAATCTAAAATAGGTTGGGATATCAAATATATTTCATAAAATTTCTGTTGTAGAAACCTAGAAATCTCCATATGAATGAAAGTAATATTAAACATGTAAGAAATATGAGCAACTAATGAATTGTGAATACCTTGATAACTCTATGTTGAAAATACATATTTTTAAACAGCTATGAAGAAGAACAAGTATATAATTTAGGAGAGCAAAGGAAGATGATACCATGACTAATGGAAGCATTCAGGACCTCAGCAAGTCAGCTGGAGGTCATTCTCTGAAATGGAATCAGAAAGAACTTCTAGAACTATTGCTGAACTAAGATCTGCTCTGGAAGATAAGTAAATTTGATATGATATGTGATTTGTGGACACCTCAGTGGAGTCCAGATATAGCTGACCATAAAGACAACTTGGAAATATGTTGTCACACCAAAAAGAGTACTACACAATGAATGAGCCATAACCCATTTTCTACTGCTTCTTAGTATTTATAATGGTTTAGCCACCAATGTTTGATTCTTAGAAGAATCAGTTCCCAAACTCAGATAAATTGTATTTCTATGGTCAGTGGATAGATTTCTTTTCTTTTCTTTTCTTTTGTTCTGTCTAACCCAGAATAATCAGTCGGCATTTAAAGGTCACTATTGGTAATGCTATGGTATGGATAATGACTATTGGATAAGAGCCAGCTATCTGAACATATGTTAACTAGAAAGTCACTGAAGCTGTCTGGCTTCTTCAGCTGCAAAATGCTAGTAGTAGGGGTTTTTAAACAGCTTTTAACAGGTTACCAAATGCTACAGATTCAGTAACCTATAAAGTACTTTTCAGCCTTGTCTTTGTATAATTCTACCTCATTTAAGACATGAGTTTGTGAATTTTGTACTGGGAAAAATGTATTTAACCATGACTCAGCTTCTGTTAGTGTGCTACCTTATGAAATAAGTTGCTTGGTGCCCTATTCAAAAACATGCACAGAGCTAAAGAAATGTGTGTAGCTATTTGTCAGTATTGGTAACTCCTCAGTGACATTTGAATCACACAACTTGAGTCTCTTTTCTGGGGTGATTCAAGCCCTTAGGGTCATCCTTCTGGGTGGCATGACACATGGTGTTATAAAGCATGAAGCAGACACTGTCAGTTTAAACAGAGGTAAAGGAAAAATATAATCATCTTCCAGTCCACTCATTCTGAATCTTCTCGCAGCATCAAAGGGAGCTCAGAGATAGATTTCTTGCACTTTTCAACCTTGACATTGTGGGATACCTCAGTCAGATGAATAATACATGCACTTGCAAGGAACACAATTTTAAAAGAATCTGGCATTTACAAAGCAGCTTTACTGGTGGAAAGAGTAAAGGCTTTGAATATTTTGTCATTTTGAAAAGAGTGTCTGTTTCACCCTATCAGGTCACACAAACCATTTGATCAACTGCCACTTGATGAAAACATTTATTAAAGTCAGTGAAAGGAAATATCACTGTGAAGAATGAAGACTAGAGGCTATATTTTTAAATCTCTGCAAATGGAAAGGCATGGGATGATTTTGTATCTGCAGTGGAGCACAATATAAAATCTGCTTTACACTGAATAGGAAGAACATGAGTTCTAAAACAGTAAAAAGTTGTTTCTGGTTTTGTTTGTCTGTTAGTTTGTTTTTACTCATTTATTTAAAATCTTGACCCTGCTACATCTAGGAAGATATAAAACTGTGTTTTTCCTTATTTTTCACACTGAATACAACTACAAACTGTGGGTGTTATATATCAAACAAACATAAGAAAAGTGTAAAAAGCAGAAAGACAGAACAGCTAGGGAATCTTGGGGCCTGTAGATTGACATAATGGTAAGTTCCTGGGATTTTCTTTGTTTCCATTTATTCCAGACTTGAAAAAATCTGATGATTCAGGCCTTTAAATCAGTGTATATTAAAAAAAAAAGGCCCAAGGAACTCTACTATTTTAGCCAATGATCTAAGAATCATGTAAATTAGTAAAATGAAAATTTTTGCTAATAACTGCCGTACTTTCACTAAACTCTGCTTCTGTACCTTATGCCATCAAGGACTGAGTGTAAAATTGTGACCCCACACTTTCCTGACTTTAAAGACATATGCCCATATGCTCACCAAGGAAGTGTCAGAGAAGGAAAATTGAGGACTAAGGCCTTTGTGACCCCCAACAGTGGTGATAAGATACAGCGTATTAGAAGGTACACAGTGAGCAATATCCCACTTCAACCCAGCAGCAGTGAGGTGCTCTGCAAACGCCTTGTGGTGGCATTGTCAGAAAAGGACCAACAGGCAGTCAAATGTTCATCATCGTGCATTTTATTGAGTACACCGGTGCTGAGTTACAGTGTCTATGGGAAATAACAGAGGGAGAGCTGGAACTCCCATATTCACCTAGGAGTCATAAGGTCTACCAATCTCAAATTGCCAACAGGACTGTGTCGATTAGTTGTGTATCTCTGACAAAATATCTGGGAAAGTCAACCTGGAGGATAAAAAATTTTATTTTGATTCATGGTTCCAGGGGTTTCCGTGGTCATTTAGCTTCACTGTTTCTATGCCTGTGGCAAGGCAGAAAGATCACGATGAAGGACATGGTAGAGGAAAGTTACTCATCTCACAGCAGCCAGGAAGGAGAGAGACAGAGAACAGAGAGCAAGGAGCTGGAGACAAGTTTTATCATTCAAATATTGTGACCCAGTGACCTGCTTTTTCCAAAAGGGCCCTACCCTATAATACTTTATTCAGTTAGGAATTCATTCATGGATCAACCCAATGATGGAGTTATCACCCTCATATCCAGTCACCTCACCAAGTTCTGCCTCTAGTATGGCTGCACTAGAAATGCTGCCCTCAGTGCATGAATCTTTAGGAGAAATTCTGTATTTCACACATAATGGATAACCAACGGGGAGGCTGAACTTCTACCTCCACTTGGCAGTAAAATGGTGAACTCTGGAATATTGATCTAGCTAAAAACAGAAGATCACAATAAGATCCAGTGTCTTATAATTTTAAAAGTCTACATTTTAGTAAAAATGACTTACGAAGGGGAAGGGAAGGGAGAAGAAGGAAAGAAGATAAAAAAGAATAAAAACGTATAATGTACATGTACCAACTTACCATGAGAAATGTCTTAAACATTTACTGCAAATGTATACTAATAAAAAATAAAAACTGAAAAGAAAAGAATCAGAAGCTCACTGGCTTTTTAAAAATCAGTGCATGTCAACCCCAAGGTAATAAAGATGCTACTATTATCTGAAAGCATCCACAAAAAAATATTTTAAAGGCAATTATAACTTGTCTGAAATAAGTAAAAATATAGAAATATCAGTAAAAGGGCCAAAGATATAGGGATATAGCCGAGTAGCACAGTGCCTGCCAGGCAAGTGTGAGATCCTGAGATCAATTCCAGTTACAAGAAAGAAAGAAAAGAAAGAAAGAGAGAAAGAAGAAAAGAAAAGATTGGTAAAGGCATAGAAAACTTCAGCAAAGACATAGAAGAAATAAAGTAGAACAGAATAGAAATTTTAGAAATGAAAAATGTGAAAATCAAATAGTAGAACAGAAAAACAGAGAAAATAAACAGTGAACTGGAATATAGAAATTTCTTGAGGTGAACAATAGGGGGGAAAAGACTAAAATGCAAGCAAATGAAAAGTGTTAGTGATCTTTTGGTCCATAATGAATAAATTGTCATACAAGCCCAACAAAAAGAGGAGAAAAAGAAATAATAGCAAAAGTTCTCAAATTTGGTGAGGCATAAACCTATAGGTTCAAGATGCTGAGCAAACAACAGTAAGGATTACCTTGAAGATATTTTTTGAAGACACATTATAATTACAGTTCTAAAAACTAGAAACAAAGAAAAAAGTAAAAAAAAAAAAACAAAAAAAACAAAAAAAAAACCCAGAGAGAACCAATGCCATATCTAAAATGCTAAAACCAATCGTCCCATTAGCATGTATCTCTAGGGGCCAGAAGGAAGTGTCACAATATTGTTCTGTGTTTCTACTACAGTGACAAAATGCCCAAGAAAAACAGCTTAGAGGAAGAGAGGCTTATTTTGACTTAAGGATTCAGAAATTTCAGTTTGTTGTCACTTAGCTCTTTTGCTTCTGGGCTAATAATGAGGTAGCACATCATGACAGGAAGCCTATTGTGCAGCAAAGTGGCTCACCTTATGGAGAAGTGGAGAGGAAAGAAAGGGAGGGCAGAGAAGGGAAAGGACGGAGAGGAAGAAAGGGAGAGAGGGAGAGGAGAGAGATGGAGACAGACACAGAGAGCCAGCTACTGTGAGAGGAAGGGCCTAGGAACAAGATGAGCCCTCAAGGTCTTGCCCTCATGGCCCACTTCTTTCAACCAGACCCCCATCTCATAAGTTTCCATCATCTCCAAATTATGCCCTCAAAGTAGGAATCCATCAACTGGTAATCCACTAATGAAGTTAGAGTTCTCATTATCCTCTCATTTCCCAGAAGTCCACAGTTTACAACTAAGACTTTTGCACATGGACCTTGTGGGACATTTTAAACCCAAGTCATAACATTCTCAAATGGTGAAAAGAAATAAAATGTCATCTCGGAATTCTAAATCCTATGAAAATACCTTTCAGAAATAAAGTTGTGATCTCTTACATAAAGGAAAACTGGTACAATTGTTTTTGTTTTTACCAGGATACCTACACTAAAAGAATACTTAAAGTAAGATTTGCAAATAATAAATCAAAAAGAAACAAATTTGGAGAATGGTGAAAAAAAGAAAGAACATCGTACACATATGCGTAAATACAGTATGGCAGTTATGTACTGTTACCTGATCTCTGCTAATCTAGGATTCTATTTAATCTAAGATTCTATTATGTCTACTGATGATAAAATAACATCAAAAAGCAGACAAAATCTAAAAAACCACTACCCACCACTACTGACAAAGTTGTTGGTCTCCTCTATTCTCAAGATTGCATTCATGCACACACATACACCCACATGCACACACATACACACACACACACAGATTCTATTTCTTATTATTAAATACAGTGTTCTATGGATATTGCTGATAACCACAATCACAAAAAATCTGCCATTATGTAAAGAAATCAGAATCAGTAAGAAGAAAGTAAACATATGATGTTTACTATTCCAATTGTTTTAGGATTCTCATTTTTATATCTTGAAGAAAAAATGAGAATTTCAAAACAAGATAATTAGAGAATAACAACAATTAATATATTGCTTTTTATTTCGTAGCTTCCTGATCCCATTGTAAACTTTGGAGTGCATAAAGGGCTACAAAGTTTTTCCATGTTGATGGACAGGAACTTTCACCCTTCTATTGCTCAGTTCTGGCTTTTAGTCTCATCTGAGGGGTAAAATAACTTTACATGACATTTAAGGTAGTACATTTTCTATTAACCAATTAGTTCCCCCCCAAAAGATGCAGAGGTACTTACCAACCAACACTTACCTTAACTTCAAATTGGGTACACTAATCAAGTTTTTCCAAGCAGGACATCAACTGTGTTTACTACAACTGAGAAAAGACAGAAAATTCAAATTGGTTACATTGAAAAGAAAAAAGCTGTATAATGTCACATATTTGAGATTCTGTATTAAAAAGCTAGTTATTTAGTAGGTGGGATGGAAGGGTAATACACAAAATGGTAGAGGCAAAATTGATTATAGTGTGTAATTTTTAGGAAGAATATAATTAAAGCCTATATCTTTTTAATGTTTAAATTATTCTTTTAAATATGAAACATAAACTCACATACATTAAAAATCCAAAATGGGTACACAATAAAAAACATCTTTTCACACTTATTCACCTGCTATCCAATTTGCCTAGTCAAATTCACGTCACATTTAAGACATAATCTATTTATAAACACCTATGCAGTTTACTTTTGTCTCCTTCTATGTGTAATTATAAATACATGTATGAGATCACTCTGCATTAGCACATACAATTTTTTGTGATACTGGGGCTTTAACTGAAAGCCTTTGTGCTAAGATACATACACAGACCCTATAAAAGGGCTATATATATAGTATGTGTATATAATTTTAAATATATATATATATATATATGTACATGTATATACACATACACACATATATACATTGAGACAGGGTCCTATGAGGTCATAAATTGTTCAGGCATGATGCAAACGTGATTCTTCTGTTTCAGCCTCCCAGAGTGCTGTAATTACTATAAATATGTATCACCACACCCAACCTCTCTCACTTTCCTTCCTTTTCTTCCTCCTTCCTTTCCTTCTTTCCGTCTTTCTCTTTCTTTCCTTTTCTTTCTTTCTTTTGAATACTCAAAGACTCATTTTTACATAACTGCTATACTTTAGTCAGCGCTATACTGGGAAGCATTTAAGGTGTTTCTCTAATTACTTGTTATTACATGTAATAACAACGGACATTTGTGTGCATATATAATTTCATACAGTCATGAGTACAGCTGCAGGATCAATTTCAAGAAGCAGCACCAATGAATAAAAGCTTTATCACTTAGTTTAGACTGTACTGTACCACAATAATAAAAGATATCAAATGCCCTGTGCTGTAGCAATATTTATCTCTAATTTGTGTTACATCTCCATTACAGGTGACTTTGACTCTGTTCTACAGCATTCTCATACTGAGAGCTAGACTGCAGAAACAATACTTTCCTGGTCTTTGATAGTGTGATGGCTCTGTGGGAAGTGGCTAAGCTGGAGGTCAGCCACAGATTCGGGGCTAGAGCACGGCCAGCCCTGAGAACACGGAGCTCAAGAGGTGAGTGATATAAACAAGTTGTTGGGACTAGAGCAAGGCCAGTCCAGCAGGTGTCTGTCCTTGATGTTCTTTCTTGTTAACCACAGCACAGATAGCTTTGAGAATGTTTCGCTTTCAGTGTTGTCAGCAAAACACTGATACTTTATGCTTTTGACTCCATCACATGCTTCTCCCATTTTTACCCTGTATTATTAAGGAGACAGACCCTCCCGGGCTGTCACTGTCTCTACATTACAGAAGTCAGGTCCCACTTGGTCTCAGCTTTCCTTTTAGTATGTGTTTTTGCTTTTTTCTTAATCTCTCATTGCCCCCTCTCAGGACCCCACTGGTTGTGTGGGTCACCTCAGGGTCTTTCATATTTGCTTGTGAAAAACAATACATATCACTTCTACTCAGTCTCTTGACCGAAAGAAGTCATGGAGCAAAAGGTGGCATCTATGAGGGGTGAATGTACAAATTTTTCCCATAAAGAAGGAAAGCAAATATAGAATAACAACACAGTTCACCACAATGAGTAGATATATTTATAAATTTGTTCTGTAACAAAATGTCCCCTCTAAAAATGTTACAACACCTATGAAAAATATATCTCAGAAATAAGGATGTGGCTCAGTAGTTCAGTCCTCAGTGCTGAAAACAAAGCAAAACAATAACAATCAGAAAGCAAAATGCGTTTCCTCAACCCTGCAATGATACGTTGCAATATTATGATATCAGGTTCTATAATTTTGGCCATCTCAGAGGAGAATACATACTGATGTAATTTTAATTTGAATTGTTATGTGTGAAGTGCATGCTACATTCATATTCATAATCAAATATGGCTCACCAGATAAATATTTCAATGTTTCATTAATAATCATTATTTTTAACCTGAATACCACTTTGTATTAGTTCAGCCTGTGACCATTAATTTTTGTTATTTACAAGTTATCTTGTATACCCATAAGATCCAGATTTTTTTCCCTAAATAATGACAGCTAATAAACTTTGTCTCCTCTAGCTGAAAAACTGTCTACACTATTTTTGCTTTCATGATAATTTTTTACAGTAAAATACAAATACACAATTTTTGTCTTAGTTTATATATCTTTTTTTTTTAGAATTTAGCCCAATTTCCAATGTATTGATTTTTGTATTTAAAAAAAAATTCTCACTGAAAATAGTAAGTGTAGGAAGATTGAAAATCCATAAATAACCCCTATACTTTGTAATGTCAGCAACTACTTTGAAGGTAACAATACCAATATATTAACCATTGTTAATCTCCTTTTATTGTTGTTTTGAAATTCTGCATCATCATTGTTGTTCTTTATTCTTTTTAAGATAAAAAAACAGCCATAAATAATGTCCATATCGTACTCAAAGACAACTATCTCAGAATTTAATAAATACGATTTTAAAGCCTTATAGATATCATCAAAATAATTAATAGTGTTAGGAGTGTTTCCAGATTTTTTTCTCTTGGCTTCATCTCAGTTGGCAATTATCAAGCACATGGATAGTGATTAAAATGCAGCACTTATTTCTTATAAACCTTTCTTTTTATAATGGTGTGTCATTTCCTTGAGGGTTTTTTTTTTTTCAAGAACTTTTTAAAAAGTACAATTCTGGTCACAGAATAGCAAAGAAAGTTACGTGGTTGGTTTCCATTCTCAAAGGAAGATTGAGTTGTTTGAGCAGGCTTTGGAAAAAACACTTCTTCACAGATGCAAAGGACAAAAAAATCAACCAGTAGTCAAATATATAAAGTCAAGATTTCCAGACATGAAAGAACATTTATGAATACAAAAAATTAGAACATACAAAGATTCGAGAATCACAGCCAGCAGCAGAGAATACTGGAGCAAGATCCATGTGAGGGTGACACAAAGCTATTATTTAGGAATAAGGAAAACTTCAAAATGTAATCAATAGCCTTGGTTATTTAACTTGCCCTCAAAAGCCAGGGAGGAAGGGCTTGGGGCTCATGGGCTTCAGATTTATTTTCAGTTACTCACTGCTTAAAAGCCATCTGACAGCCATTTGTGTCACTTTTTACTTAGGTCTAACAAGTGTTTTATGGGGGAGATTTACATTTCTAATTACAATATAACAAGTAATAGTGTGGGGTTCTGGAATAGAACTTGTAAAATGCTCATTAATTCATGTTTAATAAAATTTAGTAAATTTGATGAAGTTCAACAAACCACAGTAGTATAAACTTCAAAAGTAACATTCTTTTTATTTTTTATTTATTTATTTTACAGAATTTTGCTTTTTATTTCCTACCTTGTACAGAATTTGAATTTTGAAGGGTGCACATATGAACTAATCAACAAGCACTACCAATCTCCAGTGAAGGAGGGCGCTGTGGCCACCAGGATCCTGTTGGTGAACTTTGCCAGAAGTAACATTCTTGTCTCAGTCCCAGCTGTTGTAACAAAATAGTGTAGATTGAGTGGATTAAACAGCATTTATTTCTCATAGTTCTACAAGGTGGGAAGTACTAGATGAAAATGCCAGCAGACCTAGTGTCTGGTGAAGTCATGTTTCCTGTTTTCTCCTGGAGGAGGAGGGGTGCAAGTTCTCTTTTGTATTGTTATAAGAACAATAATCCTATCATGAGGTTCCCATCTTTGTGACCTAATTTCTATCCAAAGACCCTCTCTGTATCTTTACACTGGAGATTAGGGTTTCAATAGGTAAGCTTTAAAGTGAAAGAAGCATTCACTTCACAGTAATCCTGCTGAATGTGAAAGCAGAGAGACATAACCACCAAAGTGTTCTTTCTGATCTCTGAAGCTATTTAATTTTTGCCTGCCATCTTGATCTTCTCTTTTTCAATTTCTCAGTTGCAAATTCAGTGAATAAGTTGTCAGGGTTAAATGCAACCTAGCCATGCAATTTGTTTCTGTCATAACCTGTGACACTGAAAACAATTTCATTGTATTTATTTCTAAGGTAGTTGTCTTGTAATTTTGAAAAATGTCCTAGTAAGCTTGTCCTAGTAAGTGGAGTAAGTGTGTGGAAGTTTTCCTAATGAGAGTACCTATTTCTATCATCTTCACATTTCATAGGATTAGAGTGACAGGTGACTGATAGAAAGAAACAGATTATATAAAATGTTTATTTCATAAAATATAACTGTTGAGGTCCTGAACTGGGCTGAGAATGGAGATAAAAAAGAATACATTTTAAAACAAAGCATAAAAATGATGATATGGAATTTCAAAACAAAATAATAGGAAATTAACAATGGTTAATATATTGCATATTGTTATCTTCAAAGTAGTTGCTCAGATTACAAGATACAGGCATAAAAATGTTCTAACAACGAAAACACAAACTGTTCTTTTTGGTGAATATATTTATATAATTTTTCCCCCGTCATTCTTTACTCCTTTCCCCCAACTCAATTGTTCTTTCCTTTTGAGCAGTTTCTTCCCCTTTCACTTTTACAATAGTTATTGTACATTTTGGAGAAAGAAAGAAATAAAATTGTCTGTCTACAAACATATAAAAGGTAAAATACACAGAAATATGTGCAAAATTGGAAAATAAAATTTAAGTACTTCTTTTCAAGGTATTCTGGAATATCACATCTAAAATTCAATTACAATCATTTCTTGGATTTTTGGCTAAGATCAAGTGTGAAATTTAGTTACAATTCATTGAAAAACTAAGAATTAAAACTTTTGTCTGTTAACAAAAAGAAAAAGAAGGAGAGGAAGAGAAGAAAAAGGGAAGAAGAAGGAGGAGGAGGAGGAGGAAGGAGGAAGAGGCAGAAGGAGGAGGAGGAGGAGAGGAAGAAGAAAATATTTGGTAGACTTGAAGAAAAGGAAACCTGACAGAATTTGAAAATGAATTGAATTTAAGAGTTTAAAGACAGGATATGAGGAGGAACTGTCAATGATAACTACCCACTTAAGTAAGGTGAAATAAATGATAATATTTCACTTGCTGGTTTAACAAATGAAACCACTGAAAGTTGAGCAAAATATTTTGGTATACATCATTAACATGGAAATCATAAAAATTTAACAATTTAGATTTCAAATTTACAATGCAAATCTTATTGAAAATAGTTTGAAAACAGCTGTAGTTTCTAAAACAAAAGTCTTGTATTTCCTATGTGATGATACTAGCAAGTAGAGGAAGTTATTCATTTTATTTTATGTGTGCTCCAAGATGACCTCATACTTACTACACTGGCACAAAATGGTCTCTTGACTGTCCTGCCTCATCAACCTCCTGAGTGCCAGGATGCAGGTATGTGACACTATGCCCAGCTGTCTTTGTATGCTATTAAATAAAGATTCATACTTTAATGAGAAAGTTGGTGGATTCTTTTACCTTTGGTCACACCTTTACTTTTCATCTGCAAAATCTGCCCCACCTCTGTGCCTATGAGTTAAAGATTAGTTTTACATTTCCAAATGGTTGAAATCAAAAGAATAATATTTTGTGACACAGGAAAATTATATAAACTTTAAATTGTATTGTTTAAAATATTTTATTGGAATAGGGTCATGCATACTTGTTTACATACTATAAACTGCTGATTATATGCTGCAGTGTCAGACTTCAGTTTTTACAGGAGATCATATTACTAGAATGTCCCAAAATATTTATTATTGGACCCTTTACTAATATCTGCCATAACATAAGCTAAAATTTTAAACATAAGTAAAAACAATAATCATCATTGAAAATCTGACTAGAAAATACTAGCTTCAATTTTTGTTTGTTAAGTCAATGTGTATATAATGTTTACTGATACAAAACAAAACAAATTTAAATTTTAGTCTATTCAATATTAATGCGACACTGTGAAGACTAACTGTTCTTCTGGTTATTCCAGAAAGTGAATGACAGGGAACCAGATTACAGCTACAATAAAAATATTCTTTCAGGAGGCTGACCCAGGAGAATTACTGCAAGTTCAATGTCAGCTTGGGCTACCTAGTGAGTTCAGGGGCAGTCTGAACTATAGATTGAGACCCTATCTCAAAAAAAATCTTAAATTTTATTGAGACGTTCTAGAGTTAATAGCCTATGCAAAATAAAAGAAAGAATGTGCTAATGAATCCAATTTATCCCAATTCTGTGTACGAGTTGAATTTATACTTTAAGGAACAGATAATTTTGAAGAATCTATTACCTTTCTAGGATTTATTTAGTGTTCTATTTTCAACCTTTCACACAGCTTGATGTGGTAGATATCATATCATCCTAATGATCTTTAAAAATGAACTGAAGTAAAGTGCAAAGCATTTCCAAATAGAGTACTTTGAATGCATTTGGTATATTCAAGCTTTGAATATATTTTCTACATTGTTTTACTAAAAATGTTAAGTATAACCTTTAAGTATATCTGAGTAAAGTTAATATTGATGAATGACAAGAATGTTAAGTCTCACAGGACACAGCCAAACTTCTATATTCCTTTAAATATTTCACTTTTCCTAGAAGAACTTCATTTAAAAAATTGTTTTTCCAATGCATAGGTAGCCAATGCATGGACCTGGTCATCAATTTCTTATTATAAAATATCTTCTGCAACAGTTACATACACATACATATATGTGTTTCTTCTATAGAAATGATACATTTCTGTATGGCTATTTTCTGTCCAGTTATATTGAATTACAATATTTTGAAAAACATGAGCAAATTACTTTCAGAGATTTGATTGCCTCATGTGCAAAATTGAAGTGATATTTGATTTGCTGAACAGTCATAAAAATTAAACATAATTTTAATGCCTATTAAATTATTTGATTTAAAATCAAGGCTTATAATTTCTATGTTTTCTCTATCATTTAAAAGGAACTCTAGAATGTATTTAAAAGGCTAAAAAATGATAGTGATAGAAACTACAAATGGCTATATAATTAATTCTGACTGTCAGCCACTCTGGAAAGCAACAGGGCAGGAGTAAATTACAGATGTATGTGACTCCAAAGCTCATTGCATTCAGTAAGCCAAGTTTTTACATTCTGTTCTATGGAACCTGAGGGTTCTAAAGTACAAATGCAAAGAGTTTAACTCCAATTTCATTTAAACAAGGCATAACATCCATATATATTCATTTACATTTCTTAGCAAACTGCTTAAAATAATAGTAAATGGATTTTGAGACATAAACTCACAAAGATACAAAATATAAAACAAAACCAGTGTGACCATTTATCCTAATATATCAACTTGCTTGGGTTAAGAAATGCCAAGGGGATTAGGGAAGCACATTTCTGTGTGTCTGGGTGAGTCATGGAAGCATGACTTTAGAAAATCTATCAGGTTCCTCACTCCTTCCTCTCTGAGGATTTTGCCTCACTCTGCTTAAAGGTCTCCATGAAATAAACATTGTACTCCACTAAGCCCTTCTGCTATGATGTTTCTGCCTTGGAGCCGTTGAATTCCTTAAAATCTGGTTGCACTTGAAATCTCTTCATCTTTAAGTTATGGGTGTTTGGTATTTTGTGCTGGTGATGGAAAATAGAGTAATACAAACGACTAGGTACAACATTTTGGAATATGAAATGGACAGAGAATGTAATTATTGGCTTAGAAAACTCAAAGATGCTAAATCCTGATGAAGTGGGAAAGTCAAGAAACAATCCAGTCGTACCTAACAATTCCTAAAATATTAAGCAATGTTAATAGCGTAAATCTCAGAATGGTTTTGTGAAGTAAAGAAGCTTTTGAAAATGTGGTACAATTCCAATGGAAGTAACTGTGGAAAATAATTACTATAACTATATATTTTATAAAGAACATAGCATCAAATCATAAACTACAACAAGATAGCCTTCAAATGTACACAGCAAATCCAAGGTTATTTCACTCTTAAGATATGCATCAATAAAACAGGACATAACTAAGATAAACTGAAGTGAAAATGCTGTTTTAAAACATAACCAGCATTAATTATTTTTAATCTTTTGAACATTTTTATGTTCAAGGAGGTACATATGGTCATGTGCTACATAACAACATTTAGGTCCATGACAGATCTCAAATGATGGTGGTGCCATATGATTATAATCCCTAGAAAAATTATAAACATTTTGGTTTATGAAAATGTAATCTGTGGTATTCACCGAAGAACAAAATTCCCTAGTGACACATTATTTAGGATGAACTCATGTCTTAAAAGTTTAATGACTACATATGCACATGGTAGAAAACATCAAAGTTTGGTACAAAATTATTAATTAGGCTGAAGAGATGGTCAGTTATAGCTTACATGCATGAACCTTTAACTTCAATATCTGGCACCATACACACACACACACACACACACACACACACATCACTATTCCTAATTCCCATTTCCCACACCCTTGTGATGTTTATAGCTTATAGACATTTATCTCTCTCCATATTATCAAGTAATATTGCTATATCAATACTTTAAAAATATTTAAATATCAATTTTTTAATTTATCACTATAGGAAAAATGGATTTAGCAATTTTTTTCATCCAGCCCTTCCTATTGCATTGTATGAAATTACTCCACATTTAAATAGTTACAAAATATGCTTAAGTAAATCAGTACTTAAGGTTTATATGATTATATTATCATAAACACTGAGCTATATATTATTTTTCTTTTCTTGAATGACTTCCTTTGTACTTTGTTTATACACTATCTTCTATTCATTTAAGTTTCTAGGTACTAACTCTCCCTAAGTTTTTCAAAATTAATTAGGAACATAGTAAGTTCTTCTTGAACAGACTTCTAAGAGACCTCTGCTCTGTTCCAACTCAACTGGTTGTGTTTTATATTTTGGAAAAACCATGATGTTAAAATCTACCTGCAGTTTCAACCTAGAGAAATCCCTTTCTCTCTTTTCTGCATTCACACTTTCACTCCTTGTGTCCCATGTCACTCTTTTCTTGATTTAGGATGAAGCTAGTAAATTTTTGTAAAATGGACATATCTGAAGGATCAGTCTCCAAATTCTTCATCAGATTTTAGAGCCTGTCTTTTCAAGACTTTCACTTCATAGCTAAGCAAGTCTTATTTGTTCTGAGGTCACAAAGTGTCCCTGCTCTTTCTTCCATAGGAACCTAACAAGCTGTGTGTGCTCAACATACCCTGCTGGCCAAGACCCTGCTAAATCCTGCCAGATCCAGACACTGCCAAGGGTCCAATTCCAAACTGCAGTGATTATTAATCTTTTTAATGAGTCACAGACATATAGAAATTCTGAACACTATTCCACAAGACACTAATGTATGCATATGCACACAATAAAGTATGCCATTTGCAGTAAGTTTAGGGCTCAAGTTAATCTGTGGTCCTAAACTAAGAAAAAAAACTTATGTTTTAGAAGATTTTTAGTTTTTACTATCCTAATGCCAACTAGCCTAGAGCATCTTATGGGCATAAATAATATTACCCAGTCTATAATAATTATATTTAATAACATTCTGTATGCCTCCAATATGTATAATTAATTTTTGTGATTCAAGGTAGTTATGTTGTACAAAGTTATCTCAAATGCTGAATTAGCAAATACTGAACCATTTTTTCTAGGGGAAAAAAAGGTTAGGATCCTGTAAGCTTCTGTTAACATTTTCACCAACCAAAAATGTATACCCTAATGTTTTTTTTAAAAAAAATTTTTTTATCGGTACTGAGGATTGAACTCACAACTGCGTGCTTACAAGGCAGATGCTTATGCCACTGAGATAAATCCCTAGCCCTGTATACCCTGATTTTATTTATGTTTCTATTTACACCCTTTATTTAATACATACTGTATTAATTAAAGTATATATACTGATATACATACTGTTTCAATAACATTGGACTCACAACGAAGAGCATTGTAAGTCATGCCTGTAATTCAGCTTACCTAACATTTCTTTTCTTTGCCATCTTTCAATTCAGAACAAACACAATAGTCCAGTACTATACTAAGGAGTGAAATCATCCACAAAATGCATAAGAAAGTAAAAATGTTGCACCAACTAGACCAAGAAAAAATACTTGCTTGTAGTATGAAAGAAAGAGTAAGAATATTATTCATCCTCAACTGAGAAACTTTTGCCCAACTTTTTTGTTTCTGTCATTCTCTGCACATCAGCAATGACTATAAAGGCTCAACAAATATTGACTACAGGCTCTGCCGCCACCTGTTTATGCCCCTCTCCTTAAATTCCTGTGTTGAAATCCTAAACCCAAAGTGATAGCAATAGCGATTAGAGTATCTGGGAAGTAATTAGGTCATGAAGGCTCTACCCTTATGTGCCTTTATGAAAGTGACTCCAGAGGGTCTCTGTGCCCCTATCACCATGTAAAGACACAGGGAGAGAGCTCTCTATGAACCTGGAAGCAAGTACTCATTGGACACTGCTGACACCTTGATCTTTTGCTTCGTAACCTCCAGAAGCTGAAAAACAAATTTTCATTGTTTCTCAACAGTTCAACTTATGGAATTTTGTTATAATAAACTGAACAGACTATGAGTTACAAATAAAGTTTATTAAGGAAGAAAATTTACCAACACAGAACACGTGACCCCTAATATAGTGAACCCTATAACCTGCAGGTCTCCAAACCTGTTCCATAGATTCCTGATGTTTGGCACCACCAAGCATAAGTATGTGCATAAATGAGTCTTAGAAGGTAGCTATACTAAAATCTCCTTATATTTTTATAGAAAAGATATATCATTTATAGAAATTCTTTAAAAGAATTTGAAAAATAATGTAAGCATGATGAGACAGGAGGCTAACATATAAATATGCAGATACAGACCTCATTGCTCAGTTTTAATTCAATCACCTTAACTATTGATTGTGCATTTTAAAATACCATGTAATACTTAATATTTTCAATGGTCTATCATGATTGCACATAAATATCTAGATTTTTCAGAGAAGCACAATTTATTCCTTACGGTTTAGGCATTGTATTTGTGACACAGAAAAATTTACTGTGAAGAGAAAACACATGTCAAGTATAGTCATGCTTTGCTTGTTTTTCTCTTTCAAAATCACACCATATTTTCTGTTTAAATATAATTAAACGTTGAGGAAGCACTCCATTCTGAAAACTATAATGTCAATGAGCAAATAAAATTCAAACTTCTAGGTCACACTTAATAATATAGCCATTGAACTTAATTCTGGATCTGCTTTTGGTATCATGCCCCAAAAGCTAAAGAAGAAAAATTTATGACTATCTTCCTAATAAAGTTTGCAGTAATTTAAAAATATCATCTTACACCATGTCAACTGATGCAATACCTATCTTTTATTTTCTTAAGCAATAAAGATAAGAACTATTTATGTGTGCATAGACTTCTTAGACATAAAAACTGACAAAAGATGGGAAAAGATTATTGGGGGAAAATATTGGTAGTAAAAGAATAACATTATGCTGGAAATATTATTGTATCTTTTCAAAGCAAATTAAACAAGTGTTTGAGTATATATTACAAACTCCCTCTTACACTGGACTTAATGGTAGATTTATTGTGATAGACTCTGGCTTTCAGGTGTTGAGTCAGCCCAGAGCTCTGCTGTTCAGTATAGTAGCCATTAGCCCCATGTGTTCCATAAGGCAATTGAACTTTGAATTTACTAAGATTAAACTTTTACTTCCTCAGGTTAACTAGCCATTTTTCAGATGTTCAATAGGTCTATGTAGGTAATCATTATCATACTGGAAGTACAGATTTCTATTATTGTGGATCTTTCTATTGTACTAGGCTGATCCTAACACTTGAAGCAGTAAAATGTGGATGTTAAAGTTATTATTTTATTTGATGATCTCATTTCTTAAATTTATAAAATCTGAACTTTCTGGAAGATGGCAGAATGGTAAGCAGCAGAGAAAACAGCTTCTCTGAGAGTCACCATCTACACACTGGGATATGGCATCATGAGGAAGACAAGAAGGAAGGAAGTGGGTGCCCTGGACCCAGGAAGAATCTGAAGTGCAAATTGAAGCCCACAGAAAGAGTGAAAAGTAAAACTTCAAAGAAGAATAAGGCAATAGCCAGTGGAACTTTTGCCCTGAGACATGACCACTATGCAAGAGGAGCTGTTCAAACCTGGGGACACATGGTCACAGTGATGATGACAGCTGGCAACCCCAGAGGTCTCTGCAGAGAGACATAGGAAAGGAGCAGTGGACATGATGGACCCTCTGGCTTTGAGTGCAGAAGACTTAACCCTCCCATGGGGAGAGAGCAGTTAGCCAGCAGCCAATTTGGAGATGGGCTGGCTGAGCTAGGAACCCAAAACCTCTACCAGCTTTGTGTAGCAGCTCCCAGCTGGGTGTAGACCCATGGAAATTGCTTGGTCTGTGGCAAGTCCAATGAGTCTTGCCTCAGGGAAGACCTGCTGAGATTATCCATTACTCCGCCATGAAGTAACTGCTGGCTTGCTGGGATAGATCAGCACAGTATGAGATTCTGTCTCCACAGGTTGTCTACTAGTGAACCCAGAAAGAATCCTGGAGTTGGACTGTTTGTTTTTGTTTTTTTCTCTTTCTCCTTCATTTTTTTTATATGAATGTGAAAATTGTTCCTAACCTTTTTGTTCATATTGTCTATTCTGTTTTGTTCTTCTTTTTATCTCTTTTGTCTCTCTTTTCCTTCAGTCTTCTGCACCACTTTCTCAAAGTTGACATGATCTCCCTTTGTCTTTCAGTCTTCTCATTTCTTTCTCTTCTTCCACTTCTCTATTTTCTCCTTAATCCATTTTAAATTTGAACCTTTGACAGAAAAATTGACTCATTATTAACTTATACATTTCATAGAATTATCTGGTTTGTTTTACATCTTGTTATATAATCATAAATCTAGTTCATATGGTTAAAAGTTGCAAATTAAGGATTAGCTCAGTTTGTTGTTTTCTAGGCTGTGTTTGATGCTATTGGTATCACTGTAGCCAATATTGACATAATCTTCTAAACAACTATCGGTCCTGGTATTCCATGACTGAGATTAACTAAGGGTCACAGAAAATATGTTGGCACAATGCCAAATCATCAGGGGCTAGGTCATAAAAGCAACAAATTCTCATCTCCAAAAAACTGAAGAGGTAAGATCTTCCAGCAGACTCAAAACTCAAAAACAAACTACAATGGAAAATACCTCAGAGAAGTAATTCTGGCCTAAGGGTCCTAAATGCTACCAATAAAGCAAACCACTATAGACAACTTACAAGCATCACCCCAGGAAGTAAACTAAGAGAGAGAGAGAGAGAGAGAGAGAGAGAGAGAGAGAGAGAGAGAGAGAGAATATAATGAGAAGACACTTAAACAAAATGCAACCCCAGGCATCCAGTTCACCAAACGTAAGTCCAGGGGAGCAACAAGTTGAGACAATCCAAAAGTATCTCACCAGGTCTATCTGAAGTGGAAACAACAAAGCAATTCAATGAGGCTCTGAAAAAAATGAAATCAGGAATAATCTCTCAGATAAATACAGAGTACCAAAATACACACCATGCTTAGCAACATTAGAGCAGACATAGACAAAAAAAAAAAATGAGCTTAAGAAAATTATGCAAGCATAGCCTAGGAAAGAAATGGAATCTATCCAGGAGAATAAAAACTCCATTAAAATTATTCAAAGAAGATTAGGACAGGATCTCAGATACTGAAGACAGGCTTGCAGATAGCAATCAGGAAAAGAAAGATTTCTCAAAAATAGCAAGGGAACATGAGAAATAAATCCAGTGGCTGCTAGATAAGACAAAGAAAAATAAAATAGATTAATTGGAGTCAGTGAACAAGCAGGAAATACCACAAAGGACATTTAAAAATGTTCACAGACATGACAGAAAACCTTCCAAGTTGAGAAAAAGAATTTGACATGCAGATAATGTGGCATATAGAACTCCAATTAGCAATGATCAAAAAGAAAAAAATCCCTATAGTCAAGCATATCATAGTTACAATTCCAGAAATCCAACACGAGAAAAAGAATCTTAAAAGCTGTTAGAGAAAAGAACCTATAGCCAGGGATCTTTCTTTCTTTCTTTCTTTCTTTCTTTCTTTCTTTCTTTCTTTCTTTCTCTTTTTTTTGTAAACTGACAGGTTTTTTTTAATTTTAAAGTGGGTAAAATTAAGCACAACAAAACAGAACAAAATAGAACATAAGGAAGCAATGTAAGAGACATAATTTCAAAGCAAGACAACCAGAGATCTTCACTATCTATCATAGTATTTCTGGTTTTCTTCCAAATAGTTGTCTGTATCTTCACATACAGTGAATTCATATGAAACAATATAGTATAAAACTGATCCAAATAGGATGATGAAGGGGTTTTAGGTCTTCAAGACCAGACAATAGGGAAGTCAACAATGGCTGTTATAGTGTCTATCATTCTCTTCAAAATAGCTGTCCATACCTTCCAGTATGTTAAAATTGAATAAAACAAAACAGACTAAAATCACTGAACAAGAATAATAGTATTGCTAGATTTCACATTATGATGCTATGGAGTCAGCACTGGGTAGTGTAGTGACTCTTTATTTTCAAAGTAATTGTTCATTTCATCATGCATTATATAATCAGTTGTCATAGACTGTTTATAAGTTCTACACATGAAGGAGTCTCTACATGTATACCTATCCTTTCTGTATTAGAGGGAAAAATAAAATAAAGCAAGACAAAATAAAACAAATTCCTAGAGAAACATGAAATGAAAAAGTCATATAAAACCACAATACAGGGTCATCTATAGTGGTTACTATGATGTCTCTTGTTATCTTCAATAGAATTGTCCATATCACCAAGCATAGTATAATTGATTACAGCAGTACATAACAATATTAATAAAAACAAAACATTGGAGACATTATAAGACTTCAAAAGCAGGTAATAATCAAACCAGATTGGGTGTCCTAGTAAATCTTGTCATTTTCAGTGTAGTTGCCTATACTCTTAGACTTGATACTATCAATCATAACAGATTTGAACAAAATCAGTCAATACAAAACAGCAATCTAACAAACCAGATTCAAATAAGATCAGTCATAGTAAAATAGTGTAAGTTATACAGGGCTTCAAATTAAGTTAATAGGAAATTAAGGATGATTACTATATTATATCCTGTTATTTTTAGGATAGCTGTCTCTGCCCTCAAATCTAGTATAAGTAGACAATCAGAAACAGAATATAATCCATCTAAAGAGAGTGGTGAGAGTGATATGGATTTTAAATCCTGTTACAATATTAACAATATCCTCTCCCTTCCTTTTTTAGACAATTACTCCTCTTTGACTCTCACAGGGTGCACTGCACATTTTGGGTGCCACCAACTCCTCTCTCAGTTTTTAGATTGGGGGGGGGGCAACCTGATAGTTATCAAAGTGGTTCCAAACCTTCCCACTCCTGGACTTCATCTCAAGTTGTATTTCTTTATCTACAAATGTCTCAAGATTTTCCTTCATTATAGCTGAGTTGTTCTCTACTGCACAAAAGTATCATGTCTTTCCAACCTATCTGCTGGTGCTGGTCGAATTGCCCCTATTTCTCTCTGGTTCCCTGTCACATAGAACATTGTTTTCTCATATTGAATTTTCAGTCCAGAAACCCTCTTTCAGGTTAATTATATTTCCCATACAGAGCATCTTGATGGACCCTGCCTCCTGATCTACTCTGCCTGTGTTTCTTTTTGTTAGTGTATCAAGGCCATCTATGTTAGAGATTAGAGCCAACCATCACTACCTCATTTCTGCTATGCTATTTTTCTGCCATTGATTGTCTACTTTTCTCCTTCATTCATCTGTCTGTCCCATTCTGGCCTCTCTTCACTTTTTCTAAAATCCTAGTATTTTTTCCTCTTTCTCTAGAATGTCCTTCAGTATTTTTTGTAGGGTTGGATTGGTGATCACAATTCCCTCAGTTTCTCTTTATCATGAAAGCATCTTATTTCTCCATTAATTTTGAAAGACAATTTTGCAGGGTACATTAATCTGGGTTGGAGGTTATTTTCTTTCAGGGCTTGGAGTACTTCACTCCAAGCTCTTCTTGATTTGATGGTTTGTGTCAAGAAGTCTGCTGTGATTTTGATGGATTTTCCTTTATAAGTTATCTGTTTCTTTTCTCTGATGGCTTTTAATACCCTGTCCTTGTGATGAATTTCTAGGATCTTGATTATTATATGTCTGGGTGTAGATCTGTTTTGGTTGTAGCTGGATGGAGTTCTGTATGCCTCACACATCTGAATATCATTTCCTTTTCCTATGCTTGGGAAGTTTTCTTTAATTATTTCTGTGAATAGCCTCTTTATTTCCTCTGTATTTACCCTTGATTCTTCACTCATGTTTTTTATTCTTAAGTTATAGATCCTCTTGTCATCTTCTAGCATTTGTGTTGTTACTGCCTGTTTCCTTCTTATTTTTAAGAGATCTTTCCTTTCACAATCACACATTGCAAACCTATCTTCAAGTTTTGTTAATCTGTCTCTAGTTTCTATGAGGAAATTTTTCCAGCATTTGATGATGGAGTTTTTAATTTAATGGTAATCTCTTTGAACCTGTTTCATGTATTCTAGGTTTTCTTTATATTCTTCATTGAATGTTTCTCTCCTTTTTTGTGTTCCTCCATTTTTCCATCTGTGTCTTCTTGACAGGTGCTTAGCATTTCTTTTAATAATCTTCTTATATCTTGCCTTACTTGAATTAATATTTCAGTTTTGAGCTCATCTATGAGGTCACAAAAATATCTCTTTATCTCCACTGATGCTGTGTCTGATATTCCATGTTTGCTGCCCTCAATCTCTTTTGTATGTATTGCTCCTAGGTCAATATTCATGGGTTTGGGGGCTGGGGGTTTTTCCTTATTCTTTCTCTTGTCATGTTTTTGGTTTCTTCCATACAGGTGTATAATGAAGATCCAGCCCCTTTCCTTGTTGGCTTTGGTTCTTCTGAAGCACACTGATGTAGCCAAGGATTTAGCTCAGTGGCCTAAATGCCTGTGTGGCAAGAACATGGTCATGAGTTCATCCCAAGTTAAAAAAGAAAGAAAGAAAGAAAGAAAGAAAGAAAGAAAGAAAGAAAGAAAGAAAAAGAAAAGAACCTATAAAGGAAAGCCAATCAGAATTACAGCTGACTTCTCAGCACAAACTTTCAAGTCAAGGAGAGCTTGAAGTAAAGTACTCCAAGTTCTAAAGGAAGACAATCTTCAACCCAGATTTGATATACCCCTCAAAACCTCGAACTTCTAGAAAAAGAAGAGCAGGCTAAGCCAAAAGTTCACACAAGGGAAGAAATTATAAAGATCATAGCAGAAATTCACACAATGGAGACTAAAAAAAAAATACAAAGAATCAATGAATCAAAGATTTGGTTCTTTGAAAGATTAAATAAAATTGACAAACCCTTAGCCAACTTTATCAAAAGAAAAAGAGGAAAGAAAAGACTCAAATCCAAGCAATTAATAATGAAAAGGATGAAACAACAGATGCTGCAAAAATCCACAAGATCATCTATGCTTATTTTAAAAACTTATATTCTAATAAGAAGTAAAATACAGAAGATATGGACAGGTTCCTAGATACATATGAATTACCAAAGCTGAATCAAGAAGATATAAAACCCTAAAGAACCCAATATCAATAAATAAAATTGAAGATGTAATTAAAAACCTATCAACAAAGAAAAGTGCAGTTCCTGATGGACTCATTGGTGGATTCAAGAAATTTAGAGAAGACCTAACACCATTATTTCTCAAACTCTTTAATGAAATTGAACGGGATGCAACACTTTCAAATTCATTCCTGGAAGCAAGCATTACCCTGAAACCAAAACCAGAGAAGGGCCCAACTAAGAAAGAGAATTACAGGTCAATTTCCCAATTGAACATTGATGTGAAAATCTTCAATAATATACTGGTAAGGAGACTGCAGCAAATTTTCAAGAAGATTGTACACTGTGATCCAGTGAGTTTCATCCCAGGGATTCAGGGATGCTTCAACATATGTAAATCCATAAGTGTAATACACCATACTAACAAAGCCAAGGACAAAAATCATATGATCATCTCAATAAATGCAGAAAAAGCTTTTGACAAAGTATAGTACCCATTCATGATAAAAAGAATCCTACAACTGTGAGCGTGGAGACCTGAGTGTCAGGCTGGAGCCATGGTGGGGCTGGGCATGCCCTCACAGATTAAAAGCTTCATGGACATGTCACCATTGCTGACTGCCTGTGACCTGTAAGAAACCTGGTGGTCTAGAGGGATTCTGAGCAGCTGCAGGATGTTACCTGGATCCAGAGAGGTAACCGACCCAGATTCTCCTTAATTCTCCATGATACAATGAGTGATATTGACCTTGTTTAAGAAGAGCACCTAGGAGAAGACAAGATGGCTGATCTATGAGCAACAAAATACAAAGCCTCCTGGGAGAAACAACTCATTTGCCAGAATAAAACACCCTGAAGAGACCCAGACAGAGGGAGATCCTCTTGACACAAGAAGAAATTAAAACTTAATAAAGCTTGTCAAATACTTTGGGACTACAACTGAAACAGCTAAAAATTATGGGACACAGTGTTTTCATTCACTGCTACCCACCAAGTTTGCAAAGCCCTGAATCTGCGCTGGCTGGCAGAGCTGCCCAAACTGGTTCCTGCTACCACTCGCATGAAGCACAGCAGCGCTGAAGTCAGGGGTTGGTGAGCCCAACAGAGAGCAGAACCAGTGAAGAGACCTTCATTAATCCATGGTTAGTGCTGGGAATGAGACACCCCCCACCCCACAGGAAGGGCACAACCAAATGGGTGACATGTTGGAATCGGGCAGGAGGAGCCTGAACTGGGAGTGACAGTGACTTCAGTTAGCTCCTCCCTCCCAAGAGCAGATTCATGGGATTTGTTTGGACAGGGCCACGCCCCTTGCTGGGACCCAATGAGCCATCCCAAATCGATTCCCTGCACCTAGCAAGTATTAACCGGGTGAAGGCACCTGAAGTTTGGCTGGCCCAGTGGGGAAGGGCAGGCAAATACAGCCTCTGCTTACACCTCAGTGATAAGACCAGGCAGGAGAGGGTGGAGTTCCCTTGCCAGCATGCTTCAGAGGAAATGTGGCCAACAGGGAAGTGGACTGGGACCTGCACTGTAACCATGTGGAGGAAGCCAGGGCCATGACAGGGGAGAGAGGCAGGAGGAGGACCCTGGCCCAGAACCCTGGGAGCACTGATCCAGGAGAAGGAAAAACAAGGGAGACTGAGGGCGGCAAACACACAACATCAAACATGACTTCAATGGAAATTAAGAGATATCTTCAGGACCTTGTAGATGAGCTCAAAACTGAAATATTAAATCAGGTAAAGCAAGATATGAGTAGAGTAATAAAAGAAACGCTCTCAGGAAGAATCTCTCAGGATGATACAGACAGCAGAAGGGAGGAACACAAAAAAAGGAGAGAAACATTCAATAAAGAATATAAAGAAAATATAGAATACATGAAGCAGATTCAAAGAGAATACCAGGAAATTAAAAACTCCATTGAAAGCTGGCAAAACTCCTTAAAAGAAATTAAGGATAGACTTTCAAAACTTGAAGACAAGTTTGCAATGTGTGATCATGAAAGGAAAGATCTCTTAAAAATAACAAGGAAACAGGCAGTACCAATACAAAGGCTAGAAGATGACAAGAGAATCTGCAATTTAAGAATAAGAAATGTGAACGAAGAAGCAGGAATACATACAGGTGAATTACAAAGGCTATTCACAGAAATAATTAAGGAAAACTTCCCAAGCATGGAAAAAGAAAATGACATTTGGTTATGTGAGGCATACAGAACTCCAGCCACTTACAACCAAAACAGAGCTACACCCAGACATATAATAATCAAGATACCAGAAATTCAATATAAAAACAGAATATTAAAAGCCATCAGAGAAAAGAAACAGATTACCTATAAAGGTAAGCCCATCAGAATCACGGCTGACTTCTCAACACAGACCATCAGATCAAGAAGAGCTTGGAGCGAAGCATTCCAAGCCCTGAAAGAAAATAACCTCCAGCCCAGACTGATGTACCCTGCAAAACTGTCACTAGAAATTAATGGAGAAACAAGATGCTTCCATGACAAAGAGGAACTTGGAGAGTTTATGACCACCAACCCTACAGAGAATACTGAAGGACATTCTAGAGAGAGAGAAAAAAAAACAGGATTTTAAGATCAGTGGCAGAAAGGCCTCAGTGAGTGGGGCAGGCAGTAGAATGAAGGAGAAAACTAGACAAACAAAGGCAGAAAAATAGCATAGCAGAAATGAGGCAGAGAAGGATAGCTAGAATCTCTAACATAGATGGTCTTGATATACTATATTGTTAATAGTGAACCAGGATTTAAAACCCACATTACTCACACTACCCTGCTTAGATGTATTATATTCTGTTCCAGTCATTCTACCTGTACTAGATTTGAGGGCACAGACAGCTATCCCAAGAATAACAGGATATAGTAAATTAAGGTAATCATCCTTAATTTCTTATTAACTTAATCTAAAGCTCTGTAAAACCTACACTGTTTTACCATGACTGATCGTATTTGAATCTGGTGTGTTGGATCGCTGTTTTGTATTGATAGATTTTATTCAAAGCTGTTATGATTGGTAGTATCAAGTCTGAGAGTATTGGCAACTGCACTTAAGATGACAAGATCCACTAGAATATCCACTATGGTTTGATTATTACCTGCATTTGAAGTTTTATGCTGTCTACAATGTTTTATTTTTACTAATATTGTTATTTACTGCTTTACTCAATTATACTCCTAAATTCAATTATGCTTGATGATACAGACATTCTATTGAAGATAATAAGAAACAACACAGTAATCATTGTAGATCACCTTGTACTGTGGTTTTATACGACTTTTTGGTTTCATGTTTTTATAGAAATTTGTCTTATTTTGTCTTGCTAGGTTTTGTTTTTCCCTCTAATACAGAAAGGATAGAAATACATGTAGAGATTCATGCATGCATAGCTGTTTACACTCTCACTGTTTGACTATCTACTTTGTATGCTTTAATTTTGTAATTTGAACAACTATTTCTAAGAGGACAATATGTAATTTATTATCTAGTGATTTCTTACTGTTTATTTTAGTTTTATTTTTTTGGAATTCTGTATCCTTTCTAACCTTTACATATTTTTGTTTCTCTTTAAGTAAAAAAAAAAGAAACCTACAAATTTGGAATAAATGGCCTTTATCTCAATCTGACAAAAGCCATCTATGAAAAACCAACAGCCAACATCATACTAAATGGACAAAAACTGAAAGCTTTCTCTCTAAAATCAGGAACAAAATAAGGATGCCCACTCTCTCCATTCTTGTTAAATATAGTCCTGGAAACTTTAACTGGAGCAATTAGACAGAAAGAAATCAGACAGAAAGAGAAAAAATAAAATGAATAGCAAAAGCAAAAGAAGTTTAGCTATCATTATTTGCATATGACCAGATGTTCTACATAGAAGACCCCAAAAACTACACTAAAAGACTACTATATTTAATAGCATTTCAGTAATGTAGCTGGATACAATGTCAATACTCAAAAATCAATAACCTTCCTGTACACAAATAAAAAATTCACTGAGAAACTGGAGAAGCAATGCCTTTTACAATAGCATCCAAAAAAATGAAATACCTAAGAACCAACCCAACAAAGGATGTAAAAGACCTCCACATTGAAAACTACAGTACTCTGAAAAAGATTGAAGAGGATATTAGAAAAAGGAAAGATATCCAATGCTGTTGAATAGAAAGAACAAATATAGTGAAAATGGCCATACTTCCAAAACTGTTATTCAGATCCAGTGCAACCCCAAACAAAATTCCAATAGTATATCTTACAAAATTTAAGAAAACAATCCTAAAATGCAACTGGAGCCAGAAGAGACCTAAAATAGCAAAGACAGTCCTGGGCAACAAAGACAAGACGGGGAGATCACTTGAAATTATACTATAAAGCTACTGTGATAAAAACAGGTTAAAAGATCAGTGAAACCGATTAGAAGATGCAGAAGCAGCTCCCAACACAATAAGTCACCTTATCTTCGACAAAGATGCCAAACACATTCACTGGAAGAAAGATAGCCTTTCATAAATGGTTCTGGAAAAATTGGCTTTACACATGCTGAAGAATAAAGCTGGACCCATATCTTTTACCGTGTATAAAGCTAAAATAAGAATGGATCAAAGATCTTAGTATTAAAACAGAAACACTAAATCTGCTGCAAGAACAGTAGGTAAAACTCTTGAAGACACAGGTATAGGCAAAGACTTTATGAACAAAACCCCAATTGCACAAGAACTTTTATAAAAAATCAGTAACTGAGATCTCACCCTATTGAAAAGCTTTTGCACAGCAAGAAAAACCACCAACAGCGTGAAGGGATAATTCACAAGGGGGGAGAAAATGTTTGCCAGCTGTGCCTCAGACAAAGAATTACTATTAAGAACATATAAAGAACTTGAAAAAAAAACAGTCCTCCCAGATTTAAAGATCCAATGCAAAAAATGGGCATCTTAGATGAATACACACCTTTCATATAAAGAAATGTGAATGAAAAGTAAATATGTGAAACACTATTCAACATTTTTGGTCATTCAAAATATGCAAATTAAAACAACACTGAGCTTCTACCTCACTGCAGAAAGAATGGCTATTATCAAGAAATAAAGCAATAACAAATGCTGGAGAGGCTGTGGGGGAAAAAGAACCATTCTCTATGTTGGTGGGAATGCAGACTGGAAACCACCATTTAAACAAATGTGGACATTCCTAAAAAAAAAACTAGGACTAGAAAAAAATAAAAATTCTAGGCCTAGAGGTCCCATTCAACCCAGCTATTTCTCTGAATATCTCCCAAAAAGAATTAAATACATCATATCACAGAGACATATGTGTAGCCATGTTTATAGCAGCATAATTTGTAATAGCCACATATTGGAAACAAACTAAATGCCCATCAACTGAGGAATGGATAAAAAAGATGTGTCTTTTTATATAATGGAGTACTACTTGGTAATAAAGAAGAATAAACTGGATAGTTTTATAAGCAAGTGGATGCAACTTGAGACCATACTCATTAGTGAAATAAATAAGATACACGTGTAAAAATCTTATTGTCTCATCTGTGTGAGAAATAAGACATGTATATGTGTATGTATATGTATATAAAAATAGATAAGATAGTTAGACTGCTAATTTGTCTGAGTTCACTGAAGAGAAAGATTCTTGCCATTTGAATGATGATGTTTGACAATTGAATGATGATGTCTTATGCTCTGGGTAAATGATTTGAGGATGACAAGGCACAATGTTTGTACTATTCTTGCCCTCATGTTTTGATATGTTTTGAAATTTTGTTTTAGTGTTTTTCTTTCTTCTTTCTTTTTCTTTTTTTCCTTGAAACAAAATGGATTTAGAAAAAAAATTAGAAAATCTGGAGATAATTATGATGGTTGGTAAAGGCCTCAAATGTAACAATATTATTTACATAAAATAGTCAGATATCTACACAATTTCAAAGTGAAGTCCATCTTCTTTCCTTCCTTCCTTTCTTTCTCACTTCCTCCCACTGTCCTTTCCCTCCTTCCTTGCTTCATTCATTCCCTCTTTCCTTATTTGTTATAGTTTACCTCTAGATGTCCCCCCATAGGATCAAGCACTTAGAGGCAGAAAGTTTGAGGGTGATTAGATTATGTGAATCATTTAGTTGACTTGCTTTTAGGAGATGGAGTCTGATGAACAGAGTTGGGTCACTGAGGATGTGATCTAGAAGGGCATACCCTCCCTGGACCCTTCTTCCTCTGCTTCCTGCCAGGCATGACCTGAGTAGATTGCTTCCATTAAGGGCTTCCATTGTGCAGCTGACCAGTCAGAGACTAAACTTATTTTGAGCCAAAATAAACCTCTGTTCCTTTAAATCATGGGCATCTGGTAACTAAGACAATTTTTTTTTTTAACCAGAGGTGGTGTTATTGCAGTGAAAACTATCTGATCTCATGGTTCAGAAGCCTTGGTGAGGTTTAGAGGTGTGGAATAGAGAAACAGCTCTCAAGTGTTGTAAAATGAGTTTGATGAGAGATTTTGGTCAGAGTTCAGAAGACCATAACGCTGATAGAAATGCAGATGATAAACACAAGTCTCAGGTAAATTCAGTTGAGAACAAGAAATGCATTAGCTGTTGGACTCCAGGTTATGTGTGTTATTCTTTGTCTATCATTTGCTCAAGTCCTGAATGTTAGCAGGCAACTGAGATTAAGGGCATTGAACTAATTAATCTGTTAGAAAATTTCTAAGCATCCTAACATTCAGGATATGGCATGGATACTACTTCCTGCTTTTAGACAGATTTATGGTGAAAATCAGGGGCAAAAACCCCATTCAAAAAGCTTCCTTTTCCCTGGGATGGGAGACTTGGTGAAGCTGGAGCAGAAGAGAGCTTCATTGCTGAAAAGATTAGCATCAAAAAGAAACTGAGTGCTTTATAACAAGAGAGTAGGAACAATACCTTGAATGTGTATGAATATCCAGCAAGGCTCTACTTTTGCATGTTCAAAATTATAAAAGTGAAATATTTTGTTTTGAGAAGAGATCTCTAGGGACGATGGTCAACAACAATGGCTGCCTACAGAATTTCTTTCCCTGTGATTCAGTACATAGTTCTCAGTCATCCAAGCACTTGAAAAGCCCTGCAGCTGTGATATAAGAGAGCCCAACTAGTACCTCTAGCTGGTGTCAGAGCTTTGCAGGGTTCACATGATGCTGGTTTTATGGGTATGCAGACTGCAAGATATGTGGGAACAGGAGGCTTCCACCCAGATTTCAGGAGGATTTGGTGGCCAAGCAATCTACCCCTACAATGGCAGTGAATGAAGTTGTGAGAGTGAAATTGAAGTTGCAACAGAAACCCCAGAATTCTGGAGAAGCAAGGAACATGGAACATGTCAGGAAAACCACAAAGAATGGGAGAAAACAGTTAGAGAGAAGCCAAGAGGATTACATGGCAGTACTATAGTGGTGGGGCAAATTGAGCTCTTCACAGATTACATCTTGGCATCATTTGCCCATGGTGCTGGACATGGAATTATGGGATTTAATATTTGCCTTTCTGGGGTTTTAACTTGCTTTGATTCCTCTGTGGTTACTGTTTATATGGTCATTTTCAAAATGGTTTTCCAAACAAAGAATCATAGTTTCTTCATTGGTTGATTATTCTATTCTTTACAGCATAAAAGCCTCTGTCTACATTTATGGAAACTAACAGTCTACCATTCTTCAGTTTGTAATTATGCCATAATTGAAGCCATTTATGAATTGATTACTGCTATTATAACAATATCACCATCTGGCTAACTTATGGTAAATACAGTTATCCATTTTAGTTCTTGATGATGAGAGGTTCAGTATCAGTGTCCTGATATCTATCATTTTACTGCATTATAACATGGCAAAAGTGTCACATGGAGAAAACATGGAAGCATGTCAACTCAGATCTGTCTTCTCTCTAAAACTATTAATGCTATTTAAGACCTCATCTAACCCTGAGTGGATCACAAAGACCTCATCCTCAAATACCTGAAACACATGAATTTAGGAATGATATTTCCACTGTGTGAACTTTGGGAAACTTATTCAAACCATAATGTGCCTCCTTGTTTTTTAGTTGAACTATTAGTTAAGTTTTTAATTTTTCATCAGTCAAGTATTTTTTCATGCCTTAATTTCTGACAAAATGAAATTATTTTAACATAAAATAATACAAAAGCATTTACTTTTTGCTTTATAATTATCCCATAACTGTTATTATAACATATTTCTACTCCTCAATCTGTACTATTGTTAGTCATAATGATGCACTATGTGACTTATATCATACCATTATATTAAAACTCAACTCTTTAGTGAAAATTTCATAGTTATTCCAATGGCCTATACTCTTTATTTAAGTATTTGCATTTGCTACAGTTTTGTTCCAATACCTTTGCATTTTCTCCAGCATCAAATGTGTTTCAACTTCTAAACTGTTGAATGTATTGACCAAAATTAACCTAAGTAACAATTTTTAAATAATTTTCTCTACAATTCAAACAATAATATTCATTTACTAAGTATAAAGACTCATTCTTTTAATGCAGCCATCCTCCAGGTTTAGAGATTTAGTTATTCACAATCTTGGACCTTGACTTTGCCAAGAGCAGTCAAACACAACTTTATTCTTTGCTGTTAGTCTGTAAGTTATTACCATCCATAATTTACTCTGTCCTTGCTAAAAGTAAATTTATAAAAAAATCAAACAAAGTCATTTAAGACAAAAAATGCTCTATGAGTCTTTCAGGAAATAATCCAAACTTTTCAAAATAGAGGTCTTTTGTACATGGTTGGGGGAAATGTAAACTACTACTCTTCTGTGAGTGCAATATGACAATATGCACCAAGAAATAATCCTTAAGAACTATATCAGACTCATAAGCTTAAATATTGCATTATTTCTCTTACATGAGAAACCCAAAATATCAATTAATTAAAGAAAATCATAAAATATAGAAAAATGGAAACGGGGATAGATTTTTTGCAAGTGGAAAGGGAGCCAGGAGAAGAAGGGAAAGGAAAGAGACATAAAAAGAATGAAGATATGCTATGTACATGTACCCATCCCCCATGTTAAACAATCATTATGTACTACAAATATACAATAACAAAAGTAAAAAGTTATAAAGAGAAGCGTTTGAAGTTTTACTTCTATTTTGTCTTTTAAAACATCAAAGGTTGATATTTCAATAATCATCTAGTAGATACTGCATAGAATATACAAAACAAGAATTTTCCTACTTAATGAGACTTACAGACCCAAATTTCAGATAAGAGGCAGAGCCTGTTGGATTGTTGCCTTACATTTCTCATGCTCCCAGTCTGTTTGACTTCCTTACAACAGAAGGCTAGTCTGTATCTGTCCGTAGTGAATTTCACCATTAAGCATGGAGGGATAAATGGCGAGCCCAAGGTTCATTTGGCAAAGTCTCCCCAAACATCTGTTGAGTACAGTTCAATGGGCATCTTATAAATCTACATCACTGTTAACCACAGTTTGGAAGTGGAGGTTGGAATTTGGGGCATTTAGATATGTTGTACTTAACAAGCTTAGTATTACAGGTGAATGTTAACCACCTGATTTTATGAATTCCATGCAGTTCCCATTCAATTCTGGAAACAGTCCTTCACAAAACTTGAATGAAACATTCAAGAAAAATAGTCTAATTTGCCATTCATTCATCTCTATCATTTCTACCAACAAGTTCCTTTATGATGTATACTGTGATTTCAGTTATAACTTTCTGTTTCAAATAAACCTTATTTTTGTATCCTAAGTGGCAGATAAATTAATGTATTATAATATTTGTCTCCACAACCTCTATTTCACCTAGTGTCAATGTGGATTTATCAGACTAATCATTTACACATAAATTAAGTAGGCTTTAAGCAAAACTGTTCTAGTATATATTACAAACTTGAAGCAAAACCTAATCATAATAAAATGGTTGCTTGGAAGCTTTCAGTGTTTGAATTTTATCTGTCACTGGTTAGTAAAGGTACATGAATTTAACATAGGCAATGAATCACCACTGATACTTACTAAGATAAATTTTTCGGTAGCATCTTACTAAACCTTTGATGATTTCCATGGATCCTGGTTCTAAACCAGCACCTTTTCATCCATGTTTTAATATTTTCCTTCATTACTTGATACACTTTTAAAATGAGATGACTAGTTCTCCTCTCACCATCAAAACAGATATTCATTTATACAACAATGTTAAATTTTCATCTTTCAACTCATTATTCATTACATTTTGATTCCTAAAAAGACAAGGTGGATCCAAACATTTAATGGTCTGCATTTTTTTAATTATGGATTCATATGAATTCATAAAATTAAGGGGTTTTTATCTAAATAAAACTTTTTTGTAAACAATTTCTTCTTCTGATTCATTCATGAATTTGGACAAACTTATTTGGGCATCCACCATATCGCATTATGACATGTTTTCCAATGTAGAAATGTAAACTGAAGAGAAAACCTGTTCTCAGCAAACTCATTGTTTTTGTGGAAGGAAAAAAAGAACACAGACTGGTATAGTATATTGTAACACCATGAAATACTTAAGAAAGCATTATACTAGTTTTTGAGGTCCAGATAGGATTTGTACATTTACTTATTATCATAACAAAAGACAGTAGTGGCAGAACAAATTTGGATGGAACCTGGGCTATGAAAAAGCAAAGATTAAGAAAATATTTCTTTTGCACTTGCTTTTCTGAACTTGAACCTCCATACTTACCTTATGTGAATATTACTACTAAGTTTCATGAGAACAGTGAAAACAGTTAAATCAGCAAATTACAGTATTGGTATATTTGAAGGTCAGATGTGGTGGTGCAACGGCTGTAATCCCAACACATGGAAGAATGTGGCAGGAGGATCTCTGGGAGTTGCAGGCCACCCTGGGGTATATACTGAGTTCAAGGCCAGTCTGAACAGCATGGCAAGATCTAGTTAAAAAGAAAATCTATCAGTATACTTTATTATTTACTAAAAATCAAGGAGAATCATTTTAAAATTTATTGCAGCATCAGCTAATATTTGTACAGTATTTTATTGATTTACTATAAATAAAAGACAATTTTATTTCCCACAGCCAAAAGAAGAAAGCCTCAAAGAATGAGGTTAGCTTTCTGTACCAGCATGCAGTTTTAAATCTCAACTTCTCTATCAGCAGTTTGCACCACACAGCACAGATTAAATTAGTGTGGCAAAGAAGAGGAGGGAAAAAGTGACTATGACAATTGCTAGAGATGAAAAAAGAAACATCAGAAATATTGCAAATACATAAATGTTCTGTACTTATTTTCTATCTTTACTATTTTGTAAGACTTTATAACTTCTCCAAGTCAAGCTATACCATGAATTTTTTTTTTTATCAAACAGCAAATTTTAAGGATAATCAGTGCTGATGTTAGTCTAAGATACATGAAAAAAAGAAAAAACTACAGATACCACTTTGGTTCAAACTTAGGTTTGTTGTTTTTGCTGGGAAATTTGGAAAGTCATATCTGTATACAGTTTAATCTACCTATTGTTTTTATATGGACTTTAACTAGAAGAATATATTTTTCTGCATTTTAAATAAAAACAACTGTATTTTAAATTTAAAAATCTGTAGTTCTGCTTATGAAAAATTTTTTTCATGACTCCACTGAAAGACTAAAAATGCTGGGAGAGTGAGCTTTGCAATGCAGAGCTCTGCACATGCCCTTTGAAGAAATATGCATCTTTGGCACAAAATGTTTGTTGAAGTAATAAATAAATGTGCCCAGACCAATCTCTATATGAAATATGTATCCAAACCATAAAAACTAGTATGTCCAATAATATCAGCCCTGGCCAAACTGGGTGATAGTGCAGTAAGAATTTCTTCAAATTAATGATAAGGAATCTACTATATTCATTTACTTATTTTATTTTAAGAAAAAAAATTGAAACAAAGAGGGTAGAGATAATACAAAATCTCAAAAACAAAACAAAGAAGAAAAAAAAAATAGTAACCAGTAAGAAATCACTAGTTGGTAATTATATATTTTCCTCTTTGAAGTAGTTGTTCAAGTTACAAAAGTAAAGCCTACAAAGTGGATATCCAAACAGTGAGACTGCAATCAGTTTTGTTCATCCATCCAACTAAAACTTTAGAAACATGGTTATTAATCCCACACACTCAAACATACATGCAGTTATATCCTTTAGAATACTTTCTTTTCCTCTTTTTTTCTTTACAATAACTATAATCCATTCTCATAACTACTTACAAGTTCTACACATGTATAAGTCTCTACACATACATCTAGCCTTTCTGTATTAGAGGGAGAAACAAATTAAAACAAGTCAACAGTACAAATTCCTAGAGAAACATGAAATGGAAAGGACATATAAAATCACAATACTAGGTGATCTATGGTAGTTACTATGATGTGTCTTGTTATTTTCAATAAAATTGTCTATATCGTCAAACATAGTATAGTTAAACTTAGCATTGCATTACACTATTAATAAAATCTAAACATTGGAGACATTATAGGACTTCAAAGGCAGTTAACAATCAAACCAGAATGGGTATCCTATTGAATCCTGTCATCTTCAGAGTAGTTGCCCCTACTCTCAGACTCGACACTCTCAAGCATACCAGATTCAAATAAAATCAGTCAAGACAAAACAGTGATATAACCAATCTTCTCTGTCTTATCTCTGCCATGCTATTTTTCTGTTGTTATTTGTTTACTTTTCTCCTTCATTCCACTGTCTGCCCCTTTCTTTGAGGCCTTTCTGCCATTATTCCTGGAACCCTGGTGGTTTTCTTCTCTCTCTCTAGAATGTCCTTCAGTATTCTTTGCAGGGTTGGACTGGTGGTCACAAACTCCCCCAGTTCCTCTTTGTCGTGGAAATATCTTGTCTCTCCATTAATTTTGAGAGATGGTTTTGCAGGGTACATCATTCTGGATTGGAGGTTATTTTCTTTCAGGACTTGGAATATTTCACTCCAAGCTCTTTGTGATTTGATGGTTTGCATTGAGAAGTCTGCTGTGATTTTGATGAGTCTTCCTTTATAGGTAATCTGTTTCTTTTCTCTGACTGCTTTTAATATTCTGTTCTTGTGATGGATTTCTGAGATCCTGATTATTATATGTCTGGGTGTAGATCTGTTTGGGCTGGCTGGAGTTCTATATGCCTCATTTATCTGAATTTCACTTCCTTTACCTATGTTTGGGAAGTTTTCCTTAATTATTTCTGTGAATAGACTTTTTATTTCATTTGTATTTGTTGCTGCATCTTCATTCACATATTTTACTCTTAGGTTATAGATCCTCTTGTCATCTTCTAGTCTTTGTATCATTGCTTCCTGGTTCCTTGTTATTTTTAAGAGATCCTTCCTTTCACAATCATATGTTGCAAATCTATCTTCAAGTTTTGAAAGTTTGTCTTTAGTTTCTGTTAAAAGGTTTTGCCAGCTTTCAATGGAGTTTTTAATTTCCTGATAGTCTCTTTGGATCTGTTTCATATATTCTAGGTTTTATTTATATTCTTCATCAAAGGCTTCTCTCCTTTCTCTGAGTTCCTCTATTCTTTCATTTGTGTCTACTTGAGGATTACCCAGGACTTCTTTTATTAATCTTCTTATATCTTGCTTCACCTGAGTTAGAATTTCAGATTTAAATTTGTCGATGAGGTCATGGAGATATTTCTTTATTTCTGATAAGGCTGTCTCTGATGTTACAGGTTTGCTGCTCTCAATCTCCTCTGCATTTATCTCTGCTGGACTTACTTGCCCTGGTTCTGCAGTTAGAGACCTTTTGCTGTTTCTCTGACTGGTCATGTTTCCAGCCCCTTCAGATGGTTGGGTGGTGGAGGTCTCTGGGCCTTTCATATTGCTTACAGTTGTTTCTGAAGCGCACTTGCTAGGGAAGTGCCGGCCCCCACTCTGCTGCAGATCTGTGAGGTGCACACTGAGATCCAGCCCCTCCCCCTACATCAGTCAACCAGTTTATGCTTCAGCGAGTTCATGTGTTCTTTGGGGATGCCACTGGCCCATAGCAGGCTCGACCGGCTATTGGGTTTCAACCAGGGGCCTGGCCTAGCCCAAGCAGATCCCACCAATCTGCTTTGTACTAAGAGTCATCGATGGATGCCACCTGGGTTTTGATTCAAGTCAGCCCTGCCCAACTCCAAAATGTCATCTAGCCAGTCCTCCTGATCTGGGGAATCCAGTTCCCACCACTCACCAAAGTTCATGCAGCTCGACGGGCTGTTTCCACTCCCTGCCACAGCACCTCCTCCAACTGAGGGTCTGGAGCTCACCAACCCCCACTCTCAGCAGGGCTGCAATCTCAGGTCGATCCTGAGTCAACTCTAAGACGTGCTGGTACAGCGACCAGGGTTTGCCCATCTTTAGCCCTCCATCCACGCTTCTTCTTCTTCTTCTTTTTTTTTTTTTTTTTCTTTTTCCTCAGTTTCTTCCTGGGCCATGAGAATTCATCTCCTTTTGTCTGGCTTTCTCCCTGTTGTCATGTTCCAGCATCTGAGTTTTATTTTTTTTTTTCAGAGAGGCTCTCTTATCGTGCCACCACTCAGTCAGCCATCTTGCCTATTCATTTACTTCTAAGAAGCAATAGTTAAAGCAACTGTTTTTTTTTCTTTTAAGCCCAAGTTTTTAAAAATGACACAAAGATTGAGAATAATTTCAAAAACTGTATGTGGGCAGTACATTCTAATATCAGTTGGTGGCTTCTTTTTCTAAAGCAACATACATCCTTTGAGAACCAGGAGTCTACTCTGTTGGCAACTTTATTCTTAATATTTATAATATAGTTAAGCACTTAAATGTTTATTGACTGAATAAGTAAGTGAACAAGTTAATGAAATTAAAACTATATAATGATTAATAAAATCTTGAGAATAGTTTCTTCAATTCCAATTCTCTTCCATCTGCTTAGGTTCTTCAGTCTATATCAATGTCCATTTCTTTCTCTGATCTTAATACTAATCACAATATATTTTTAACTATCTTTTAAATCTAAGAGCAGAAATGTAATGAGGTGGCTCTGTCTCTTATGTCTCTTCCTTAAGGTGTTCTTGTAACACGTAGGGTCCAAGAAAATCTCAAGGAGGACACCTTTTAGCTTCCCCAAGAAGCCTTGCTTTGTCAGAAAATGTCAATATTCTTTAGATACAGCATGTTCATTTTCTCCTTTAGTCAAAGATAAGAAAAGATGACAATCTATGGGGAAGGAAGAGTGCCTTTTAAGTTTCTTTTTACATATTTCTTAAAATTATTTTACTATTTGCCATGTCACAAAACTTCCCATATGATCAAGAAATAAGATGATCTACCAAAATATTTGAGAAGACTACTTCTTTGATAAAGAAGAGTCTGGAAGAGTCTGAGTTTAAGGAAATCACCAGTTATAGAGTAGTATTCAATGGCAGTGACACTGTAGAGTTGGTACCACCTAGGACCAAAGGGAAATTCTCCCAAAGGCAGCTATATGGATGCACAACTAGCACTAGCCATAAACTGTGGCAGAGCACACAGGTATCACTGAGAAACTGAAACTCTCCTCTTCCCTGCTAACCTCCTATCAGCCTCAAAAAGAAGCAAGGAGATCTTTCATAAGCCCATGGGGTCCATCTTCCTATACGTGGAATAGAATATGGCAATTTAAACCACGTTTCCTGTTATTGTTTTGCTTTTTGGGTGATATCAAACTCAGGACCTTGCACTTGCCAGGCAGGCACTGTGCAACTGAGCTATATCCCCAGTCCTAAACAACATATTTTAAAAAGTCAATTAGGTATCTCATTAAATATTATTTCCACCAATTTACTTATTCCCAAATCAGACTGCTAACAGTATCTAAGAAGGATCTTCAGGGAACTGTTGTTCCCCCCACCCTGCTTAAATATGTACGTAATTCCTTGATTCAAGAAAATGCAATCCATCAAATTCTAACTTGCAGAGCAGATCAATGAAGAGGTTATTATTCACACTGCAAAAAAGTTTTACCCAAATCTCCCTTTGCACAGAGTTCCCTTAATGAAGTTAAGGATTTGGGTTACAAAGTAACAATCAATTTCAAAGAACCAATAGATACGTATCCACATCAATTAACAAACCTGTGTGTCATGTACTAACAAACTTGTTTACCAGAAAATTTCCTAATTTCTGTGATTATATGACTATTACCTATTTTAGATGACTTGTTCCCCCCAAAAAGACAGTCTTCTTGATTTTCATGTCACTAGGTAAATATAATATTTATGGGAATAAGTGTTTAACAACCATTCATCATCACTTTTTCTCTTGTGTTGAAACATTTTGGGTAATAAGAGATCTTCCAAACGAAGAAATAGAACACTGTCTTTAATGTCATGGTCCTTGAGTTGGAGGCCAGGGTATTCCCTGGTTTTCTTTACAATACTAGTGAGATCCCTAACTAATTTTAACAGTAAAGGAATGTGACTGATGTAGGATGCTGCTGGTAGTTTAGTGATATTCTTTTAGCAATAAAGAAGGATTGAGCAAACACCTACGATAAAATGAGATAGTGGGGCTCCTTGGAACTGTCACTCTAGAAGTTTATGGATTTTTAATGGTTAACCATTTTACCCTACCCCTTTGTCAATAATATCTCTCCTTACAGTAATCATGCTTTGTTCTTAATGGATACTAATTTCTGCTATTATGCATTATTTCCACTTTTTTTTCTTCAGAAAATGGGGGATTTCTCCTTAAAGGACAAAGAGAAAACAAGAAAGATGCTAAAAATGAGAATTAAGAAAAGCTGCCCCAGAAAGAATTAGTATTCAGAAATTTCTGATAGTACTATAATTCCTAGAAGGGGATGATTTATTTAGAGATATTCAATTAATTATTTATAGAAACAAAACTCAAGGGAGTGCTGCCTTCTCTATTTTGATCTATATGCACTGTCCCTTGCCAGGTGGGTTTCCATTCACAGAACCCAAAAACCCCAGTTTGCCTACAACCTTGATAAAATTGTTTTCCAACGTGAAATTTATTGTAGTACTGATGACAGTGACTTTTCTCTGTTCATAATGCTCCGTATTTTCACAGCTAATTGTACTTCTGTTAAACAAATAAGTTTTGTCTTGCTGTCTACAGAGAAAGGCTTTAATGAAGTCCAAGACCCAGGTTATAAGCTTGCTTGGCAGCATCATTATCTGGGATGGACCCATTCAGTGTAACAGGACTCAGTGGCCCTGCTGTAGATATCTGATACTTGCCAAGAACAACCTCATGCACCAGAAGTAGCCAAATACAGAGCCAGACAGTACTAAGATTGGCAAATGGGAAGTAAGAAAGAGTGAAGGCAATCATTTATTTAAAACACATGAAGATTTGGATTTTCATCTTACAATGAAAGAAAAGAAAGATGATGTTAAAATATAGAGAATTCTGATGCTGGAATCATTTTAATAATATGAAGTGTATTATGGCAATATTTCCCAGAAAATATAGTTCTCAAGACAAGAAAAACATTTCCCAAATGAATAGTTTCCACCTTTGTACACATTTCTTTTTCCCACGATTTTTAAAATTTTTCCTTTGAAAAGAATTGAATTTTATAATAGCCACTCAAGCAAAAAATATGAAGAGAATCATCTACTGCTAAAGAGACTAATAGTTGAATATAGAGATCACTCCCACTCACTCTCACATTTTAATGCAAAGGCCTTCAGGGATCATATTAAAATTTTGATGAGTGTAGTCATTACCTACTCAACAGCAAATGTGAAAACATAATGGTATAAATACTCTATCTGAAAAAAAAATTTAGGTTTGTAATAGAGGCACATCCCTTTATTTTGTCCTTCATTCAGTCAATAGTCCTTAATTCAAGAAGCTAAAATAATATTTTATCAAAGACTTCAGCTTGCACTGAAAGCATATACTCTATAATCCCCCTCATAATACCAGTAAGTCATAGTTCAATAATTTTACTTAAAGAATTTTCCCATTGGGGAAAATAATAGAACAATTTCTCTTATTTCTGGTATCAAATAAGAAAGCAGTGCCAACCTCATAACCTATACTTTTTACTCTGATGTGCATTGTTTACAAAACCCTAACAGGCGCATGATTGCAATGTGCAATCTTGAAGCATGTTGGTTAGGGCTCTGCACTGGAAATGATCATTTCCATATTTTCTGGAACAATTCAAAGATTGCATAATTATGAAGGAAAATGATAGGGAAAGCCAGCAAGAATTGTGGGCAGGATACTGTTTTTTCTTTCAAAACACGGCCTTTCATGTGTTGCAATTGAGTGCCTAGAGATGTCAAAAAGGAAAAAAGAAAGATGCTTGCCAAAATTATAAAACTAGTGGCTTAAAAAAATGACACTCAGACACTTTGTGAAGGTATCATCCTCATAGCATATCACACTCTCGGAAGAATTACAACTACACTGTCCAAAGGTTCACCAACCCTAAAATTAGCTATGATTTCTTCCTTTGAAACTAACAAAACATGGTTGTAACCCTCCACGCTGTACCATTAGTTGGACTCAAAAGAAAATTCTAGAATGGTATGTTGAAGGATTTATTTCTCTGCTCTAAATAGAAAAGGATAGGGGACATCAAAAATGTGATGGCAATTGCCCTGAAAAGAGTGAAGGATCACTCTTTTTATTGATTAGAAAGGTTTTTGTGCTCACAAGAATACTTCAAGTATAGAATTGGCATAGATATTTGGCAATAATGCATGAACTCTGGGAAGGGAGAGATGGTAAACTAAAAAGAGATCTGGGAGCTGTGCCAGAAGTGGGAAAGACTTGATTCAAACAAGATGAATCAAAAGAGTATTCCTGGGTTTAGCACATATAGTAAAACTCACAGAAATGCTCAGAGAATGAATAAAAAGTAAAGCTATATTAAGTAACACTAAACTTCATAAGAAAAAGAATAAACTATTGAATTCAGTAAACTTACCATTCACAAATTTTTCCAAGCATTTTGCATCTATATGTATATTCTGTCATTAACTTACAATAATTTGAAAAGTATTTCTCTTTAGTCAAATATTTTAGTGCTATAGCTAATAGTAAACACCCTCTAGAGTACTGGCAAAGTGTTGTAAAGAAAATATCTTAAACAGCAATATTACATAAAATTAATCTTCTAGGGAAATTTAGGAAAAATGTGGAGATAGGTACATTATATTATAAATACATGCAATTTCACAATTGGTGATTATTCTTACTAAGTTTTTCATATTTAACATCATCACAGAATAAGACCACATGGATATAAATAATTTAACTAAAAAATCTCATTCTAAGTAACCCACTCAAATTCAAACTTTCACAATACCCAGACCCAAGCTCTAAATGCTTCATTATGATTTATCATTAATTATAATCCAGGATATGGAAAAGAACTTGCATACAACCTTATGGAAAAGCAATTAATGACAGCTTGATCTTTAAAATTTATTTCTTATATATATCTCACAAAAAAATGAAATTTTTTAATGATAAATTTAAATTCCAGACAAAGATTTCTAAAAAAATAGCATACATATCTGAAAATATTTGAGTAGGATTTTATTACATGACTTCTAATATTTAACAAAGATGATTGTGCTGACCAAGAGGAAGTATGGTTTCCCTAAAGAAATGACAGTCTTTTCAACAAGCAAGTTGAGAAATTCTCTCTTGTAGATGAGTTAAAACTCCATTTGAGTTAAGCATCAGTTTGTGGTCAATTGAATAAACAATTAATTGCTTATGTGAAAGCAATTAATGACTACATATAGGTCTCCTTTTAATGAAAGAGAAAAAAATACTTCTCCCTGTTTTGTTATCATATAAATACACAGATGATAAAGAATCATCCAAAATTATCAAGGATCAAGATCAAAGTCAATACTAAAAGAAAAAAAATTTTTGTCTTTTTTTTTTTTTTTTGGTACCGGGGATCAAACTCACAACCTCACGCTTCCCAGGTAAGCACTTATGCCACTGAGCTAAATCCCTGGCTCTAAAAGGTAAAGTTTAGTAAAGGATAAATTTTAAATCCTGTATTACTCTTCAAGAAAATCTAGTAGTTTACTCAAAAAAGAAGTAAATATTTTCATAAACTGGAGTTAACATAAGGTCATGAAAAACATTTCATAAAATCTTAACTTACACAGAAATAAGAAGAAAGATTGTAGCTAGGCTTCTACTTTATGTTGCTCACACCACATGTAGGAAACTATGCTTATATGTGGCTGCTACGTTTTACTATGTTCTTTGATGAAACTGGAGAACTTAGAGAACGAAGGTGAGGACACTAAGGGATCATGCTAATATATGTAAGATAATGTTGGAAGGAAGTAGGGATGCCTGTCATGAACTGAGGACACTTAACGAAAACGTGAGTGCTACTGTAAATAAAACATTAGAAGCAGCCTTTTGTAATGGAATGACAAAATCGGTAACTTCAATGCAAACGCCAACCTATGGAGATTTAGAAGGAGACTGAATATCAGTGTCACAGAACAGCTTCTTACATTGTGTAATTATTCAAAATTAGAATTGATTTCAAGTTGGTGAGGTCCCCATCACTGAATGATCAATTGGCATATGTTCTGTTACCCAGACAACTTGATCTGCCAGGTCCCTCCAGAGTTAAGGATGTGCATTCTGATTCCTCCCTTTGGAATGATGAAGAGGGTCTGCTGGACAGTTTATTTCCACGTTGTTTCACACATCTCTGTGGGACTGTGTGCAGCTCTCAGCAGGGACAGAAGACACTAATATCTATGCCAGGGAAGTCACTCAGGAAACAAATGATCTAAGAAGTCCCAGTGGTTTGAAGCCAGGCTTTGAAGGGCCGCTCCATGTGGCAAGCCTCAGATCTGATTCGACTGGTTTCCTGCAGCCTGATTAGATGAGATTCCTTGAAGTGAGAGGTCTGCAACTTAAGTCTTGCTGGTGACTTTTCCCTTTGGCCATCAGCCTATTTCATCTCTTTGTGGCAATAAAGATAAAACCCAGATCAGTTTGTTTTAAAGAGCATCACATTCACACAAGGCTCTCCACCTCACCTCTTCCTGTAAAGAAATCCACACTGCCTTTCTAAATGATACATACCTGGGCAGCTTGAGATAAAACTTTTCCCTTTTTATCTAATCTTTTGTGCTGGTGTAAAAAGGAAATCTCACAAACTGAAAGCCTCAAATATTAATGAGCCAGGGCATTCTTCTTTTAGACCTCTTTGAATTTTAATGAATTTTAATTTGAATGAGACAGAAAACAATCTCTGGTAGCAAGACGTTGCATTTCCATATTTAGACATCATCATAATGGAAATTGATTTATTAAAAACAATTTGAAGCATAGAGTAGCTGGTACTATTTATCATTTTAACCCGATAAGAAATAGAATGTATTTCTAGAGGTGGTGTATTTGCCAGCAATCCTTTGAGGGGCAAAAAAGAAAAAACCTCAAATTTCAGAAGAGATACTTTAGAATTTGAAATTGGAAATTTTATTCAGGTTAGGGAAAGATAACCTAAGAGTAATAGTCATATATTAGTCTCTTCTTTAAAAACTGTTTACAGTAAAGCACAGAAACATGATGTCAGCATGTCTTTCAGTGATCATCATGCTGTGAAATCATTGCTAGTTGAACACTGTCACAGTGACCTCTCCAAAGCACTGAAAAATCCCCTCCACATTCATAGCATTTTATGTTTCAGGTTAGAGGTAAGGGTTTCAAAAAATGATACATTTGGGGAACTTTAATACAGTAGTTTGTAGAATGGGTGAAACTCCTTCCCCTGTAAGATTATAACCTGATTTTCTCTGAATTGATTTGGGCCAATATTGAAAACAGAACACCAGGGTCAACCTGATGAAACCTTGTTAAACTTACCCCTAACAAGTTTAGACACATTGATGTTTAAAATGCACTCAGCTAAACCAGGTCATTGTGTAAAAGTAAATCCTTAAGTATACATTTAAAATCAATTTTAACCTCCTGGTGATCATTTTAACTGCCTACTGCAATTCAACAAATGTTTGATAACTTTTTAATGCAAGTCTCACTTGTTTTGTTTGATTGGTTTTTACCTAGATTACTCAGCCTCTGAGCCCTTCCTTTGGTTTTGAGGAGAGAGACAAAGGACCGGCCAGTGAATGGATCTCCACTTGCTCTCTTGCTGTTCTCAATACATGGACAGTCTTATCTCCTTCTCATTCCTCAGGCTAGGGCTACTGCTACAAAGAGAGGAAATGATTACTTTTTCTTCTCAACCCTTATGGGTCTTTAATTTTCTGTTTTGCCACTGGAAGCTTCATTTTTATGATCTTGGTTTTTATGTAGTAAAAGATCTCAATAAATAAACTCAAAGGGAATTAAATTCTTTAGCACAATGCTTATTTTCCTAATTAATTACAAGGTCTTATTTCAGGTCAAGGAACAGGGCAAAAATCCTCCAGACCACTCCTGCCCTCAGGATGGGTTTTAAACAACTCCATCATAGTTTTTTTCTCTAATATTCTTCTGAGAATCCTGATTATTAGACAAGAGCTCTTCCTTTCTTTGTCACTGGAAGCTACTGGAGTACTCATGAAAATAAAGCTCTAAACGGTTTTCATCTCAGAATTTCTAAGTGGCCAAGTTATACCATAGCTCTTGCTTCATTCCCTAGAAAACTTTGGTTATTATACGTATCATACATACTTATAAATAGAAAAATAAAGAACCAATGAAGTAGCAATCCTCTTACATGCCTTATATGTGTTGACCTTTGTTTGTATTCTAATTTTAATAATACATACTCTTCTAATCAAAATTAATGTTTTTTATGTATGTTTTCAGAAATGCAACTTCATATTTCTGATTCTTTTAATGTTTTTACTGCTTTTTCTTATTTTAGATTATGTAGAAACAGCAGAAAGATTCAGTTTTTCCAGTGTCCCTGTGGGGGAATATATTATATTTGGCATAGTCTTATAGCAATAAAACTGTGCAGTGAACACTTCATATCTGCATGTTATGAATCATTAGATTCAATGCAGTAAATAAAACTTTAGGAAAAGTGTTGCATTCATATTAAATATCTATAGACCATTTTCTTGTTCCCTAAATAATACATATAACAACTATATAACATTTAAATTGTGTTAGGTAGTATAAGTAATCTAGAAATGATTTTAAGTGTTTTGAAGAATGTATTTAGGTTATATACAAAATTAAGCCATTTTATATAAATAATATAAAGCTAAACCATTTTATATAAATGACTTGAGTATCCATAGATTGTGGTGTCCTTGAGGCTCATGGGATAGAGCCTTTCCACTGAGGAATATACACTAAATATTGGTAACTGATCACATTTCAGTCTAGAAGAGAAACGAAAAGTTACAAGATTTTAAAAGATATCTGCTTTAAGGATAAAGGCTCCAGTCCTTTAGCTGTCTGAAATATTTCCAATTTTTGTTCTGCCTGAGATTTTCAGAATTCATTTTTAAAAAATGGGATGTCAAGATTTCTGAAACTTCTGCCCAAGGGAAACCTAAAAATTCAATTTAAAGATCAGTGCGTTGTTTCTCATTGACATCTCTTTCTATTACCACTTTTTGAAACTGTAAGCATCAATTTTCCAAAACTCAAAAACACTGTATAAAATTTGAGATTTCTCTTCTAAAACAATTATATAATTATTAACAGCCTGATCATCTCACTTATAAGGTAATTTTAATGAAATTCAGTTGCATTCATATTCTCTTATTTCATGAAATTTTCCTTTATTTCTAAATTAATTTCCCTTAATTTCTAAACCACGTTTTCAATTATTGGAATTACCTTGAATAAACAGTACTGCAATAATTTACATTTGTATTTGTCTCACATAGTCCAATATCCATAATGATCTATATTGCCAGGTAAGCATTATAGTTCATTTAATTTCTAGTTTATGAAATGTATTTCTTAGAATAGCTTTTGTTTCACAGAAAAATTGAGGAAAATATACAGAGAATGCCCATAAACTACCACTACCACACATACACAATCTTAAGAGGAATGTATTTATTATAATTGTTATTATTACTATTATTATTATTTTACCAGGGATTGAACTCGTAACCTCACACTTGCCAGGAAAATGCTTATGCAACTGAGCTAAATCCCCGGTCCCTATAAATGCATTTGTTATAATCAACAAATGTCTCTTGACATATTATTGTCAAAGTTGACCATATATTTTAGGGTTCATATTTGTTGATGTACATCCTATGTATTTTGACAAATGGGTAGTGAGGTGTCTGTCACTGTAATATTACATAAGATAGTGTAACTTCCCTCAAACTCCTCTGTGCTCTGCCTATTCACATTTACCCACACACATAACACCTGCAGTCACTAACATTTTTACTATCCCCATAGTTTTTGCCTTCCTAGAATGCCATATAGTTGAAATAATACAATTTGTAGGCTTTTCCAAATGGTTTCTTTCACATGGCAATGTGCATTTGACTTTTTTTGTGTGCCTTTTCTTAGCTTGATATCTCATGTCTTGTTAGTTGCGAATAATAATATATTACATTTCTAGATTACCTGTTTGTTTATTTATTCACTTACCTACAGAAAGATAGTTGACTACTTCCAACATTTGTATTTCTGAATAGATGCTGTAAGCATCTTATGCTGGCTTGTGTGTGCACATAAGATTTTAATAACTCCATTGGGCAAATATCAAGGAGTATGATTCCTGCATTTTGTGATGAGTATTTCTAATTCATAAGAAGCTGCCAAATGGTCTTACAAAGGATATTTACCATTCTACATTCCACCAGAAATGAATGAGGGAGCCCATTTTTCCATATCCTGGATAGTACTTTGCTCTTGCCAATGTTTAGGACTTTGGTTATTCTAATAGGTGTAGAGCATTGTTGTTTTATTGCAATTCTCTAGTGACACATGATCTTAAGCTGTCTACTGTATTTCATTACTTGTCATCTGTTTATCTTTTTTGGTGTATCACCTGTAGAGGTTTCTTTTTACTGTTTTTAAATTGGGTTCTTTATTTCTTATTGTCAGATTAAAACATTTTTGCATAATACTTATTTTGCATCACAGTCACATATGGAACATGTCTTTTGGAAATATTTTCTTCCTGTATATGGGTCGTCTTCTCATTTTTTGACGTGGCCTTTCACAGAGCAGAAAGTTTTAATGAAGTCTGCCTTATCAACTCTTTATTTCGTGGATGGTTTTGGTGTTATTTCTAAAAACTATCACCACATTGAAAGTCATCTACATTTTCTTCTATGCTATAGCTGAGGAGTTTCATAGTTTTGTGTTCTACGTTTAAGTCCATGATTTCATTTTTTATTTCTTCTCTGAATGATGTAAGGTCCATTTCTAGAGTCCTTGTGTGTGTGCATACATATGGATATCTAGCACCATTTGTTGAAAGACTATCTTTGCTATTTTGCATTGCCTTTGCTTCTGTGTCAAAGGTCATTTGACAATGTTTTTGTGGATCTTTTACTCAGCTTTCTATTCAGTTCAATTCACCTATTTTTCTTTCACGAGTACCACACCTATCTCTATTACAATTGCTTTATGTAATTCTTGAAGTAAAGTAGTGTCAGTTCTCCAACTCTGTTCTTTAATATAAAGATAACTTTTTGGAGTCTTCTGTCTCTTCAGAAAAATCTGTAAATCAGATTGTCATTTTTCACAAAATTAATTGTGGGGGTTTTGATTAAGATTACATTGGGGTTATAGATCATACTGAGAATTGGCATATTGATGATATTGGGTCTTTCTACCCATGAACATGAAATATCTCTCCATTTATTTACTTACTAGAGACTTGTAATTTTTCCTCTTATAGATCTTGCACATATTTTGTTAGATTTATAATTACATATTTCATTTTGGGAATGTTAACATAGATGCTAACATTTTTAGTTTCAAATCTACTTTCTTATTTCTGATATATAAGAAAGTGATTGACTTTCTTATTCTTGTAAATCTTTCCATAACTGCTTGTTAATTCTGGGACATTTTATTTTTAAAATTTTTCCATGTAGACAGTCTATTATCTATGAGCAAAGATAGCTTTATTTCTTCCTTCCCAAGCTAAAAGTTTTCTTTTCTTTTCTTTTCTTTTCTTTTCTTTTCTTTTCTTTTCTTTTCTAACTGCATTAGATAAGACTTTGTACAGCACTGAAAAGCAGTGATGAGGGAAAATCTTACCTTGTTCCCAACCTTATTATTAAAGGTTTGAGATTTTTCACCATTAGATGTGATGTCAGCCATACATTTTTTTGTGGTTGGTCCTAACAATTTCGAGACCAAGTGTTCTAAGAGATTTTATCAGGAGTACTTGTTGAAAATTTTAATATGATTTTTTGGATCTATTGACATAATTATGTAATTTTTCACCCTTTACCTTTTGATGCAGTGAATTACTTTAACTGATTTTTGAATGTTGAAACAGCTTGATTTAACTGTTTAATTTTTCTGTTTAATGTAGATTTATTGTATCCTTTTTCTATTGTTCTAAAGTGGAAACTTAAGTTAGTTATTTTATGTCTTTCCATTTTTCTAATATATGTAATTAGCACTATAAATTTCTTCCTAAAAGCAACTTTCACCACATTTCATAACTACTGATGATGGTATTTTCACTTATTTTGAAATAACTTAAAATTTTTCTTGACATTTCTTCTTTGGCCCATATGTTATTTAGAAATATATTGTTTAATCTTCATATATTCAGAAATATTCAAAATATCCATTACTGATTTCTAATTTTAAAACTTCTGTTAGGTGATTCCTGGAGTGGCTTGAGAACAGACATGCAGGATACTTTTATTTTAAATTTGTTTAGATGTGGCCTAGGATGTAGTATATTAAGTTGAAATTTCCATCAAGAATGCATATTGTGTTGTTAGCTTAAGTAGTCTATGAAAGTCAACTATATCCCCTCTAATAATGAAGTTGTTGAGTCCAACTGTGTCTTTACTGATTTTCTGCTTGGTTGTTCTGTTCTTTTCTGTTAAGGAAATGCTAGATTCTCCAACTTCAGATCTAACTCAAGAGCACAATCTTAAGTGAAATAAATCAGACACACAAATATTCCAATATTTCTCTAGTATGAGAAACCCAAAGGGTAAATAAGGAGCAAAAAGAAAGAAAAATATTGGAAAGCAGGAAGAACTTGTCCAAATGGGAAGGAAAACAAGAGAAGGGGAAGAGGAGGAGGGGGAAGGGATTTTAAAAAGAGAGAGAATGGAAAGAAAAAACTGAAAACAGAGCTTGTGTAAATGGGGTGGAGAACAAAGACTGAAAGGAAGAGAAGGAAATGGGAAAAATAAAGCTGTACCCTGTACAGGTGCACTCCCCATGGTGAACGTGATCACTGTAAATAGCGAACAAGCACTAATAGTTTTTGATTCTCCAAATTTTTAAGGAAACTATTGGTATATTTTTGATTAACATATTCCATATTTGCTACTGGTTTCTATTTGCTGTTCTTGTTCTTGGCATTTATTTTTGTCTTTCATAATTTGTTGGCTCTTTGTGGTTTTAACTGAGCATGTTGTGTGATTCCAGTTTTTCTCCTTTCTAAGGCTTTGCAATATACATTTACAACTATTTCAAGTCTAGTTTAAAATAATACTATAGGGTTACACAGTCAGTGCAAGTACCTTATAATAACAAAGTAATCCCGTTTCCTTGTATGATTACTGTCATTCATTTCCTCATACATATACACATATGCATACATAAGAATGCATAAATCTAACTACACTGTTGCTGTTATTTTAAGCAAAATGTTATTTCTCAGATCAATTAAAGATAAGTAAAACTTTTTACATTACTTTCACTTATTACTAGCTGTTCTTCCTTTATAATTGTAGATCCAAGTTTCCCTGCTTAATGTTTGGTGAGATATCTGGCTTTGTGATTTGCTTTCTGGCATTAATTTGGGAGAAATATCCAGTCATTATTGTTTTTCAAATAGTGTTTCTGTTTGTCTAGCTTTCCTTTCCCTCTGTAATCCTCTTAACTATATGTTACTGGTTCATAGTTGTCCCTCAGTCCTTGAATATTCTGTTTTACATTTTAAGTATTTTTGTTCTTTGCTTTTCAGTTTGGAAAACTTCTATGGTCATTTCCTCAAGCTCAGCAATACTTTCTTCAGCTGTGTTCAGGCCAATCTATGCATTAATCCATCAAAGATATTCTTCATTTCATTATAGTATTTTTATCTTTAACACTCATTTTTGACTTTTTAAAAAATATTTCCATGTTTCTGTTAACATTATCCATTGTTCTCTGCTACCTAATTTTCCTAATAAAATTATATGTTGGCTAGATTTCCCATTAATGAGACAAAATAACAAACACCCACATGCTGAGGAGGAGATGTTTCATCTGGATCACAATTTCAGAGGTTTCAGCCTGGGGTCTGCTGCTTGAAGTTAGAAATGTCAATGCAGAAGGGTGTTGCAGAGCAAAGTTTCTCATTTCATTGTGGTCAGGTAGCAGAGCAGGGGAGCAATGCCAGAGAAAAAGGGATCAGGGACAAAATATAGTACTCAAGGTCCTCCCCTCAAAACCCATGGGACACACTGGGAAGTGTGTTGTAATCACAGGCAGCTCTCAAGCCAATCAAGATGTCAATTCTGCTTTACTGTCATACACTCTTTTCATATTAATAAGGTTTTTAAGACTTTCTAGTCTCATAAACATGCATTTTGTATCTGACTCTGGCTCTGACACTTGTTTAAACTCTTCAAACTGTTTTTACCTTTTAGTACATCTTACAGTTCTTTGTTAAAAAGTGAGCATGATATACTTAGTAAAAATAATAGATGTAAATAGGTTCTAGTATTGTACAAGTAAGGTGCTGGGAGAGGGGAAGCAAGCTATAGTTTTCCCATGGCTGCATTTCATTCCTGGTGTACCTGTGCCCATGGACTGTGAGTTCACTAGTGTTTTTCAGTTCTTCTCCAATTACAGGGTAGGTCAGACCACCGGGGAGGGCTGGTGTTATGAGTTTCCTATTCTCCACTTAGAAAGCTAGAGTTAGTTGGAGTTAGATATTTGTCTTCTTCTAAGTAGGTTGAATTCTGCTTAAGCCCCAGTAGGTTGGGATTTTGATAAAATTGCACCTCCTGAGGTCAGGCCTTGTTAAGGATAGAGTGCTCAGATATATTCCAAGATAATCCCTTTTTCCCTCCCTTTGTCAAAAGATCTTTACCATTCAACACTGACTGTGATGATCTGGTAGAGCTCTAGGAGATAAAACCCACAGAAGTTAGGGGAATGATTGACCTCACAAGGAATTTTTAAATCTCCAAATTTTCTATGCTGAGTTTCCAGGAACTCATTAGTTACGTTTCAGATTTTTAACCTGATGCCGGTTCTTGTGGAGGTTACTACTAGTGGATTTCTGCCCTGGTAGGTTGTTACTCTCTTTAGCTGGCTGTATCTCTTTAACTTGGAGAGCAGTGGTTTCCTCTGATGAATTAAGAATTATTACAATTTCTTTAAGGAGGTTTAACTTAGTAGTTGTTCTTAGGACAGAGGGACAACTTCTCAGTTCCTTAAAAGCAATACTGTGAGAAAATTAAGACCCTCTGAAGATCCTATGTGATAAAAGAAGTGATTTACCAAAGGCCATACAAGTATTCAGGACACAACTGAATCTTGAAGCTACTAACCCTGTTTTGTAATAGTGTAAAATAGTGTAAAAGGCTTGGGATTTGACTTATCTATTTTTGAATGAAAATGACTGAATTGGAGTATTGGTTCAGTTTCTTACATTCAAGAAGTAGACCACTGCTAGAGAATTGTACTTGTAAGAATTTATATTACTTAAACTATGAAAATATGCACATCCAAATAGTTTATTATGGTGTGATTTATGACAGAACAAAATGTATCTGAAAGGTTATAAAAATCATGTGCTTCCAATAGAATATTAAGGGAAGCATGTCAAAGCAGAGTGGAATATTATATTAAATGAAGCAATCTAGGTACAAAACTATTTCTATTTAATGAACAAAGCATTTTCCAATGATAATAGCAGCTATTGAGTACTCACCATGTGCTAGTCCTGTTTTAGCACTTTGCATGAAGTTATGCACCTTTATAGCTTTCACCAGAGCTCAGTCCTGGCCATCTATCTATACTCATTCTCATGGTTTTAAATGTGGTCTTTCATGATTTCTCCTGCATCACCATCTCTGAAAATCCAACTGTACCCTCAAAATCATTGCATGGCAGGGTGATTAGTATCCAATTTCCAATACAGCATTATTTGCTTTTTGTTGGTTTTTGTTTTTATGTTTTTGAGACAGGGTCTCACTATGAAGTTCAGGCTGGCCTTGAGCTCACTTTGTAGCCCAGGCTGGTCTTGAACTCTCAACAATCCTCCTGCCTCAGCCTCCCAAGTGCTGGGATTACAGGCATGAGCCACCACAACCAGCTTTTTAAAAAATAAAATAACATAAAATGAACAAGGTTGAGAAATAGAATAAATGCTAATTATGATATTGAGCTTTTCAAAGATTCTAATATTTTGATAAATGTGTACCATTAACTTTTTAAAATCCCATCAATCATAGTTATATATGTAAAGTTGAACACACTATACCAGTTTGAGGGATTTTTTTAAAAAGCTTATTTCTTAAAAATTCAGTTGAAAATTTAGAATCATGAATATCATTTTTTGAGAGAAATATGAATGTCATTGTTCACATGGTGGAGTAGGCCAGGTGACTAGGTGCCAGGTTGCTCCCCTTGCTATAACATGTGCTTAAACGAATGGCTTTCCAGAGGTTTTCTAAAATGAAATTGTGTGCTAGTTTAAACTAGATGTTTATGGTACAACAACGTAGAGAATAAAAGGGATGGAACACAAGGCAATTGTACAGAAAAGGTATTTCAGCAATATGGTTGGGTACAAGACCCTGTCAATTCAGGCTTCCATTCAACTTCATTCATTCAACACACAGTGAAAGATTCACGTGCTTAAATCCAAGACGGTAGATAAGTCTGACTTGAAATGTGTTTCTCTTTTTGCTAGAATACTTTATTTTTGTTCTTTTTCAATAATTCTTTGCAGCTCTAGCTCACACAATAAATTGTTCACTTCTTTATTGAAGGAGAGGGGGAGGGAGAGAAAATACTATTTTTTAAAGCCAGTACCAAAGAAAACAACTCCTTTTGTGCAAAGAGGGATCAATAATGGCCTCTGTGTTCTATTTCTTGTTTGTGCTTTCTATTGATGTGTACAAAATCTAGACATTTGGCGTTAAGTGTTTCTTAGAAAAAAAATGAACAGTAAGAATAAAGAAAAGAGCTGTAATTTTAACCATTCTTGCCCTACTTTTAAAAATTCTATTTTTGGTTAGTACACATATGTCAACAAAAGGAAAATTATTGATACATATCTACATGCTAAAGCATTTGCTAATTTATATCTCTTATTTTCTCGATGGCAATGAATGCAGCTATCAAAGCTACCTAATTGTAATTCTTTTAAGATCAGAAATTTTCAAGCATGACAGTTGTTTACCAACAGTAATCTCTACTTTTGATTATGCTAGGAAAATGAATGCCTTGCTTTTAACAAGTGACTGAGCAAATGGAAGAAGTATATCTGTTTCATGGTTATCTTCTTTTGTGCATTCTTGGAACTTGATTGCTTTTGTACCAAACTGGGAATAAGAAAAACCCCATTCCATTGGAATGTCTAGTTTCATTGTGAGTTGTTTGTATCAAAAAGTCTTTTTTTTCTTCAGAGATTTATAAACTGAAACAGCAAACGGAAACCCATAAATTGCTATATACAGAGAGAGAGAGAGGAAATGGATTAATGACTTAATCACATTCAGCAATGTCTTCCTAAATTTTAATTATCTATAGTCAAATTATACTTAAAGCATATGTAGACGAGGTTCACATTGTGAAAGGAAATGGTACTACTAAGGTTGGAAATGCTAAAATGAATCTGTTCTTTCATTTATTCAACAACTAACATTTACTGCTTTATACATGTTAGGTATCATACGAAGGAATTTATGGATAAGGGATGAGAAAGAAAGGCATTATTCCTGCCTTCTCAGAACTTAAATCTAAAAGACAATTATAATACAGAATAGTATTTTATATATAGGAAAGAACTACAAATGTAAATTCATAGATGAAGTCATACTGGAAATAGTGAGTTTATTAGTTAGGCGTCACCAGTGAAACAGAACCAATAGGAAAGATAGACATAAGGAAGTGCACAGATATATAGCCTGCTGTTCTTCACAAGAAATACAATCACACGATTATGTAGAATAAGAAGACTATCCTGATATCTGCATTGAAAAACTAGGAAAGCCAAAGATGTAGTTTCAGTCTAAGTGCAAAAATGTGGAATCTAGGAGAGTTGGTGACTCCATTCTGATAATAGGAAAAAACTTATGTCCAGATTCAACTTCAAAAGAAGTTCCCAATTAATTAACATTTTTGTTCTATTCAAGTCTTCAATTGATTGGACCAAGTCCACCCACATTAGGGGTGGTCATGTATATTACTCAGGTTATTAATTTAAATATCAATTTCACCAAAAAAAACTTCCCAGAGACTCAGAAAAATGTTTGATCAAATGGATAGGCACTTCATATCCCCTTCAAGATGACACATAAAATTAACAATCACAAGAAGTTAGGGTAAGACCAATTTCTAGAAAAAGAGAAACTTATGCTAAACACTGAAGATTACTATTTCAAAAATAGAAGAGTAAGTGATTATTTCTACATTTGTAAATTATGCCAATAAGATATGTTTATATATCTTTGGAAATTGATGTGTTTTTCTCAGTTTTAGAAAAAATGGTTGAGTCTTCATTATATGAGTTAAAGTCCGGCCCATTCTTGGAATTGAATTAATAAAATGAAAGTTTTGCATATTAATATTATATCAATAGCGTATATGCTATTGATATTTATATATATATATATAATATGGTTATGTTTTCATAGGACATGCTTTATATAATGTTCTAGACTTTTTAGGAATGGGCAATCAACCTAGGGATGGAGGAAAGAGGACAAAAGGAAGAGAAAGAGGAAGTAAAAAGCATTAAGATGGAATAAGTATACATACCAGCTGCCCAAGATGAATATATTCATCATGTATCACAAATATGTACCAATAAATAAATAAAATAATATGTTCTCACTTATGTTGTCTAATTTTAGACTACAGATTTTCAATAAGATTTTTTTTTTGCTTATAAACCTTTCATTAAGAAAGAATTTATTGGAAGTAAATTTTTCAACACAAAATTAGTTGATAAATAGCTCTTGGGCCAGTAACTGTGAATAGTATTTGAGTGTCTTTCTTACAGGTTGGAAGCAGAGAGTCCTAATTGAAGCACCCATTGGAAAGTGAAGGTTTCACCTGAGTGATAATAGCTAAAAGTGCATTTTCCTTAAAGATAACTTAGGGAGCATTTCAAATTTTGTTTCAATATTCAGTGTAAAGTAATGAATTCATGTATTCAAAATTATCCAGTTGCTGAAAACATGAAATATTCCTTTTTTTTTTTTACTCCATTTATCTCAGCTTTAGCTTCCTTCATTCCAGAGATGTTAGTGCTAAAAGAAGTGTACCACTTTATTTTGTGGAAAGACAATAAACTTGACAGTAATTGGAAAGAAAGGAAGTGACAATTCTCTCAGCTGATCCATGTGCTATTGTTTTCCTTACTTTTCCCTTTATTACTTTTTGCTAAATTAATCTACATAGTTCATTTAAACATTTATTCAAACTGTTTTATGACTCAGAATATGGTCTCTCCTGCTAAAAGTAGCATTGCATTTTGAAATAATATATATTCTGCGGTTATTTGGTATAGTGATCTATTAAATAGCAATTAAGTCAATATGGTTGATAGTTCAGTCACATTTTGAAGATGTTTAAAATCATATTATTTTCATGATGAATTGACCATTTTGTCTTTATTAATTATTCCTCTTTGTGTATGGAAATAATTTTGTCTTAAAATCTATTTTATATAGCATTAACATAGCTATTCGAGACATTTTCTTTTCTGGATTTGCATGATATATATTTTTTCATCACTTTACCTTTTCTATTGAAAATTTGTGTCTTAGAAACAACATAAGGTTAAGAGTTGTTTTATGTTTATTCACAAATCTTTGGTTACTCACAATTAATTTAATTATTGGAATGGTTATTGTTATAGGCAGAAAAAGCATCCAAAAGATGTCTATTTTCTAATTCTCAGAGCCTGAGAATATATGACCTTGTATTATAAAAAATGCTTTGAAATGTGATTAAAGACCTTGAAATCTAGTAATTATTTTGGATTATCTGGGGTAGGAGAATGAACTCTATTAAATCTTTAAAGCAGAGCAATTTTCTCAGCTATGGTCAGGATAATGTATACCCAAAATAGAAAATGTCTTAGCCACTTTTTCATCACTGGGACAAAGCACCCAACACCTTAAAGAAAGGGAGTTTTATTTTGGCTCACAGTTTCAGTGGATTCAGTCTATGCTCAACTGTCTCCAAGGCAGAAACAGCATGACAGAATGTCACAGGGGCAGGCGGAGTGTTCACTGCTTGGCAGCCAAGAAGTAGAGAGAGAGAAGAAAGGATTCAGGAATAAGAATATACCCTTCCAGCTCCAGCCCAAAGGAAGCACCTCCAAACAAGCTCCACCTCCTAACAGCACATTTAGTTACTGCAGTCATGAGTGAGCAAATGTTCTGATGAGTATAGAATCCACATGATTCAGTTACCTTCTGAATTTTAAGAATATTTTAGACCTTCGGGGAACATTTTAGATCCCCAAAGAGAAGCTTCAGAAATATGTAACAATGAAAACGACTTAGCTTACCTTTGCAGATTTTGAAGAAAGAAGCTTAGGCTGGTAGCACTAAAATCTGGAAACACTGCTCACTTTACAGTCAACAAGAAAATATGGCCCTCACTTTTAGAACCTCAAGGAACTAATTTATACTGCCAACCTAAATGAGCAGGAAAGAGAATCCTTTCCAGAACCTTCAGAAAGAAATGAAGATTGTTGGCATAATGTTTCTATTTTTTCATGACATATGTATTTCTGACCTACAGAACCAAAAAGCAATAAATTTATATGTGGTAACATTTTTGGTCTACAATAGAAAATTAAAATGGATTTTGGTTCCCAAAATTGAATCTTGTTGGAAAAATAATGAAAATATGAAAGTAGATTATGTTTTAGAATTGGAGACTGGTAGATTTTTGAGAAGCTTGATAGAAAAGGCCTAGATTTTCTTGAAAAGCTATAACCAGAAAAAAAGATTTGAAAGGTACCATTAGTGAGGGCTCAGATGGAAGTGAGAAACATATTATTTAAAACTGAAAAGATGGGTATCTTCATTACATCATGACAGAAAATTTAGTGTAATCGTACTAAGTTTAGTATAATATAGTGCTAAGTGTAGTACAGAAAAGAGAACTTATAAAAACTGAACTTATAAGTTAGCCAAAATAAGCCTTCAGGTGAAATGATGAATGAGTGGCCTAGTTTTTTTTCCTGTTTAAGTAAAATCTGAAGAGCGGAAGAAATTAGAGAAAGAAACTTTAAACAAATCAGGGCTATGATTTTGGAAGTCTCATTCACTCCAATTTGAAAAAAAGTTTAAGAAGCCAAAAAAAAAAAAAGATTCACTTTAAGAAAGCATGCCTCCACCGAGGGCCTACGCTGCCACCGGGAACTCAGCGGAAGCCTGCAGCAAGTGTGGGCTGCCCGGACCCTCCACCGAGGGCCCACCCTGCCACAGGGAACATCCAGGAGGCCTGCCCAAGACTGAAAACTGCCCTGGACTGCTTCAGCTGGGCCCACCCTCCCACCTGGAACATCAGTAGATTTCAGCGGGATTCAGTCAGTGTGAGAAAATTTGGAATTTTGCTCCCAGGTGGTGAACTTTGGACTACACCAGGTTGACTGTATCAGTGTGGTGAGTATACCCCTAAAATAGAGGTATACAGGGGATAAATAGGGCCAGTAGTAAAACCCCCTACAACTAACCGTTCGACTTTGTTGTGTCTGATGTGTGTGATCCCTGCCTACACATAGAAAACACCAGGCAGAGTGAAAATGACAAAACGAAAAAGGAAAATGCAGTCTCAAACATATAGTTCACCAGAAGCAAGTATAGGAGACATTGAAATAGAGGACCCCAAAAGTAACACACCGGGAATCTCTGAAAAGATAGCCAGTGAAATAAAGAAACAACTGCATCAGGCTATAGAGGAAATCAAATTAGAAGTAGTCTTTCATGTAAAGATAGAAATAACAACTTTACTAAAGGAGTTGTTGAATGCAGCTAAAGAAGAACTAGAGAAAAAAGTACATGAGGATGGGAAACTGATTGAAACTTTGAATGAACAATATAGAAAACAAGCAGAATTCATGAAACAAACTCAAAGAGACATGCAAGAAACAAAAAATTCTATTGAAAGCATGCAAAACCGCCTAAAAGAAGCTGAAGATAGGATTTCAGACCTTGAGGACAGAATCACAGTTAGTGATCAGGAAAAGATAAAACTTTTAAAACTAACAAGGCAACATGAAATGACAACCCAGAAGCTTCATGATCATGCCAAGAGCAACAATATAAGAATAATGGGCATTAGTGAAGATACAGGAGTCTAGGCAAATGACATACATAAAGTATTTACAGAAATAATAGCAGAAAACTTCCCAAACATGGGGAAAGAATCTGATATGAAAATAAGCGAGGCATATAGAACACCAAACAGTCACAATCAACATAAATCCACACCCAGATACATAATAATTAAGATCTCAGACATACAGAATATTAAAAGCTGCCAGAGAAAAGACACAACTCACCTATCAAGGAAAGCCCATCAGAAACACGGCAGACTTTTTAGCACAAACCCTCAAGTCAAGAAGAGCTTGGAGTGAAGTATTTCAAGCCCTGAAAGAAAACAACCTTCAACCCAGACTGATGTACCCAGCAAAACTTTCATTCAAATTTAAAGGAGAAACAAGGTACTTCCATGACAAAGAACAACTGAAGAAATTCATGTCCACCAAACCAACCCTAGAAAGAGTACTGAAAGACATACTAGACAGACATAAACATGACCACAATCCCCAAAACAACAACAGAAAGAAACCACCAGGTAGGACAAGCAATTAAATAAGAGGAAAAGCAGAAAGAAACAACTGGAACATAACATGGCAAAGTTGAGCCAGTACATGGAAATCCATATGGAGAATTCTCAGAAGACTAGGATTGGAAGCCCTGTTCAATCCAGCTATCCCCCCCCCTGGATTATTTTCCCCCAAAGAACTAAAAAGTTCATATCACAGTGATATATGTGTACCCATGTTCATAGCTGCACAATTTGTGATAGCCAAATCCTGGAAATAACCAAGATGTGCATCAACTGCAGAGTGGATGAAAAAGATGTGGCATTTTTATACAATGGAATATTACTCAGCTATAAAAAAGGATGACCTTAACGCCTTCATAGGCAAATGGAGACAGCTTGAGACTATCCTCATTAGTGAAATAAATAAGAATCATATTTATAAATATCATATTGTGTCTCTAGTGTAAAAAGTAAATAAGAACTACAAGAGTAATAAAACCCAAATGTTTAATTGCTATTGTAAAAAAGAGAGGAAAAGAAAGTGCTCTAAGGGATATAACTGCATGTATGTTTGAGTGTATAAAATAGATGACCATATTGCTGAATCTTTGTTGGATCTTTGAGCAGAACTGTTTGTAGTCTGACTGTTTGAACATTTACTATGTACCCTTTAACTTTGTAACTTGAACAACTACATCCAGGATGACAGTATGTAATTTATAAATTACTGATTTCTTAGTGGGGCCTTTTCTCATTTTCCTTTTTCTTTCTTTTTTTTAGAATTCTGTATTGTTGCTACCCTTTTTTCTGTTTTTTTTCTTGTCTTTAAATAAAATTTTAAAAATGTATAATTGCTATTGTAAAAAAAGAGGAAATAGGAAGAGCTATAAAAGATATAGCTTCATGTAAGTTTAGATGTGTGGGATTGATGACCATATTTCTAGGTTCTTGTTGGATTGCTGAACAGATCTGTTACACTCTCACTGCTTTAGTGTCCACTCTGTGTGCTTTGATTCTGTAACTGGAATAACTATTTATAAAAGAACAATATGTAATGTATCAACTAGTGATTTCTTATTGTTCATCTTCTTTTCTTGAAATTCTGTAATGTTTCTACCTTTTTTCCTGTTTTTTTTCTCTTTAAATAAAAAAAATGTATAATTGCTATTGTAAAAAAGAGAAAATAGGAAGTGCCATAAAAGATATAACTGCATGTATTTATCAACTAGTGATTTCTTACTGTTTATGTTTTTTTTTGAAATTCTGTAATATGTCTCTCCTTTTTCTGTTTTATCCCTTTAAATAAAAAATTTTTAAAAAGAAAGAAAGCATGCCTTTAGTGAAAAGGAAAAGGTTGTATTGTAAAATATTGTATTAATATCCCCAAAAATTGAAAGATTTCAAAGTATCAGTTCTAAAAAAATTTTTTTTGGGAGATAAAAGCATGACTACAAATGTTCTAAAACAAGACAACATTTATACATCTTCATCATCTAAATTAAACACAAATAATGATGGAATTATCTAAGAAAATATGTGAACATGTCTGTTTTATAATGGTTGAAATTTGTGACATACTCAGGAGACCCAAGAAGTTCTTAAAATTTTATAACAATATAAATGTTGTTAGACTGAACTGGAAGAGAAATTATAAAACGAAGTAAGAAGTAAGAGCTTTCTGATCCCCAAATTCCGTAATCAAAAAATAGGAGGTGTAACTATGCAGCTATAAACATGTTTTAGTTTTTATATAAAATGAGGTATAAACAGAGTATGATAATGAATTGCTATTGCCCTGTTACTTGGGAGGCTGAGGCAGAAGGATTGCTATGAGTTCAAGGCCAGCCCAGACTATATAATGAGTTCAGCCTGAACTACAAAGCAAGACTACATTTAAAAAAAAAAAACAAGGTACAATTCAAATTTAGAGTGAAGCCTAGTTCTACAGAGGATAACAGGGATTAAAACCAAATTTAGTTTGCCTAGGTCAAATTCTAATTCCTTTGGGACCTATCAATCATTTTCCTTCATATTTTAAATCTTCTGTGCAAAGCTGGGGATTTAGCTCAGTGGTGTAAGCGCCTGCCTGGCAAGCGTGAGGTCATGAGTTTGATATCTGGTATCAAAAAAAAATAAGAAGTCAACAAATCTTCTATGCAATATATATTTTATTACCATATTTTCAGTTGTAGATTTTTTTTTTTAGGTCCAAAGGCACAAAGAGGGAGGGAAATTGTGTTCCAGAGTGGACTTTTCCAGAAACCTCACCTACATGTAAGTCAGATGATTTAGGTGATAAGAAGAGGGAATTTTGAGATGATGAGATTTGGATGAGAATTTGGACTTTGAATTAATGCAATAAACTGAGATTTTGGGCACTTTGGCAATGAAGTGACAGTATTCTTTAATTTTAGGTGAACTTAAAATTTGAAGACAAAGGACACTGCTGTAGGTAAAAGAGCAGCCACCAAAGATGTTCAAATTTAATTCCAGAATCACTGAATATGTCATCATGTGTTGAAAAAGAATATTGAAGATATGACTAAGCCTAAGGACTTTGAAATCTGGAGAGTATCTTCAGCGGTCCAGGTTGGCCCAGTCTAATCACATTTGTTCCCCTACAGTGAAAGAGATGAAAAGGTAAAAGAAAGAAGTGAAATTCTAAACATGAGAATGACCAAACACAAGCTTTTAGAGAGAAAAGTGGGGACAAGAGCCAAAAAGTGCAATTGATCTCTAGACACTGGGCCTGGGTGTCAGAGACATCCAACATGCAAACAAGGATCTCGGTCCTATAACCACAAAGAACTGAATTCTGGCAACAATTCAAATAAACATGGAAAAGGTTCCTTCCCTAGAACTTTACAAATCAATACATCCTGGGTTAGAACTTGATTTATGCTAGTTAAACCCATGCTGGAATTCTAATCTATAGAACTGCACAATAATAGCATTTAGTTTTTTAAACTACTAAGTTTCTGATAACTGATGTCAGCAAAATTTAAATAATACAAGATCTGGGTTTACCATTTCACTGTCTGTTATTACCTTTGTCCTTTGTTCTCTGTTGCTGTAGTTATGCTTTATTCACTTTTAAAATATTGCAAAACTTTTTAAAATTTCTTTTTACTTTTCTTTTTCCTTTGTAGATAAATCTCTCTTCACTTGTGTGTTAGTTGCTGTAGTTACTATGATACACACACTTAACTTTCTGAGTCCACAGTTAGTGCTACAGTGTGCTATTTCATGTAAAATATAGAAATCTAACTATCACACAGAACTATATACTTTCTGTCCTTTGTGTTTCAGTTGTTAAATGTGCTGCCTCTACATACAATATAAACCCTACAATGTTACCATTTTTACGCGTTTATAGTTTTTGTAAAGATATAGGAAAATGACAAAAAGACTTTCACATTTATGCAAATATATATCATTTCTAATGCTCATCATTATTTTCTAGAGTTTCAAGTTTCCAACTGATGTCTTTTTTGCTTCATCTTCATCTTAAAGAATTTCCTTTAGAATTTTTGTAGCTCAGATCTGCTGCTCCTAGTTTTCTTTTATCTGAAAATGTCGTTACTTCACGTTCATCTTTGAGTGATAATTTGGATATAAAGTTCTGTGTTGACAGTTTCTTTCTTTCATCATTTTAATGATGGTGCTCTACTCTCTTTCGATCTGCACTGTTTCAGATTGAGAAATAAGTATTTGCTGACCCTTGCATAACATGTCATTTGGGGTTTTGTTTTGTTTTGTTTTTCTTTGCTACTTGTTATATTTGCTTTTTATGTGGAACTTTTAACGGTTTGACTAAGATGTGTCTTAGCTTAGTGATTTTCTTGTTTGCACTTATAAAATTTTGTATCTTCAAATTTTGATTGTTTTCAAATACGGGAAAATTTTATTCAGTTTTTCAAATACTTTTCTGAATCATTTTTTCCTCTCCTTCTGTAATTAACTTAATTTTTGGTCATCAAAGGTCAGTAAACTCTTTCTTTGAAAATCCAGATAGTAACTTATATGGTCTTTGCAGACCATATGTAATATCCATCTTCCATTTTCTTTTTTTGTCTTTAATAATGATGGAATAAACTTGAAGATCACCATCACAATCGTTTTGAAGTATACGGTTGCACCTTAAATGCCAGTTCAGTGGGATTAAGTGCATTCATACTGTCATGTGAGCATGACCACCACCCATCTTCAGAATTCTTTCATCTTGCAAAACTGAGACTCCATGAAATAGTAACATTCCATCCCCCTCTTCCCCCCAGCCCCTGGCAACCACCATTCTACATTTTTGTCTCTGTCAATTTCCTACTCAGGTACTTCACCTATGTTGGAGCCTGAATTATTTCAATCAGTCTAGTATTTTAACTTTATCTGTTTTACAGCATGAATATAGACTTTTTAGGCTGAATAATATCCCTTTTTTGCAGATATCAAATATTCATTCATGGGTAGATACTTGAGTTGCAGCTATTAGAACTATTGCTGTTATGAACACAGAAGCTCTTTCTTTTTCTTTTAATAACACTTTACAAGTGTAAAATCCATTATTAGCTTGCAGATCAACTACCCAACACATCGGTTTACTGACTTCTGAAACTTACTTTTAGAATCTCTCATTTATTTTTTCAAAATTGTTCTTGCTTTTTGTACTTTGAAGAATTTCTATTGTATTTTTTCAAATTCATTCATTCTTTCATCCTTTTTGTCCTTTTGGCTGATATGTCTATATGGAGAATTTATTTTTCAAAAATTATACCTTTCAACTCTATAATTTCCATGGGAATATTTTCATTCATTGTAAATGTGTTTCCCTTTTACTTTATTGACAATGATTATAACAACCATTTTAAAATGTTTACCTGTTTCATTTCAAGGTTGCACTTGATCTATTTTCCTGATTTTGTATGAAGTGCATATAGAGACCTTAAATATGATGCAGGTTTTCTAGACATTCTCTTGGATTTGCTTATGTCAGATGTTTTTTAACTGGATCTTGTGAATTAAAAGTGGTAAATACTGGAGATTCTGATTCCTGTTATTCATTGATAAATGTTATTTCCTTTGCTTTTGTAGATAATATTTTTGGCTTGGCTTCAACTGCCATTTCTGCTTCTTGTCAGTAGCTCCTTTTTGTTTTGTTTAACTTAGTGCAGCTGTTTAACCTCTGTCTTACACATGTATTGTCCAGAGATCAAAGAACCAGAATAAGAAAAACATAGGAAATCACTTTCTGATTCCTTCCGTTCTGGGACTCCCCTCAATTCCTTAGAGTGCACAATTTCTGTGCTTTAGAGTTCTGATTCTCCAACCAGAATGACTGAGAGATTTTTCTCGTGGTCAGCTTTGCTAGACCATGTGGGCTGCACTAGCCCAGAGTAAAAACCATGGAGTGGGAACTTCACCCGGGCTTCCTCTTGCGGGTGAGCATCCCTGACCCACAGTGTTTCTGGTGATCTCAGCCCCTTCAAACAGTTGCACAGTCATGACCCTTGTTGACAATAACTGAGAAGTTTCAAGATCCCCAGTGGATAACATTGAAACTATGGATAATACAGAGTTCTGTATCAATCAGTATAATATTAAATGATACACATTTAATAAAGACATCAGTAGTCTTAGTCACTGAGATACTTAATTTTTTTTCTATATTTAGTTCAGAAAAACTATAAAACTTACTTCCCATTCCAACTTTACCTTTATATGTTTATTGAAAAATTTTATTTTGGTAATTAATGCTCAATAAGTGTCCTTGTGAACTAGAGAGATAAAAGTATCAATAACTAGGTAATTCTATAAATGAAGCCCCCCAAAATAGGAAAAGTGTTACTTATTATGATTCATAAAAGCATTGAATTTAGTATTCCTAAAAGTGTTCCTATATAACAATTAAGGGTTATTAATTTAATGCAAATGTGGCAAATAGTTTATTCTGAGCTACAATGTTATGCTTCTTCATACAGTTCATTTAGAGAATCATGTGACCCTAATATAAGAATTAGAGTTTATGTTATTTCTGTATACTCTTTTTAAATTAAACACATAATAAAATTTGAACAAAAAATCCATTGGTTCATTACTATTTGCAGTATTAAATATATTTTAAAATATATTTTTAATAAACTGATTTACTTTTTGTACTTTGTAAATCTTTATCATGTTCATAAAGAAATGATGTAATATAATAATGTTCAACAGTATGGAAATTCTGAGTGCAGCAAATCTCTGTAAGTAATAACATACCTAAATACCTGGGCATGGTGGTGCACTCTTACAATTCCAGCACTCAGGAGACTGTCAGGAGGATCTCCACAAGCTGGAGGCCAGCCCAGGCTACATAACGAGTCTAGGCCAACTCAAACTGCATAGCAAGGCCCTGTTTCAAAAAGATCCAAAAAGAGTTTAAAACTGTCTATTCCACATTAATTCTTAAATAGCTTATGTTTTGGTTATATTTTCTCTCCAAATTAATTACGCCTTTGAAAAACACCAATTTCAAAGAACTCAAATAAAGGGAAATTATTATATTCTAATAAATAAGATGCCACAAGTGAATTATCCAGTAAATTATAAAAAATTAATATTATAGGAGTCCAAAAGGAACCTCCTTTATGACCTTCCCAGTTACTATCTTCCCGAGAATTACGCATTACTCTAACTTCTTACTCCCTAGATATTTTGACTATTTGTGAAATCTGAATAAATGGAGTCATGAAAAAGTTATTATTTTCTGACTCTTTTGGCTCAGTATTATGTTTTTAAACATCATTCATGCTTTCTGTGTAGCAATAAAGCATTAAATCTCATTGATTTATGATACTGTATTATATGAACTGGCAGTTTTTAAACTATTTTACTTTAATTGAATGTGAGTCTCTTACAAAATGTGAAAATTCTTAAACATGCTTTTTGGTACACATTAGCTGATTTTTCTGTCAAGTATTTCTGCAGTGAATCTATCATAAGGTAAATGTATTTCCAAACTTTGTAACAGTTTTAGTAACTGTCCTCCTTGCTGAGACAAAATACCTGACACCCACAATTTAACAATGGAAAAGTTTATTTTAGCTCACAGTTTGTAGAGGTTTCAGTTCATGTTCAGCAGGCTCCCAGATGAAAACATAATCCAGAGGAACATGGCAGAGGAAGAACTACTTACATCCTGTGAACCTGGAGCAGAGTCACAGGGGAGAGGCAAGGATGGAGGGGGAGATACCCTTCCAGGTCTGCTCCCAGTGGCCTGCTTCTTCTGACTGCATCTTGCCTCTCTATAGCAAGCCAGCTACTGAATCCCAAATTCAATCACCTTCCAAAAGCCCAACCTCTAAACACATGAAGGCTTCAGAGGGACCTTCCTTATCTAAACCATAATAGTAACATTGATATTTTCAAATAGGTCTATTAGCTCAGGTATTGTACAACAAGGTGTAAGTTTCCCTTATGTCAGTCCTTGTCATTTTTTACCTCAACTATTCTAACGCATATGAATGACAAGTGTTGATTCTGGTTTCACTTCCCTGAGATAAGGTTTAATATATTTTTTTAAGAATAGTGGACAATTTTGAGAAGTGCCTGGCCATATATATACATTTTTTTCTTTCTTTCTTGTCTCTGAGATGTAATGCTCAACACTCACAAATTAAAGGAGAGAATGTTTATTTTTAGCACACAGTTTTTATAGGTTTCAGTACATAAGTAGGTAGGGCAGCATGGCAGATAGGCATGGCAGAGGGCTGTTCATGGCATGATAGAGAGAAAGCAGAAAGAGATCACAGGAGCCATGTCCCCAGTGACCCACTCTTCCAACCAGGCTTCACCTCCCAAATCACACTTAGCTATAAATTAATTAGTGGGCTAATGCCTTAGTGAGTATCATGCTCCCATTACTCAATCACCTTTCATCTCCCCAAAGCTTCACCTATGCCCAAATGAGGCTTTGGGGGATATGCATATACAATTTTTTTCTGCCTTTCATAATTTCAGCAGTTATTTACAAAATTAGTTAAGTTCTTTGTGAACTACTGTATGAATTTTATATTGCAAAAGAATTAAAGACATCATGCTATAGTGACTTATATTATACCATGTTAACCTCACAATGTGGTATGTATACACAATGGAATACCAGTTAGACATAAAGAAGAATGGAATCATGTCATTTGCAGCAAAATGGATAGATTCAAGGCTGTAATGTTAAGTGGAATAAGACAACACCAAGTTAGATGTTGCATGATTTCTCTTATGTGAGAAACCTAAATCAGAAATAAGGAATAGAGATGATGGTAAACAAAAAGACTCTTTGAAGATATACAAGGGAATCAGAAAAGAGAAAAAGCAGGAGGATAGAGAAGTAATAAAGGGACAAAAATGATTAAAATGTGCTACGTACATGTATGAATTTTACAAAAGGAATGTAACCGTTGTATATGAAAAATATCCAGTGACAATAAAATATAATAATAATAAAATCTTTTTCTACTCTGTGACTTATCCTTTTACTCTTTTGATGAATGTATGTTCTATATATTAATATAATTTAGTCTATGAGTCTATACAGTCAATGTCTTTGTACTCATATATAGAAATCTTTGACTAACCCAATTGCATGTGGCTCCTTTCCATATGATTTCCTATAGTTTCTGGGGTTTTTTTTTCTTTCAGTTTAATATTTTATGTGGTAGGACTCAAGATTCACTTTTCTTCACATGGCTATTGAATTAACCCTATTTTTTAAAAGTTTATCATTTCCTCAATATACTTAAGTTTCACATTTGTGAAATCATGCAACAATATGCATTTCTCTTTTTATAATCTCTAACCTACCTTATGGTTATTCCGGTTTATTTGCTTCATCTTGTGACAATTCCAATATCATAATTATTGTTGCTTTTTAATGAATCTTGAAATTCAGTAGTGTAAGTCCTTATTCAAAATTGTGCTGGATAATTTTATAACCAACTTATCAATTTCTTTAAAATACAGAAATTTTTATTGTTATTGTATTGAGTCCATAAGTCAAAGGAAAAACTGACATCTTTGCAATAGCCTTTTCAAACTATGAATGCTATATGTCCCTTTATTTTTTACTGACCTTAATTTATTATTTTCAGTATAAGATTCTAAAAAATTTTTTATTATGTTTCCACCTGATATTGAGTTATTTTATACAAATTTTATTACAAATGGTGTGCCTTAAAATTATTTTTCAATTATTTATTGATATCATACATGTAAATTAAAATAAATTCATATTAAAATCTACACTTTCAGTTTTTTTACTAACTCTAAAGTCACTGACTTATTTATTTATTATTTATCTATTTTTGGTTTTTTGAGATAAGGTCTCCTTATGAGGAATGATCGGCCTCAAACTAGCAATGTTGCTGCTTCAGCCTCTGAGTGCCAAGATTATAGGCAGGTTCCACCACAGCTTGCTCAAGTCATTGATTTCCATCTTTATTTTAACTCTGTTCTTCTTTTTCATGGATAATTCACTTTCAAACTATCTCCTAAATAGTCCTGAGTATCTCAATCATTGCCTTAGCAGACTTGTAATCTATGTCTGTAAACCTCCAAACAGACTATGCCACTCTGCTAATTTAGACACTTCCATAACCTAAAGATAAAACCCTTCAATGTGCAGCATCATTAATGGTCTGATCTCCTACTGTATCTCCCAGTGAACTATGTAAATCTGTAATTTAGTTAACAGTTTATTTAACTACTTACAGTTAATGAACTGAATATTTTTTCCATTGATATGCTTCGCTCTTCTTTGTAATGCCCTTTCTCCTTCTCTGCCTGGTGACATCCTTCTCAACCTTCAGGAAAATTCAAATGCCTGTGTTTCTTAGTAGCCGTTCTTGTCTTTATCAAGCTCGTACAATCTCTCTCTCCCCAACACTTCATTTAAATAGCTAGAAAAGAGCACATATCTATTATTCCAGAATGTGTGTCAATTAATATTATTTTTATTTAAATATATAGATTTAAAAACATGAGGTATAACCAAAAATAAATTCTTTGATTAAAAGTTTATGGCTAGGTAGTGGTTTCAAGTCTCCAACAGGTCAGCAAGATTCCTTTTGTCTTTCTACTCCTAAATCCTCAGCATGACTTCCTGCTCAGGCCACCTTGTGGTCCCGGAAGCCAGCTCCAGTTACTCAGCCTGTTTTCCAAGTTGCAGCAGCAGAGATGTGAACATAATAAAAACATTTCCTCTCAGTGAAATAGTCTATATAGTGTCTAACAGTATTTTTTCATACATGTCATTGAGCAAAAAATAATAATAATAATAATAATTGCATGATTACATCTATGTACAAGGAAAGCTGGAGATTGCAGTATTTTGTTTAACCAGGTATTTTATTACTTAATTATTCATTTATTATTGAATAAAGGCAAAATCATTATTAGGTTGGCACATAGCTGTCCCCTCTTCTTATGGCTTGCATGGAGAATGTCCCACTGAGGCTTCATGTGCTCAGACAAGGCTTTTGGAGGCGATTGAGCTGTACTCGTCTGTGGATTAATCCGTTAATGAGTTTTGAGCTCAATGTGCTTTGCCGGGTAAGGCCTGGGAGAACAACCTGGAAGGTTTCCTCTGCGGCTTCTCCCTTCATCCCGTGCTTCCTGGTCACTGTGATGTGAGCTGTTTTCCTCTGCCCAGGCCCTGCCACCATGCCACTGTTATTTCCACATGTAAGCCTGCCAAACTTGAACTGCAACTTCTGAAACTGTGAACCAAAATGAAACTGTCCTTAAAGAGGTGGGTAGCATGTTGTCCCAGCAATGAAGAATATGAGTAAGACAATGGTACATCCCTCAGTTATAATCATACAAAAATTGTTTCCTCTTTTCCTCTGTGACAAACACGGTACCTGTCACAGTAGGCACTCAGGAAGATTTATTGAAGAACACATTTGAGATCGTTAAGAGATATGCGAAGGTAGGTTACAGCAGTGCTTATTTCAAAGGACTATTATCATGTATCACTTGAAAATGTTCTAGATGTGCTATAGACTGGCAGTTTGTATACTCACAAAATCTATATGTTAATAGCTGATCTCAATAGAATGGTATTTCCAGGTAGAAACTTTGGAAAGTTATAAGAAAAAAAAATGTCTGCCCTCATAAATGAGGCGAGTGCCCTTATAAAACAAATCTCTAGAGAGTTTTCTTGGCCCTCTTCCATATAAGAAAACAATGAAAATTCATCATCTTTGAAACAAGTAGCAATCACTTACTAGACACTGAATCGCTTAGCACCTTGATTTTGTCCTTCTCAGTTTCCAGCACTCTGAGAAATAAAATTCTGCTGTTTATTTGCCACTGGTATATGTTACAGAAGAACAAATGGAGTAGAATAAAATCTTAAGTGGCCTGGTTTTGCCTTATTTTTGAGACTTGTGAAATTACAGCCCTGAAAGGTTAGGCATTCCTAGCTAATAGTGATTTTATTGATTTAAAGTATACTTAGAGACATTCAGTCCCTGAGAATATTAGAAAAAATATTACAAGAAAAGAAAGAAGTTTCTTGGCTGTAAAAGTTTACAGTCAGTAATGCTTTCCCACAGAATTTAGTAGCTTTTCTATTTTGGAAATAACTTGCATTCACAGTTTAAACTATTTCAGTGATAAAAATGCATATAATAGAACAAAATAACAAGTTATAAATGGAAAAAGTCTTATTTGTGGTCCTTTTTTAGCACAAGGTAATGGACTAAGCTGACTAGAATTACATTACCAAGAAACAATTACTAACAATTACTTCAGAGTTATGATACTATACGACCAATTTTTATACAACTAATGCTTAATAGTCATTCAGTTTTACACAGAATCAATTATTTTGAGATCTTTAAATTAATGTAGTTTAGGTTCTCTATATTTTCATTAATTACCAATAGATTTGAAAGACAATTTATTCGCTCATTACACATGGCAGAGTATAGTTACTTGGCAATGTTTTAAGTTAACCACTAGAAAGCATTCAGACTGTTTCATACACAAGGAGATGAGTTAAAATGATTTTTTTTCCTCTCAAATAAACTTGTTCACACATTCAATGCTTATGGAACATGTGTTATGTATCAGACACAATGAAAAGTGAATAAAAGAGCCATCTTCTTGCTTATACAGAGTTTAGATTCTAATAGAACAGATAAAGTTTTAATCAGTCACAGTAGTGAATATAAAACTATGACTAGGAAATTGAACTAAGTAAAATGTACATGATACTCTGGAAATATGATAAAAACAAATAAATAAATAAGATCCTGCCCTAAAAGGAAGATAAAGAAAGTTCCATTTAAGATTTTTGTAATGGTATGATTTCAATGTTTCTGTTGAAAAATTCCAAGATTTAAGCATTATTTAGAAAGTTTGCATTAGTCATCTGCATTATTTTAATTTGTGTAGTAGGAATACCAGTGAGCATCATGCCTTTGAGAAACTGTATTACCAAAGCATGGCAAGTAACACAGATAATCAACTTTAATATTTCAGCTGTTTTATAGAGAGAAACATGTACTAGTTTTAGTCTAAAATTAAAGTAGAATTAAGTTTACAGAGTTTTATCACAATCGCCTTTTCCTACTTATATTGTGTATTTTTTTATCACTCCATTGTAATTTAGTTCATGTTGTGTGCTAGGAATGGCAGGAGACTATAGGTGACTTTAAGCTAAGATCCTAAAAAACATTATTCCTGCTGGTTTAGAACTGTGCAATTCATTATGGCAGCCACTAGCTACATGTGACTATTTACATCTGAGGTAAACTTTTTAAATGTTAAACATTTTATTTTTCAGTCTTGCCGCATATCAAGTGCTCAATAGCCACATGTGATCAGTGGCTTCTCTGTATTGAACAGCACAGGAAAAAAAAATCCATTACCAATAAAATTTCTATTTTACAGCAGTGGTCTAGAATACATAAAGTGCATTGTTGTCTGCACTTCACAAGAAAATGAAATTTTCAATCATTAAATAACTGTATCAAAATCTACGTTAGTTTGGAAGCTTGGAGCAGAAGGGCAAACCCCAGAGCCACCTTACATTGATTCATTTCATGTGAAATTCTTACTACATTTTTATTATGAAAAAATATAATCCTGAGTGAGAAATTAAAGTTCATCCACTAATAAAAGAAGCAGAAAAAGATGTTGTCTTCTAGCTCATTAAGCATTGGTTGAGCATCATTTTTCTGAATCACATGTTTAAGAATAAAACATCTCCTAAAAAAGAATATGACACTGCCTTATTTTACCTCGGAATTTTCTCACTGATTTTACACTGATCTCCAAAATAATATTCCAAAATATGAATGGTTTTTCTTTGCCCCATGTTCCTAAAAAATAGATTTTTGAGGGAGGCATTAAAACACTTATACTTTATCTGGTATTAAGCATAAAAGAGAATATTCTGCACAGTAAAGATGAAGAAACCAAACAAATAAGGTAAGACCAGAACAAAGAAATAGAATAAAATGAAATGAAATTCATAAATAGATAAGGTATATCACTCAGCTGTGTCGTCACTGAGACAAAATACCCAGCAATGACAATTTAGAGGTTTAATTTGTCCAGTTTCAGGCCATGATGGGCTGACTCCAAAGCAGAATCATTATGCCAGGAGGATATTGGAGAGCAGAACTGCTTAGCTCAAGAGCTGCCAGGAACCGGAGCAGGGAAAGAATGCCAGAGAGGAAGGGGCCAGAAAACTCATGCATTACCTAAAGTCACATCATGACCCACTCAGACACAACAAGAAGTGTGCCTTACTAACCTGCTAGGCATTTAAATCCAATGAAGTTTATGTCAGGATTAAGGGTCACAGTCCACTCCTTGTCAGTTTCACATTACTTCAGCCTTATTTACTGCCTTTTCAGGGACCTCTTGCCTGAGCTCTAAGACCTTCCTCTGAAATTTGAGTGGAAGCTCTCTAACCCCACAACTCGCACAGCCTGCATGCCAGTAAAACCATTAAAACCATCAATGCTAGTGTTTTCCATCAGCAGAAGTACAGCAGGATCCCTTGGATATTGGCTGCAATCTTAATATATGAAGCTTCTCTAGAAGATTTATGAAGAGCAAGAACACATTGGGGTGATCCATGAAAAGGAAATAAAGAGACATGTATATAATGTGTTCTCTCCCACACAAATTGAGCTTCAAGTCATAGAGGCTGATGCTTCCCCACCTGCCACTTCAAAGTTGTGCCAACAATGCAGTCAAGTGCATAAATGAGTACTCTAAGGTACAAAAAGAATATGAAATACATGCAATATATGAACGCCGACACTCCACTTGGACTCCAATCAAACTCTGAGGTTAATAAACAACGAAGTTGGGAGAAGTGTGATTCAAGATTAATGTTGGAGTGAGGGAGATTAGGATATTGACTCAGATAGCTATATTTTCAAGGATTAAGAATGACTACAGTGTTTGATTGCATAATCTTCAAAGGATCTGCCTGTTTGTTTGTAGAAATAATAGAGAGAGAATGTCCTAGAAATACCACATTGAAAAAGAAGAAAGAGAAAGCCACCACCAATGGGAAGAGTTATATGCAAAACAGTATGTTCAAGCTTTAGCTATTTTTATGTTAAGATAAATATGAAAATGAATATGTTCCAAGAGTTTCAACATAAATGATAAGCAATAGTGATTGATCCAGACATTATGAAACAAGTAGTAGAGCTTGATGATCTGGAAAGTATCTAAGGTGGTGTTGAGTGGGAATTATACACAGCTTCATTGAAATGAATGTTTGGATAATGATTAGGGAGGATTTGAGTGTGAGGAGCATCCCTTGATGACTAACAGAAATATATAGGTTTTGAAAGAATTAATATTCTGGGCTGTATATTGAGATGAAATGAGTGTAATAAAAAGTGAAATGGGATGGGCCTTCCAACACCAGACAGAGATCTCTCTCCCTTCTTCTTATCCAAGTCCAAAGCCTGGTGGGTGTGGGCAAATAGAGTGCCCTGGCATAGGGACACCAGGTGTCAGGAAGGCACTCGCTCCCCCATACACAGCTCTTCTCATAGTCTTATTGAGGCAGCAGAGGAGCTGTCTTTGCCAGGAGGCTATGGAAGGGAAGCTATTCACAGGGATGTGGGTGTACCACATGTTCATATTTCTTTTAAACAACATTAACATTTTGTGTGTATAAGAGCTGAGAAATATTTACCACTGACTTACATGTTGTTCTCTTTCAGAAGACAGTAATTGTTTTGGGTAAAAATTAAGAACTATATAAAATTGCTGTTGCAACCACTTTCAGACAGATCATACAAATTTTGTGACAAAGGATTCTAGTAATATCACTCCTGAATAAATGAGAATATAGAAGTTACAGGCTTTATCTTGGGGGAGGTGGAAGGACTAACATAGAAATCCCAGATGGTTTTATGAAGAAAGTAGATATTGCAAACAGAAGTGTATCGTTAATTTTCTGGAATGAATTTCACTTTTAAGATAACTCCATTACCTTAGGCATTTCTTACAGTAATTTAAAAAGTTGTGAAAAATCACAAAAATATACTTTCATCATAATACTTCTAAATATAATATCAAAATTCAGCACAACAAAATTTTATATCAAGTCTAGTTACAAGCAAATATTCTTTTTAAAATATTCACTACCATTTTGAATTTTTTTTGAAAAAAATGTTTAGAAAGCACATTCATTAGAGAGAACCATCACATACTACATGGAGTGTTATCATTACATAAATCTTCAGTGTCTCCATTTATGCTAATCAAAATGCATAGGAATATGAGTTACAATAACCTTCAGATAATCTCTAAGAGCATGTAACATGGATACTTATCAATACTTGTAACAGGCATGGAATAAAATTATGTTTAGCCCACTAAGACATGTTTTAGACATCAATAAAAGTGTAGTTTAGCCCAAATATTCTTATCCTTGGACAAACACGCGTTTCTTCATTTATGAGCAACATTCAAGTTCTGTTTAGGTCATGTAAACACCTGTTTTCCAGGAATTAGAGGAAGTATAAAGTCACATTACCATAACACTATCAATCCCTGCTTCTAACATAACATTTCCCATCAAAGACCTGAAAGGAAATGTTCTTATAGAGGAAACAAGTCTAAAGACTGCCTGTTCACTGGAAGATATGGCTCCACCGAGACAGAGCAGAGGACAGGGAATGGCAGAGCTTTTAGAAACCAACTGCCCAAAATGCCACCCCCAAACCCACTTATTTATTGCAAAGTGTCAACTAAATTCAGCAATTAATTCAGCAATTAACCCTGAATGCCCAGGTTTTAGTTCAGAAAAACCAACACATATACTTGGCTCCCATGCTGACAGGAGCGCTCTGCGTGCGGCCGCAGCTCAGGGACCATAGCTGCCACCGCTGGAGGGGATGAGTTACAAACAGGTGAGGTTCACTCGAAATTGGGGCCAAAATCCAGAAATATTTATGAAACTGAAAATTGAACACATGTGCAGGGCTGCTGCATGGCCTGGGTGAGATAAGATCCCAGCTGAGGACACCTGGCTCCAGCTGCAATTAACTGAAGGCCGGAGCTGCAGGCATTTCACTACGGGAGCGAAACGCAACACGCAGATCTCATAAGATAGTTCTCCTAAATTAGACGTCATTTGTTACTTGCCAAAGTCCTTGAACCACTCCCAAGGTCTGTTCAATTTCCTGCATTTTCCACTCTAACCCCTTCCCTGAATACTAAATATGGGCCGACCAGAAACGTTCCTTGTCTTAGCCACCAGAGTTAAGAACTCTACAGAGGGTTTCAATCCTCCTGGAGCCATAAAATCATACCACTTATCTCATTTATTTTAAGCCTTTTCTGTACACTCATTTGGGAGACTGGGGATCTAGACCAGGTCCCAGATAAAATTCCTCTTTACTACAACCAAAAGAATACATAATATCATTTTCCTTTAATAAATAAAATATTACTGAAGCAAGATACAGCTTGCTTCAGTAATATCTTTTATTCATAACTGAAATACAGCTATGACTGGTTTTATATATATATATCATAAATATGGTGATGGTTTAATTTATAATTTCATTTCTGGAGAACAATGTTAAAGTTTTAAAAATTCCACACACAGACAGACATGCAACTACTACTTGGGCTAATAAGTATTAACTGTTTTAAATTCAGAGATATTTTCATGAAAGAAACGAGATGATTATGAATACAGTCAGCCTCCTTCGCTTCCTTTTATCATTCTACTTATTGTTTACTCTCCAGGGGCAACCTGTTGCCTATTTGTGAATTCAGTAAGTCTATACTTTTACACCTCTATCTTATATGTAAACAGCCACTATCAAAACTCATATATTTTAAATTTTCATATATAGTATCACCATGTGGTATCCTTTGCAACTTCTTTTACTTTTTCATTATTTTTTGAGATCTGTTCATGTTGACACATGTCAATACAGAACATTTTGTTTGTCAGTTCTTTTTTTGATATTGATTTCTTAGTTTCTGACATTTCACTTGTACAAATGATTCTGCAATAAAAAGCTTTCTGTCTTCATGAAATGTTCAGGGATTTTTCAGCCATGTACCCATATGAATATAATTTCTGAGCTGCAGATAAGAGTATTTTCAACTTTGTGATATATTGCCACACCAATTAACAGTCTACCCCAATATATGAGCCTGTTTATTCAAATCTAAATTACCAAAACCCCATCTCCAGTATCATACTTTTTGATTGCAATTAATGTGATTGGGTTCATAAAATATTGAAAGGAATCTGAGAAACTTTAAAACTAAGTAATTTATTAAATTAATTGTATATAACATCTTGATATTAAAATTAGTAGTATTGCTTTTGAAAATTTTTACTGGTATAAAAGACTATTACACCTTAGTCTACATTTTAAGCTTTCTCTCTCATACCCCAAATATGAGCCTATTTATTCAAATCTAAATTATATTTGGAAGAGTCAGCCTTTGAAAATTTTTACTGGTATAAAACAATATTTCACCTTAGTCTACATTTTAAACTTTCTCATTTTAAACTTTTTCCATTTTCATTATCTCTTTTTAAATAAAAATTTGTGGGGTTGAGGATTTAGCTCAGTGGCTCAAGTGCTCACCTGGTAAGTGCGAGGTTGTGAGTTAGATCCCCAGTACCAAGAAAAAAATAAATAACAGATTTGTTATTCTTTTATCTTTTATGAATTATTTTTAACACTATAGCTACCTATTGTTACATAAGTAAAAAATTATTTTATCTTTAATATTTATCAAATGCCTTTTTGTTGCCTTCATTGATTTTTTTTGTCTTAAGAGATTCTTCTCTTTTACATTTTAAGAAAAACCGTATTGGAAGAAAAATGTCTCATGATTCTGGAGGCTGGAGCATGTAAACTCATGGTGTTGGCCTGAGGGAAGATTCTTGTCATAACGGGGAGCCTGGGCAAGTGGGATACTTCTTTGTAAGTTTAAAACTTTTGGTTTCCATTTTTAGGTTTTGAATCCAGTAGACTTAATTTGGTGAGCAGCGTTTATGATAAGAAACCTCAATCTCACTGTGCTTTTGTCTTATACAAACCTGGCTGACTTAGCACCAAAGACTTCAGAGCTCCATTTTCATGATTAACTTACCTTGTTGCATCATTGAGCTCTTATGTGAGTACATCATTGTGCTCCTCTTAGGCTCTTTTAATTAATTCCCAAATTAATTAAAGTAAGTATTGTCCCAAATAAGTGTTTTTTAATAGTATGACGATAAAATATATTAGGTGATGAACTGGAAGGAACAGGGGAGGACAGCAAAGGTGGGGAGTAAAAGAGTATTGAGATGTATTATGCACATGGACCGACCCCACAGTAAATGTGATCATTACGTACTGCAAACATATACTAATAAAAACATGAAATTGTAAGTAAAATCTATCCGGTGATGAAAAAGAATCAAATCTCTTGCTCTCTTATTTTCATTTTTCGACCTTACTTCTGGATCCAAAACTTTGTCACTTTGTCGATTGCAATAAATGTACTGTCTAATTTGAAGTAAATGTTCTTTATGCTACTGTTTTCCTATTCATTAAAATTATATACATCCTGCTGATGTAGTTTTTATATTTTTCTTATTTTTTATATAACGTTATAAATCTTTCATTTTATCTGTTATTCTGAGTCCTATATTTTTTGTTATTAGTTTGATAACATATTTTAACTGGTGTAGTTGGTATACAGCAATACTATTAATTTTAATATCAAGATGTTATATACAATTAATTTAATAAATTACTTATTTTTGAAGTTTCTCAGATTCCTTTCAATATTTTATGAATCCAATCACATTAATTGCAATCAAAAAGTGTGATACTGGAGATAGGGTTTTGGTGTTATCTGATATAATTAGAAAGCTACACAAATTTGTTAAGATTTTGAAATCTTCAATTAATATTAACTTTTTATCAACTTTTAGCATGTGTCAAATGATCACATGATATTTATTGCTTATTCCAATTAATTGCATTGATAGATTGGTCTGAAATTATCCTAATTTACCAAGACATGTTAAGACTTTTATGCCAGAGCCAGGATTTGTTTATTAGTACAGTATTTTAGTTTATAAGTTGACATTTCAAATTCTAAGGTAGTATGAAATATTTTATCCATGTTCATAAATCAGTGAGTAATTTTCTTTTCTCATACTGTCTTTATCTGATTTTTCTTTTATTGTTGTATTGACCTTGAAAAATGATTAAGGTAGTATTTTAGTCCAAATTGATTCTATAGCACTAGCAATGCTTTTTTTTCCCATTAGTGCATGTTTGTAGTATATAATGATTATGAAAATACATTCTCTGTTTCTGGATAGGTATAATCAATATAATAAAAATGGCCACACTTCCAAGACTGTTACTCAGATTTAATGCAATTCCAATCAAATACTAATAGCATGTCTCACAGAACTAGAGAAAAGAATCCTAAAACTTACATGGAACAAGGAGAGACTTGAGAATAACAAAAGTAATTCTGGGTGACAAGGGCAACACAGCTGCATCACAATCCAGACTTCAAGATATACCATAAAGCTACAGTGATAAAAAAAGCATGGTGTCGGAAGCAAATATAAAAACAGACTTGTGTGTCAGTGGCAATTATTTTGATAAAGATTAGACAGTTATCTTATGATAAAGCATTGTGCTAGCATCTGGTGAAGGCTTTCTTGCTGCACAGTAACAGAACAGACAAAATCACATTGTGAGACTGAACAAGTGTCTAAGCCATATCTTCTTTCCTTTTCTTATAAAACTCTGAATACCATTATAGGACCTTGATCCTCATGATTTTTGTAATCCTTATTATCTCCAAAAGGACCTGCTTCTTAGAACCACTAACACTTAAATTTGGGGTTGTTTCTAATGTAAATTCTGGGAAGACATTTTCAAACTACAGCAAATATTTTTGCTAAACAACTTCCATTAAGTAAAGATTATAGGCTTATTGACTATTTGACAAAACTTATCTATATTTACTTATATTTCTACCCTTGAATCATATTTTTGGCAGTAAGTGTCTTAAAAATACTTTAAAGTTTTATAATTTGTTTGAAGATTAATTATAATAATTCTATCAGTTTTAACTATAATATTGTTAGAGTATCACACTTTTTAATACTCATGTGCATTAGTGTATATGCCTATTATTATAAAGCATTCCATCCTTCTTTAGGATTTTACTTTAAATCTTATTTAGTAATTATTTTTTACTATTTTACTAAATAACCTTGAGTTTATATGATCAATATATAATATTTATTATTTCTTCATATATATTTTTCTTGCCAAATTACTTTTGTTTTGGCCTTATTCATGTCTTCAAATATTTTAAATGAATATTTCCAAATATGTTCTGAGAGGTTCTGTATTTTAATAGATTAATGGATTTCTAATTATGATGTTTTTCTAACATATTTCACTTTTCTTTGATGCTCCGGTATCTTTCATATGTTTTCTTTCCACTTGCTACAATAATAAAAGTTGGAGCTTTTTTTGTCATTACTTTTGTATCTTTTTTTTTGTTACTGGAGATCAAACTCAGAACTTCAGGAAGGCGTTTGTGCCACTAAGCTAAATATCCAGCCTTTGCTTTTATACCTTTTACATGTATAACTTCATCAATTATATTTCTGTTATTTTAGCTGTTACATTAAGATTTTAATTCCAAATTACATGGAGTGAGACTTGATTTCTCTGGGTTTATTTTTCTTTATTGTTATCAATATTAATTATTTATACTTTGTTGGGGTTTTTTTTAGGTAACTCAAGAGAAAACTGGAAGGGGTTGTGTCATAAAACAGCAAGTTAAGGTCTACCACAGCAAATGACTCACTGAAGCGGAGCATATATGCTGAACTTCAGATTTTTCTAACAAATTTAAAGCTATGTAGTCTCTTTCTTCTTCCTCATAGACCAGATACCATCTTTATTATTTTTATAAAGAATTTTAGTTTGTTTTTTCAAAAAGTAATAAAAATCCTACAAAAATCAGTATATGAATACTGTTTATCATTTTTCTTCTCATAATTTCTTCCTGCAACTATGTACCTGCTATATTGGTATCCTTTCCTTTTTTCTACAATTTTTATTAGTGATAAATTCCATTGCTCATCCGTGTATTAAAAATATTTTCCTAGTCCCTTTTCCTAGTGCCTAGTGCCTAGTGATTTTTTTAGAGATACACATAATTGTAGTTCGATAATCTTTTACTCCAGCACTTTTTATCAATTACTGTATCATCCTCTGGTCTCTATTGCTTGTAAAGCTATGTCTACTCTCATTTTAATTATTAGAAAATTTGCTTTTGTCACAAGGAGATCCTTTTTCTTTTCGTCGTGATGTTCTACAATTAGTCTGGTTGGTCTGAATATTGTGTTTATTTTTATCCTTAATCTTTATTTTATGTGATGTAGGTCAGTTCTCCAACACTCTTTCTAAATTGTCAATCTCTTCTGCTCTTCCATAATGAAGTTTATTCATTCTTTGTTCTTGTTGTTTTTAATTTCAATGATTATATTTTTATTTAAATATTTCTCTTCATTAATTCATTCTTTTTCATTAATTGTTTATGACCACATGTACATTAATTAATTAATTGTTTCATTAATTGTTTTGATTCATAACCATCTTATTTGTAATATAATAATTTGTTCTTCCTTTCTTACTCAGGCTTCTTAAAACTTTAAAAATAGAGACTTACATCTTTCTCAAATTGCTCAATCATAATTACATCATCAAATTCACATCTGTTTGTTGTCTATCTCTCATGATTATTTTCCTAGTCCTCGTATGCTTTGAAATTTTAGTGATATTTATTCAATAAACCTTTCCTCATTTTTTTGTTTTTGTTTAACTTTTCCTTTGTCAACTTTTCATGTGTGACAGCTCTTCAGTTGTCTCCACGTGCTTTGTTCTTTTATTGGGGACCAGAGCTTCTATATTATAGCAGGATATTTTAGGTATATTAGTAAGCAACTTGAGGGTTGACCCATCTATAATGAAGCATATTGTATCAGTCAGGGTTCCCTATAGAAACAGATATAATACAAGATACACAACTTATAAGAAATTATGAGATTGGCTTATCATGGTCAGCTGCAAAGTTGAGTAAGGGAACATGCAGAGGCTGCCTGTGAGCTAGAGGTTGAAGGGTCCAGCCCAAGGGCTGGAGCCTACAGCAGTATGCTGTGAACGTCTGTATCAGGAGACCAATGGGTCTACAAAAGAACATGAAAAATCTACAACAGAAGGCTAAAGAGGCCTAGGCAGAAGCCAAACAGTCTGTGCTAGAAGCCAAGAGACAAAGTCCAAGCCAAAGGCTAAGAGTGCAACTCCTCCAAAGAAGCAGCAATCAGTCCCTCCTCAATTGCCTTTTATTGTATGCAGGCTGCTCCCCTAGGATGGGTGTAACAGTCACATCATCTTCCTGCCCTCCTCTTGCACAGTCTGAGGATGTTATAAACTAGATATCCTGGCCCCTTGCTGAATCACTTAGTTAAAGTTCAGACCTTCTCAAATTGACACAGTGAACAATATCCTAGAACATAACTGCTTGTTCTCTACACCGCAGGATGCACAGCAGCTGAGTCATTTAGTTAAGCTTCTAGACTTCCGAGGTTAACGAAACATATAAACCATAACACACCTATTTGTGCTTCTTCCCACCCCATCAAACACAATTTGTTATTAAAATCAACTTTGTCTCTGACCATGGAGTCCTTGTATTAAATACTGCCCCTGGCTCTGCTCTCTCACCCATTTTTACCCCAATGGTTTGACCACATGGCCATTTTTGTTCATTTCTGATGCTGTAATTCATGGGCTTCTGACTTAAACCACATTTACTAGGAGATACTTTTATTCTGTTTCTGGTCTTTAATGATACTATCTGGCTTTGGTTGTAGCCATATCTTTCTAAAAATAGGTGTGATATGTTACCATGATGATTCCAGGAGTACCAGAAGAAATAGTTGATGTCAACTGCCAGTGCTAATTTGAACAGCAAACTTATTGTAACCAGCTTTAGAACAACAGAGGCCATCAGTAACAGTTATGGATCTAAATACAAGTCTTATACCAAAGAAGTAAAACACTAGCTGTCTATCACTGTTAGAGATTTGGGGACCACTCATTTACCTGAGGAATATCATCTGTGTAATATGGTTACAGAATATTGGTGAGTTCCTGTAATTCATTTGTACTCTGATGTATGAAATTTCAGGAAGAGTTTCATGCATTTAACATAAGATTAGAAATAGTTTTTCTCTACTGGTAAAATATATGTCTCATTGTTTTTTATATGACTTCAAGCTTACAGGTCATTTTTGTCCTACAGCCTTATCGTGAATCAGCCCAACAAATTCTTTCCTGAGATCAAATTTTGATCAGAAGCTGATGACATATGGATGTAGTTTGAATGTTTAATCAATCATAATTTAATGCCCAGAATGAATTATTAAGAGGGTGAAAACTTAATCTGACTCTGATATTTAGAGGAAAGTCATTTGGGAGGTGTTTAGAGTTAGATAGATATATCATTAGAGATAGATATATCATTAGAAAAAAACAACCATAATTTAATATTTGTGGTTTTTTTAAAAAGAGAGAAAGAGACCAGAAGGTATATGTACACACATGCCACCCCTGGTTCTTGCCATATACTATGATGTTAATATAGTGTGATTATTTTTTCAAAGGTCTATTGGGAGAAAAATCTTGTTCTGTCAGTACACACCACTGGGAAATGGTGCCTAATAAAATATCTTGGTTTTAGGAGACAAGAGTGTCCTTGGCAGTTTTCATGGACACATTTGGTAGCTCTGAGTGGCCCCACCCAGCTCAAGATATCACTGCTTGAACAAACATTAGCTCTTATGAATTCTGGCTTTTGGGAAAGCTGTTCTGAGAAAGCTTCAGCCATGATTCAAGGAAGCATGGGCATGGTCAACTTTGTAGCAGAACTTCATGCCATGTGGAGCTGTTTTGTAGGTACAAAGAATGCAAGATTTATGGGGTCACGGGAGCTTCTGCCCATATTTCAAAGGAAAGTTGGGATGCCAGGTAGAAGTTTTCTTGGGGTCAAATCTAGGGGAAAAAACACCTGATGAAGAGATAAAGAGATATCTAGGGGTGAAACCAGAAAATGCAGAGTGACCAGCAATGTATCATAGCAACTATGAAAGCCACTGGCATCACCATACAGGTCCAGCGAGGAAAGATGTGGCCTGTAACAGTCCAGACTGCTGGGGACCCAGCCCTCCCTACGGTGTGGCCAAGCAGAGCATTAAGATTTTTATATCTTTCCTGCCATGTTTTGTCTAGCTTTGTGCTAATCGTCCTTTTTTCTCTGCTTATATCTCATTTTTTTGGAATGGAAATGTACCCTCTGTGCCAGTCCCACCATTATATATTGGAAGTAGGTGACTTGTTTTGATTTCACAGGTTCATAGCTACAAAGATTTTGTCTTGTATCTCAGATAAGTCTTTGGAATTTTGAATTAATGTTTGCCCACATTAAAACTTTGGGACTACTGGGAACAGAATGATTACATTTTACATTGCAAGAAGGACATGAATCTTGGGGGCAGAAGTAAAGTGATACAATTTGGACATAGTTGATTGTGTCAGCCAAGTCTTCCTCAGTTGAAATTATCAACAGAGATATTATCTGTCATGACATATTAAGAAGAGGGAAATGAAATCTAGCTATTATATTTAGATGTTGACCTATCAGACATTTTAGGATTCAATAAAGTTATCAGGATGGAGCACCCCAGATTGAATCCTGATGGCTTTATAAGAATAGAGAGACCAGAAGGCACATGTGCAAACACACACACCCACACCCACACACACACACACACACCTGTGTGCTTCCTGTTTCTTGTCATGTGATGCCCTGCTCTACCTCCAGACTCTGCTGGCAGGAAAGCCATAGCAGATATGATACCACAACCTTGAACTTTTAGAACTGTGAGCCAAAATAAACCTCTTTTCTTAAAAATTTACTCAGTTTAACATATTCAGTTATCAGGCACAGAAAACAGATTAAGACAGAAGCACAGAAAAATATAACTCTACTGTCTTCCTAGCATTCAAATTGAGATGAGAAATTGCATTATCTTGGAAGGAATGCTGGTCTGGGAGTTAATGAAGAAGTGATTACTCACAGATGAATCATCTGGGATAAATTTTTTTAAAGTTCTGTGGAATTTTAATTTCTTAGTTTCTAACATGGAATTATTATAAAAATTACATGATATGACATGTAAAAACATCAGATATATAGTAAGCACTTAAATGTTAATTGAAAGATAGTAAAAAGGCAAACTCTTGAACACTGCTAAAAGGTTTCAAAATGATCAACTTGCTCTTGGCCTCATCAGTCATAAATCCCAGAAAAACAAAGTAGATAAATAATTTCTATCATATTTGATGCAAAATTAAATATTTTTTTAATTTTAGGAAGTACAGTGTTTTAGTTGTGAAGACCTTTTAATCATGACTTCAAAGAAATTCAGATCGAATAGCCTAGAATTAACTACCAGTTTGTCACTGAAACCAATGATTTTGAAAAAGTTTATTGTCTTTTCACAACCATTATTTTCATTGGTAATTAGTTTTAGGTGAAGACTCTGGGAACTAATACTTTTTCAGAGAGCAAAACAAATCAGAATGGTTAAATAGGGAACAAAGGGCAACTAAATTCATTGATAGATATAAGTATGTGTTTTATTAGTTCATAGAGAAATATCATGACCCAGGACATTTCCATAAAACTAAATCTTAAATTATATACACAGATATATTTAAGTACACAAATTAGCCCCAAACCCTTTACCACTCTTAACTCTTCACCATTAATTGCTATAGTATCAAAAATGATCTTGAAGGGTAGTAATAACCATATTTCGTATTTTCATAGTTCTATGCAGAGTCAGATGTACTTTTACAATCATCTGATTTGAATCTTAAAATAACTCTGTGAAACATGAGTTATTTCCTCCAGAATGCAAATAAGAAAAATGAGGTAAACAGAAGAGAATTTATTTTCCCCAGTAATTTGATGTTCTATCAATTACTCTGCATTTGTCAGTGTTAGCCAAAATTTCCAATGCCTAACACAATGTGATTTACATTGTATTTAAATTTTTATTGTAGGAAGATTCACTGAACTGAATGAGTTTGCAACTGAACATTGTTTTGCCTGAACTGCTTAGAAGATTTGTATTATAGACTACAATTAAAATGCCTCTTTTGGCACATAATGGAAACCAGCCACTTCAGAGAGACGATTATTGAGAAATTATCTTGCATTTTTATTTTGGAGATTTTTAAGAACTTCACAGCTTATTTTTAAAACTTCAAATTGATAATGAAAGCAATTTATAAATGTAATTTTATACAATATCACAAAACTGAACAACAAGAAAAAAGTCTCCCCTTTATATTTAGCTAAGTATAACATGTCCCAATATGTCCAAAAATTATCTTGTGAAGCACTGGATACTGAATTCAAATAAATGTACTGAAGGATTAAGCCCAGGAATCACTTTAACAAAGTTCAGTTTTATTTTGCTAAAATGTTATACATGTGTGTCAACATGTTTTCATAAATAGTGCTTCTTGAGCACTAATTCATGAAATAGGCTCATATAATGTCTGTAGCTTATATTCTCATAAGTTTATATTTCAGCTTTGGTGGGTTTCAAAATTGTTATTTTAATTTTAAATATGGTGCTGTTCCTCATATCTGGGGAACAATAAAATTATTTCTGTAGACATTACTCTTTCCCTATATTCTGAATTACTCCAGCATCATTCAACCATATTTTTGTCTAACGTATCTTTCCAAATACTCGTATTAATTTAACAGTAACAATATGTCAATACAATTTTAGGAAAAGCATAGTAGGTGTGTAGAGGAAGATGTTCCCCAGCTGGTATACTTCAGTTTCCCAAGTGACAGTTTCTGTTGCAGTTCTGGTCGCTTGCATATCTGGAAAACGCCTGGTCACTGTGATACATAGCTGTTCTCTATGATACGTATTGTATGAACCAAAGACAGCCAAATACTCTACCTCTGCACCCACCCCACCTTGGAAACACCATAAAAACCTACCTCTCTGCGTCTTCAAGACCTGACATTTTGAGGAAAAATTGATTCCTAGTCAGTGTCCATCCCATGTTAAATAAATCTGCCTCCAAAACCTGGATGTTATTTCAGTGTTTCTGGTTGCCATTGCAGGTACACTCTAATAAGTGACATAGCAACATCCCACCTAGACATTATCCCCCTTCTCCAACAAAAATCGCAAATAAAACTACTGTGCCCTATTTCAGCTGGTTCACTGTATCACTTCTTCACCAACAGCATTGTTTTTCTCTGAGGTTCAGATAAAAACTTGGGAGGAAATTCTATTATCTGCACTCTGGCATCACATTTCAAACTGTGCTGATATGTCCCCTTCATAACCTTTTGGAAATTTGTTTTCTTTGGCACCTTTCTCTACACACAATGCACACACACAAGAACACACAGACAAAATATTTAAAATATTTTAAAACTACATTGGCATAAAGGTAATATATTGATACTATATATTTAAATTTTTAAGTCTGGAAGTTTATTTTCCCATCTGGATTTAAAAAAAAATTAAAATATTTTTGTAGTACCTGAAGTTTTTCTGGACCCAGTGCATTTTTATTACCATATCTAGTTCACAAGTGAGCCTGGGTTTTAAGACCAAGTAATTGTCAGGAAAAAAAATCATTTTAAAATAATGGATATGGTCAAGATTTCCTATAATATTCTGGTATATTGATCTTCAGTTCAAGTGTCTGAAAAGTATTAAAGGCTTCTTCATTATCCAAGAAATACACATTCCCCATGCAAATATAGTGAGGACAAAGGATAATTTATATAATTCACATAAAAAATTATCACATTTATTGAGTGTCACGCTTATTGAGTACAATATGCTAGGATTAGGGTAAGAGTCTCATATGAATTATTTCATTAGCCTCATAATTACTCCAAAAAGTGGGAAGTATTGCCATTACTTGCACAAATACAGAAACCGACATTCAGAAAAATAAAGTGGTACATTCAATGATCCACAGGAAGTAGATGGTAAAAAGCAGATTCCAGACCAATGTTTATCCAACCATTCACTATGATGCTTTTTTGGCTGGTTTTTAATGTATTGTTTTGGTAATTATAATGTACTAGTATCACTTTTACAGTTTAATATAAAGTTCTATAAACATATTTCATTGCCAAAATGGAGGAAAAAAAGAGAATTACTTTATCTTTTATACCATAAGGAAGCACAAAGAGCTCTAGTCATAATCTTATTTGAATGCACCCTTCTTGCTACACAGATACACACATGCTTGACTGTGTAACTTGCAGTTTCACATGCACACACACACACACATACACAATGCTCCTATCAACTCTCAAACATGCATTGTGTCAGATACTTCATAGACTATTTCATATTTCTTCTTTAACCCTAATTCAATTTGTAAATCATCTCCTAACTCTGAAAAAGCCATGTAAGGAAAAAGGAAGTTTACAGTTCTTTCACTATTTTGAAAAAGGGATTGTATCAGGTTTGAGGTCTGCCAATCTTGATCTTTTCAACTCATTAGCTCCAAGCAACATCTCTACAGCTAAAAATAAAATAATGTGTATGAAAAAAATTGCATCATTTTTTCAAAATAGAACAAGAGGATAATAGAAGTTGGCAGATGGATGAGCTGCTGGATGAAGTATTGACACCATCTAATGACATGAATTTGCACTAAGTAGGTGAAGTGATGCTAAGATAAGTCAACAGTTAGGCTTAGTTAATTGTGCTCACACTTCTCTTCTTACCCACAATTATCGTGTTGCTCTAGTTCATATACTATTTTACTCAAGGGATGTTAATGGAGCATAAAATTTTTAACAATACCAATTAAGCTTAAAAAGAGTTTGACCGTTTGCCATTTTGCTATGATTCAATATTTAAATCTTTAGGCATCTTTAACCAATCTGGTGGTAAATACAGATCATATTTATGAAATGACTTGACTAGGTATTGAAAAGAGAATGGTGCTTCAAAATATTTGAATTCATATGTGAATCTGTGTTTTACTGCAAGAAAGTTGTTCCAGAGCAAACACTGCCCATGTAGTGAAGTTACTTTCATTAAGTGTGTTAATATGTCCATATATAGCACAATGCAAATTATACATATTTACTCTTCCAATTTTTGCCCATGCAAGCATAAGCATCATGCCTCAGGAGTGCAAGGCAATTTTGGAAATACTTCTCTTGTCTAGGAAGGGGAAATTTTAGGTTTTAAAATAATTAAGATGTGATATCTATCTATCTATCTATCTATCTATCTATCTATCTATCTATATTTCCTGCAATGAATGTAACCATTGTGTGTTACAAAAAGGTTCTATTAAAAATTACATTAAAAAGAAATACAGAAATGATTAATATTAGGAGGGTTCTAAGGAAACATTTTCCCTCTGGCCATATTTATCATTTCCTCCTGAATTATTTTTAGACTTGAGCTTTTTAAACTGTAAGTTGGAATAAAACTCAAACGTGGGATGGACTGGAAAAATGAGGACTTGAGGACTCTGAAGTGGCTTTCCAAACTGTAAAACTCTTTGTGCTAAAGTATTCGGTGACACTTGGAGGCCTGGGTTAGAAGTGGTGATTTATATGGTAGCGCAATCTCACTCAAAAGCTGCAGTTTGTAACTTCCACTGCAGATGTCCTTGGTGCTGAGTATCTTTCTGACCCATCTGCCATTCTCCTTTAGTGGTTAATAATTTCAATTAGATTGTCTTGGTCAATAATTTGTATTCAATCATCTTGGTCATTTGAATTTCCTATCCCATCTGCCATAAAAGCTTATATATTTTTTTCATTTTTTAAAACTTTATTTAAAGAGAAAAAAAAGCAAAACACAAAAAAGAGTAGAAAGAATATAGAATTTCAACAAAAAAATAAACATTAAGAAATCACTAGTTGATAAATTACATATCATCCTCTTAGAAATAGTTGATAAATTACATATCACCCTCTTAGAAGTAATTATTCAAGTTACAAAATTAAAGCATACAAACTGGACCTTCCAGCAGTGAGACTGCAAACAATTCTCTTCAATGATCCAACAAAAACTTAGTAATATGGTTATCGATCCTACACACTTAAACATACATGCAGTTATATTCTTTAGAGCACTTTCTTTTCCTCTCTTTTCTTACAATACCAATTATACATTTTGGATTTTATTACTACTACATTTCTTATTACTTTTTATACCAGAGAAACAATGTGATATTTAAAAATATGAGTCTTATTTATTTCACTTATGAGGATAGTCTCCAATTGCCTCCTTTACCTATAAAGTCCTCAAGACTAGCGGAGTATAAACCATTGTATAAAAATACCACAACTTTTTCATCCACTCTGCAATAGATGGACATTTTAGTTGTTCCCAAGATTTAGCTACTACAAATTGTGTTTCTATGAACATGGGTGCACATATATCACTGTGATAGGACATTTTCAGTTTTTCTGGGAAAATACCCAGGAGAGGAATAGCTGTATTGAATGGAACTTCCAATCCTACTCTTCAGAGAAATCTCCATACTGATTTGCATAGTGTCTGGACCAGTCTACACTTCACCAGTCTATATATCCACTAACAATGTAGCAATGTTCCTTTTTCTCCACAGTCTCACCAACATTTGTTATCAGTTGATTTCTTGATGGCAGCCATTCTTTCCTGAATGAAGTGAAATCTCAATGGTATTTTAACTTTCATCTCTTGAATGACCAGTGATGGTGAACATTTCTTCATGTATTTATTTGCCATTTGTATTTTTTTAATTTTATTTAAAGAGAAAAAAAAAACACAACAGAAAAAGGGGTAGAAAATACAGAATTTAAGAAAAAATAGTAAGAAATCACTAGTTGATAAATTGCATATTGTCTTCTTAGACACAGTTGTTCAAGTTACAAAATTAAAGCATACAAAGTGGACATTCAAACAGTGAGACTGCAAAGAAGTTCAATGATCCAATAACAACTTAGCAACATGGTTATCAATCCTACACATTTAAACATAAATGCAGTTATATCCTTTACTGCACTTTATTTTCCCCTTTAACTTTTTAAGTCCATTATCTGTTTAGTTATATCCTGTTTCAGGTTGCTCAGTACCTTACTGACCTGTTTTGTTGTTATTTACTTTTTAATCACCTTATTTTATTCTGTTGCTTTATTTTTGAGTTTCTCCTCATCCATGCCCCATGGATCAGCTTTGGTGTAGCTGGGAGGTTTTTGGAGGCATTTTCTTACTTTGTTATCTAATTTTTTTGAAGGCGGTAAAATACAGCAGAACAAGACAGAACAAACCCATGCAAGGCAGTGCAGTGAAATCAGCACAGAACCTCACAGCAGGTCACCAGGACAACAGCAATAGGCACAATAGTACATCCTGTTCTGTACACATTAGCTGTTCTTTCAATCAGGTAGAGCAAAATGGAAGGAAATATCGAACTTATAAAAACAGAATATTGAATAGAGCAGTACCATTAATCAGAACTGAGCAAAAGAGTAATGAAAATATTTGCCTACAAAGAGATGGTAAAAGGAAATCCCCCTTACTTGCCACACTGTGTACATTCATTCTCCCAAGATATACTCAGACCTCCAGCTCTTACTTGCTAATAGGGGGGAGGGTGGATTGATGTCTGATTCTTAGCCCATGCACCGGCAGGCCCCAGCTACTTACCAGGGTGGCGAGAAAGCTGCCTGTTCTCCCAGTACCCTAGGTTCCAACATAATGCAGAGCTCAGGAATCACTGATAGTTCTCGCCCTGGTGTGCTGGAGGCTTGTGAGACCCCCAGCTGCTTACCAGGGCAGCAAGCAAACTGCCTGTTCTCCCAGCACCCCAAGTTCCCACCATTTGTATATTTTCATCTGAGAAATGTGTGTTCATCTCAGATGCCCATTTTTGGAGAGGGTCTTTGAATTTGGGAGGTTTGATGTTTTTCAATTCTTTACATGTTCTGGATATAAGTCCTTTGTGTGAGGGGTTGCTGGCTAAAATTCTTCCTCACTCCGTTGGTTTTCTTTTCACTCTGTTGGTAATTTCTTTGAAGTTCCAAAACTTTTCAATAATAGGAGATCCCACTTGTTGATTCTTTAAAGTATTTCCCGTGCAGTTTACATTTTGTTCATGAATTCTCTAGCTACCCCTATGTCTCCAAGACTTCTACCTACCTTGTCTTCCAGTAGATTTAGTGTTTCTGTTTTAATATTTAGGTCTTTGATCCATTTAGACTTTAGTTTTGTGCACAATGATAGGCATGGATCTAGTTTCAGTCTCTGACACGTGGAAAGCCAGTTTTTCCAACATCACTTATTAAAGAGGCTGTTCTTCTTCCAGTGGACATGTCTAGCCGCTTTGTCAAATATCAGATGGCTGAGTGTCTTTGTAGTTGTGCTTGCATCTTCTAATCTGTTCCATTGATCCTAGGTCTATTTCTTTGCCAGTACCAGGATGATTTTATCACTATAGCTTTATAATACTGTTTTAAGTCAGGAATTGAGATGCCTCCTACCTTGCCTTTGTTGCCCAGAATTGCCATTACTAGTCTAGGTTTCTTCTGTTTCCAAATGAATTTTAGGAGTGTTTTCTCTAGATATGTGAGGTATGTCAATGGTATATTGATTGGGATTGCTTTAAATCTGTATAACAGCTTTGGGAGTATTGCCATTTCCACAGTGTTGTTTATTCCTAGCCAAGAGCAAGGAATATCCTTCCATTTTCTAATGTCCTCTTTAATCTCCTTCTTTAGTGTAGCATAATTTTCAGCATATACATCTTTTACATTCTTAGTTAGGTTGATTCCTAAGCATTTCATTTTTTTAGATGCTATTGTGAAGGGTGACATTTCCATAATTTCTCTCTCGGTGAGTTTTTTGTTTGTGTACAGGAATTGATTTTTGATCATTGACTTTGTATCCAGCTACACTGCTGAATTTGTTTATTACCTCTAGTCATCTTCTAATGGAGTTTTTTGGGTCTTCTATATAGAGTATCATGTCATCTGCAAAAAAGTGATAATTTAACTTCTTCCTTTCCTATCTTTATTCCTTTTAATTCTCTCTCTTGTCTGATTGCCCTGGCTAGTGTTTCCAGAACTATATTGGATAGGAGTGGTGACAATGGACATCCTTATCTTGTTCCTGATTTTAGAGTGATAACTTTCAGGTTTTGTCCATTTAGTATAATGTTGGCTGTTGGTTTGTCATAGATGGCCTTTATAAGATTGAGGTAGACACCATGCATTCCGAGTTTTTGAAGGGTTTTTATCATGAACATGTGTTGGACTTTATCAAAAGCTTTTTCTGCATCTATTGAGATGACCATGTGGTTTTTGTTTTTGGCTCTGTTGATGTGCTGTATTACATTTATTCATTTGCATATATTAAACCATCCCTGCATTCCTGGAATGATTCCAACTTGGTCATGATGTATAATCTTCTTGATGGTTTGCTTCCTTCTATTTGCCAGTATTTTATTGAGAATCTTTGCATCAATATTCATTAGTGAGATTGGCCTACACTTCTCCTTTTTGGTTGCTCTTTCTCTGGTTTTGATATCAGAATAATACTTTCCTCCAGGAATGATTTAGGGAGGATTGCTTCATTTTCAATTTCATTGAAGAGTTTAAGGAGTATTAGTATCAAATCTTCTCTAAATTTCCAGTAGAATCCAACCATGAATCCATCAGGACCTGGGCTTTTCTTTGTTGGTAAGTTTTTAATTACATTTTCAATTTCAATAGCTGATATTGGGTTATTCAAAATTATTATAGCTTCTTGGTTGAGCTTTAGTAGTTCATGTGTTTCTAGAAATCAGTCCACTTCCTCTGTGTTTCCCACTCTGAGTAGAGATTTTCAAAGTAGGTATTCATGATCTTTTGAATTTCCATGGGATCTGTAGTAATTTCCCCCTTTTCAGTCCTTATTGCATGAATTTGGGTTTTTTCTTTCTTTTTCTTGATAAGGTTAGCTAGAGGTTTGTCAATTTTGTTTATTCTCTCAAAAAAACAGCTTTTTGATCCATTAATTCTTTGTATTTTTTCAGTTTCAATTGCATTGATTTCTTTTTTTAAATTTTTTATTTAAAGGGATAAAACAGAAAAAGGAGAAAAATATTACAGAATTTCAAAAAAACAAACAGTAAGAAATCACTAGTTGATAAATTACATATTGCTCTTTTAGAAATAGTTGTTCAAGTTACAAAATAAAAGCACACAATATAGACACTCGAGCAATGAGACTGCAAACAGATCTGTTCAACAATCAAACAAGAACTAAGAAATATGGGTGACAATCCTACACACATAAATATACATGCAGTTATATCTTTTATAGCACTTCCTATTTTCTCTTTTTTACAATAGCAATTATACATTTTTTTATTTAAAGAGAAAAAACAAGAAAAAGGTAGAAGTATTACAGAATTTCAAGAAAAGAAGATAAACAGTAAGAAATCACTAGTTGATACATTACATATTGTTCTTTTAGAAATAGTTATTCAAGTTACAGAATCAAAGTACACAAAGTGGGCACTAAAGCAATGAGAGTGCAAACAGATCTGTTCAGCAATCCAACAAGAACCTAGAAATATGGTCATCAATCCCACACATCTAAACTTACATGCAGCTATATCTTTTATAGCGCTTCCTATTTCCTCTTTTTTTACAATAGCAATTATACATTTTTAAAATTTTATTTAAAGAGAAGAAAAAAAACAGAAAAAAGGGTAGCAACAATACAGAATTGTAAAAGAAAGAAAGAAAAAGGAGAATGAGAAAAAGCCCCACTAAGAAATCAGTAATTTATAAATTATGTACTGTCATCCTGGATGTAGTTGTTCAAGGGTACATAGTAAATATTCAAACAGTCAGACTACAAACAGTTCTGCTCAAAGATCCAACAAAGATTCAGCAATATGGTCATCTATTTTACACACTCAAACATACATGCAGTTATATCCCTTAGAGCACTTTCTTTTCCTCTCTTTTTTACAATAGCAATTAAACATTTGGGTTTTATTACTCTTGTAGTTCTTATTTACTTTTTACACTAGAGACACAATATGATATTTATAAATATGATTCTTATTTATTTCACTAATGAGGATAGTCTCAAGTTGTCTCCATTTGCCTACGAAGGCCTCAAAGTCATCCTTTTTTATAGCTGAGTGATATTCCATTGTATAAAAATGCCACATCTTTTTCATCCACTCTGCAGTTGATGTGCATCTTGGTTAATTCCAGGATTTAACTATCACAAATTGTGCAGCTATGAACATGGGTGCACATATATCACTGTGATATGAAATTTTCAGTTCTTTGGGGAAAATACTCAGGAGGGGGATAGCTGGATTGAATGGGGATTCCAATCCTAGTCTTCAGAAATTCTCCATATGGATTTCCATGTACTGGCTCAACTTTGCCATGTTATGTTCCAGTTGTTTATTTCTGCTTTTCCTCTTATTTAATTGCTTATCCTACCTGGTGGTTTCTTTCTGTTGTTGTTTTGGGGATTGTGGTCATTTTTGTCTCTGTCTTTCAGTACTCTTTCTAGGGTTGATTTGGTGGACATGAATTTCTTCAGTTGTTCTTTGTCATGGAAGTATCTTGTTTCTCCATTAAATTTGAATGAAAGTTTTGCTGGGTACATCAGTCTGGGCTGAAGGTTGTATTCTTTCAGGGCTTGAAATACCTCACTCCAAGCTGTTCTTGACTTGAGGGTTTGTGCTGAAAAGTCTGCCGTGTTTCTGATGGGCTTTCCTTGATAGGTGAGTTGTGTCTTTTCTCTGGCAGCTTTTAATATTCTGTTTTTATGCTGTATGTCTGAAATCTTAATTATTATGTATCTGGGTGTGTATTTATGTTGATTGTGACTGTTTGGTGTTCTATATGCCTCACTTATTTGCATATCAGATTCTTTCCCCATGTTTGGGAAATTTTCTGCTATTATTTCTGTAAATACTTTATGTATGTCATTTGCCTGGACTCCTGTATCTTCACTAATGCCCATTATTCTTATATTGTTGCTCTTGGCATCATCACGAAGATTCTGGATTGTCATTTCATGCTGCTTTGTTATTTTTAAAAGTTTTATCCTTTCCTGATCACTAACTGTGATCCTGTCCTCAAGGTCCGAAATCCTATCTTCAGCTTCCTTTAGGTGGTTTTGCATGCTTTCAATAGAATTTTTTGTTTCTTGGATGTCTCTTTGAGTTTGTTTCATGAATTCTGCTTGTTTCCTATATTGTTCATTCAAACTTTCAATCAGTTTCCCATTCTCATGTACTTTTTTCTCTAGTTCTTCTTTAGCTGCATTCAACAACTCCTTTAGTAAAGTTGTTATTTCTATCTTTACATGAAAGACTACTTCTAATTTGATTTCCTCTATAGCCTGATGCAGTTGTTTCTTTATTTCACTGGCTATCTTTTCAGAGATTCCCGGTGTGTTACTTTTGGGGTCCTCTATTTCAATGTCTCCTATACTTGCTTCTGGTGAACTATATGTTTGAGACTGTATTTTCCTTTTTCGTTTTGTCATTTTCACTCTGCCTGGTGTTTTCTATGTGTAGGAGGGGATCACACACACTATTTTCAGACACAACAAAGTCGAACGGTTAGTTGTAGGGGATTTTACTACTGGCCCTATTTATCCCCTGTACACCTCTATTTTAGGGGTATACTCACCACACTGATACAGTCAATCTGGTGTAGTCCAAAGTTCACCACCTGGGAGCAAAATTCCAAATTTTCTCACACTAACTGAATCCCGCTGAGATCTTCTGATGTTCCAGGTGGGAGGGTGGGCCCAGCTGAAGCAGTCCAGGGCAGTTTTCAGTCTTGGGCAGGGCTCCTCCATGTTCCTGGTGGCAGGGCAGGCCCACAAGGGAGGTTCTGGGAAGCCTATGCCTGATGCAGGCTTCTGCTGATTTCCTGGTAACAGGGCGGGCCCACGGTGGTGGTTCTGTGCATCGTACCCCTGATGCAGGCTTCCGCTAAGTTCCTGCTGGCAGGGTGGGCCCTGGGTGGTGGTTCCAGGCAGCCTACCCCTGATGCAGGCTTCTGCTAAGTTCCCGGTGGCAGGGAGGGCCCTCAGTGGTGGTTCTGGGCAGCCTACCCCTGATGCAGGCTTCTGCTGAGTTCCCACTGGCAGGGTGGGCCCTCAGTGGTGGTTCCAGGCAGCTTACCCCTCATGCAGGCTTCTGCTAAGTTCCCGCTGGCAGGGCGGGCCCTCGGTGGTGGTTCAATTGCATTGATTTCTGCTCTAATCTTTTCAATTTCCTTTCTACTATGAGCTTTGGGTTTAACTTGCTCTTCTGTTTTCTAGAAGCTTGAGGTGAAGCATCAGTTTGTTTATTTGTGCTCATTCTGTTTTCTTGATAGGACAATTTATTGCTATATATTTCCCTCTTAAGACTGCTTTCATTGCATCCCACAGATTGCAGTATGTTGTTTCTGCATTTTCATTGAATTTTAGGTATTGCTTTATTTCCTCTTTAATTTCATCTGTAGCCCACTGGTTGTTCAGGAGGTTGTTATTTAATTTCCATGCACTTATGCAGCTTTTGCAGTTTCTTTTGCCATTAATTTCCAATTTCAGTGTGCTATGGTCAGATATTATGTATGGGATAATGTCAATACCTTTGCAGTTACTTAAGAATGTTTTATGGGATAATATATGGTCTATTTTAGAAAAACTCCCATGTGCAGCTGAGAAGAATGTGTGTTCTGATGTGGTTGGTGGAACACTCTGTAAACATCTACTAAGTCCAATTGCTCATAGCTATGATTCAGTTCTATTATTTTTTTTGCTGGCTTTTTGTCTAGTTGTTCTATCTCTTTGTGACAATGCGGTATTAAGGTCCCCTGTTTTACTTGTGTTCTTGTGTATTTGGTTTTTCATGTCTATTAGTATTTGTCTTTTATAGTTGGGTGCTCCTGTATCTGGTGCATATCTATTTATAATATTGGTTCTTCCTCTTGAATTTTTCCAATAATGAGTATGCAGTGACCTTCTTTATGTCTTTTAATCATTTTAGGTTTGAAGTTGACATTGTCTGCAAATAGTGTAGTTACCCCTGTTTTTTTCTGGGTTCCTGTTGCATGGAGTACTGTTTTCCTTCTTTTGACTTTTAATCTATGAGTTTCATTTTGGGTCAGATGTGCTTCTTGTATATAGCATATTGTGGGATCCTGTTTCTTGATCCATTCTGTCAACCCACTTCTTTTGATAGATGATTTGAGGCCATTTACATTTATGGATATAACTGATATGTACTGGCTTGACTTTGCCATGTTATGTTCCAGTTGTTTGCTATCTGCTTTTCCCCTTTGTTTAATTACTTGTCTGACCTGGTGGTTTCTTTCTGATTTTGTTCTGGGAATTGTGGTCATTTTTAATCTTGATCTAGTATGTCTTTCAACACTCTTTCAAGGGTTAGTTTGATGGACATGTATTTCTTCAGTTGTTCTTTGTCATGGAAGTATCTTGTTTCTCCATTAAATTTGAATGAAAGTTTTCCTGGGTACATCAGTCTGGGTTGAAAGCTGTTTTCTTTTAGGTCTTGAAACACCTCACTCCAAGCTCGTCTTGACTTGAGGGTTTGTGCTGAAAAGTCTGCCGTGATTCTACTGAGCTTTCCTTGATAGATGAGCTATGTCTTTCCTCTAACAGCTTTTAGTTTTCTGTTTTTATGTTGTATGTCTTGGATTCTAATCATGATATGTCAGGGTGTAGATTTATGTTGGTTGTGACTGGTTGGCATTCTATATATGTCTGACTTATCTGTATATTGGATTTTTTCCCCATGTTTGGGAAATTTTCTTCTATTACTTCTCCAAATGGTTTATCTATGTTATTTGTGTTGACTCTTGCATCTTCATTGATGCCTATAAGTCTTATATTATCTCTCTTGGCATCATCTGAAGCTGCTGTACTGTCATTTCATGTTGCTTTGTTGTTTTTAAATGTCTTACTTTTTCATGGTTGTTGACTGTGATCCTGTCCTCAAGGTCCGAAATTCTATCCTCAGCTTCATTTATATGGTTTTTCCAGCTTTCCATAGAAATTTTTGTTCCTTGGATATCTCTTTAAATTTGTTTCATGCATTCCACTTGTTTTCTATATTCTTCATTCAAGATTTCAATCAATTTCCCATGTTCCTGTATTTTTTTTTATCTGTTTCTTCTCTGGCTATGCTGATCAGCTCCTTTACTAAAGTTGTTATTTCTATCTATATGTGAGAAATTATTTCTAATTTGATTTCCTCTATAGCCTCATGGATTTGTTTCTTTATTTAACTTGTTATCTTTTTAGAGATTTCTGGGGTATGACTTTTAAAGTCCTCTATTTCAATGTCACCTGTACTTGCTCCTGATTGCATTTTGCTTTTTTGTTTTGTCATTTTCACCCTTCAGGCAATTATTTGGTCTTTCATTCCCAATAGTCTCAGTTGTTGGTAGTGTGGATCTTAAGGTCCTACTATGTGGTTAATGTTTGTCTGATTGCTGAGTACCATAGTGAAGAGGAGATCCAGTCCCCTGAATTTCTCCTGAAGGGTCTGTTGGGTGAGTCCTATATTCTTCCTGGACTGAGAAGCCTAGGAGTATCAATGTAGGTCAACCTTTAGTTCCTGCTGTTACTTTATCTTTAGGTTATTCCAGGTCATCAAATCTCCTTGTCTATAGCGTTTGTGTCACCTGAGGCCCTACTGTGTCCCTATTGTGTGCCTGTGTGTCTCATAAGCCATTTTGATTTTCTCCAAGTTTGGGGAAGTTCTTATTGGCACACTCCTCACTCTGCCTGATGCTCTCTGTGTACAGGAAGGAGTCACCCGCACTCTTGTCAGACTCACCAAGGTCTTACAGTTAGTTGAAAGAGCTTTACTACTGGCCTTATTTACCCATTGTACACCTCTATTTTAAGGGCATACTCACCACTTTGACTGGAGCCTGCTAAGACCCTCTGTTTCGGTGAGGCAGTTACTATATCTCCCATCAAGCTAGCATGGTTAATCCACTGTAGTCCAAGGTTCTGGGAGAAAGGGTGGGAGCTGAAGACCAACATCAGTATTAGGTCCAGGAGGTAGGGAGTGTCCCCTAGGGGCCAGCAGGTGTCCTGGGTCCAGGAATCCACAGGAAGCATGGTGCAGCTGCATATGTGGTCTTGGGCTGAGGGCTGGCTGGTGTCCTTGGTCCAGGCATCTGTGGGGCATGTAGGAAGCACAGTGTGGTGGCATATGCAGTCCTGGGCTGAGGGGCAGGCTGGTGACACAGGTCCAGGCATCCGCAGGGCATATGAGAAGCATGGCAGGGCAGCACCAGCAGTTCTTCCTTTCCCAGGGCAGGACCACTGGGCTGGGTCCACTGCAGAGAGAGATCCCAGAACTGAGTCTGAATTGGAATTGTGCACCTCCTCAGCCTCACCTTGGAGTGGCACAGACCACAATGCCACCAAAAGCTCATATTTTTTTAATGCATCAGTGTATTGAAATGTGGGCAAAAACATAATATAAATATTATCAGATATATAGTACTTTACAAAGGTAGGTAAATGTAATTGTCCATAATTTAAACTTGGAGGATACCAGCAATTTTTTAGCTTTTTTGAGCTGAGGTTAAAATAAGTATAAATTTAAAGAGATGATAGAATAATCTAACTTATAAAAAATGAATTAGGTCAAAACCAAGACTGGCATATCATTAAGTGCTTACATGGTTGTTAGTTAGATTTTGAGTAACAAGTACTCAAAATGTCAGCTTAAAAAGAGAAAATTTTATTATGACTTATGGTTTCAGGATATTGATTCACAGTCACTTGACCCAGTTACTTTGGGCCTATGGTGTCCTGTACCTCATAGCAGGAACACATGATACAGCATAGTGCTTACCTCATGGTGGTAAAGGAAAGGACTTGCTCCCAATAATCCTTCTGTTATAATCCACTTCCTAAAGGTTCTGCTATTTCTCATTAGCTCAAGACAACAATGTATTGGCTGTAGGGGGGACATTCAGGATCAAAACTATAGCAACAAAAACACTATCTGTAATACTCACACAGTTTGGTCATTTTATCTAGTGAGAAACTATGTAAGATTATTCTACCAAGAGGATGGTGCAGCTAAGATGTCAGACTTGCAGCATTTCAAAGAGAAACTCTTAATTTACTACCTAGAAAAATCAGAAATCTATCATTCAGAAAATTGTAGTGAACTCAAGAAGGGATTTATTTAATCTGGAAGCTGTTTTATTACCTTGATTTCTGATGCTAAGTTTGTTAAGTCTCCAAATGTTTTCTTATCTTGGATAGAAAATCATGATTTCTTCCAATATCTTTTTTACCTTTTCCTATACTGTCTGCAACAGATTCCTGAAGAATAGAAATCTGCCACTGAGTTTACATTATACCAGAAACCATCCCCAAATCTGAAGGAAGATACCTGGAAATAATTCTGGTTTTTCTCTGTTAATACTGCTATGTTTTAGACTGCACAATTTATAAAAACAGAAATCTATTGTTCACATTTATGAGAAGTCCATGACCAAGATACCAGCTCATTTAGCATCTAATGAGGATCTATTCCTCATAGATGTCCTGATGGTAGAAAAAGCCAACACATTCTTGCAGCCTCTTTCTTAAGGGCACTAAACCCATTCATGAAGTTTCTGCCAAGATGAGTTAGTCCCACATCATAATATATAGCATTAGGGATTAGATATCAATGTATCAGTTTGGGGAGGGGGGACACAATCATTCAGATTGTAGCAAATTTCCAATCTTATTATGCCAAATGAGAAAAAAATATAAAACATTTCTTTAAGTGTTACTCATAGGAGGTCCTAGACTAAGCCATAAGATTTAAGTACTTGAAGAGTGTCCATACCTTTTATTGCTACAGATGTTAATCACACCAATTCATCAAAGCATCTAGCTCTTTTTGTGCTGTGATGACAAAGTGCACACATAATGAGAGAATAATGCTTTTTCCCCAATGGTTGCAATAACTAATGGCAAAAAGCAGCATATTGATTCTAATGGGAACAGAACATGCTGTTTGGGACAAATTTGCCTTGAAAGAGACAAAGAAAGAATTTTAATCATTTAAAATGCATTTCTGTTTCCCCTTGTAAATTTCTCTTCTTTGTATCTCTGGGTTTGCTCCAGGAGAACACCATGACTGCAAAGCTTACACTCTGTCTCATCCGGCCAGGCAGATTCAGATCCCACATGCTGCACCCTTCTCTGACTGCATCCTTGAAGCCATTCCTGGCCATTCTTGCCTAGTTAGTGCCTGCTCTTCTGAGTTCCTGTTTAATGCATTTAAGTTTTAGAATACAAATACTTCATCTTTTTAAAATTAATGATTATGTCCTTAGTGTCTCTATTATTCCCCATAACTTAGTGCCCTAATAGCAAGAAATAGACAAAGCATCTAAGTTGTTTTATATGGAACATTTTGTTGTGATAAAAAAAAATAAAGAGCCTGTCAATACAAAATAAAATCTAGGTTTTTACTAACTCTTCTGATTTTTACAGTTTACATACTAAGAATACTTAATGTGCTATATTATTTTTATCATTGTAATATTTATTCATGTTCAGTTTTCCCCAGTTAATTTTCTTGTGCCTGAAATCCTCGCCCTCCATAACCTCCCTCTATTATCATCACCACCATTACTACTATTATTGCTACCTTGTAATTATCTCATGTTTTTGTCAATCTCCTTCATCCACCTACATTGACCAGCTTTCCACTCCTATTTCTGAGTATTCCAGGATATCATATGGATCAAACAACTTGTAAACTTTGGAGACTGGTTTACTTCAGATATCATAATACATTTGAAATTCAACCATGATGTTGTATCTGGGGTTGATGGTTCCATTTTATCTTAAAGAGTTATATTCCGTTTGGAGAGTATATTAGTGCCTACTTATCTATTCACCAATTGATAGACAATGTAGTTTATTTTTACTTTGTGACAATTATGATTAAACCTACTGTAAACATCTGTGAACAGGATTTTTAGTGAACACATGTTCTCATCTTTCTTGGGTAAATACCTAGGAGTGGAATTGCTGGATTATATAATAGATACATGTTTGAGTTTATGACTGCCATTCCATTTTCTATTTTGCCTCAGTTTTATTTTCTTAAATTTCTAACATTCTATCTTTCCAGGTAATCACTGACAAAGATAATATTCTACAGAAGCTGTATGACAGCTCTCAGGAGAGAACAGAATTCACAGATTTAATGAGAAGAACAACATAAATGGCAATGAAGGTATGGGCCCTGATTGTCATCTGCTCTCACTTTACTTTCTATATTTTTACTATAACTAAAGATAACACATGAGAACAAGTTCCTGTGGCTGACCACTTGCGAACAACCACTTCTCCCTTCCTGGCTCAGTATTAGCTGGCTCAGTACTTCCTCTGTCTCCCACACACATCCCACTACCATCAACCATTCTAGTTCTGAGTTCTATCAGGGGACCATGGATCTAATCATAAGAATTTCATATGTGCCAAGAAAAAGCAGTCATGACTTTCCGACATCGTTAATAGTGTTCCTAGTGGAACACTTAAAGAAAAGAAAAAATTAAAGAAGAAATGCTTACTCATACCACATTACAGTATTATCATTTTTCACTCTGGCATATATCCTAGATCCAACTGAACCGGAAAAGCATGTGCCAAAACACAATTTGATAAAGTGCTCATGTTTGTGGATCTTTCTGCCCTGACTGAAACTAGGAAGTAGCACAAGTTTTTAAATGTGAATGAGTTTTCCCCTTTGAATTTTCCACATCAGCTTTGTAATATGATTTTTGCAAGCATTATTGTCATCCAGAACTCTAACCTCAAGTCTCCTGAGATACAATTTCAAGCAGAATGGGCTTATTCACATTAAATCAAAGGTTAACGAAGATGAGGGTGGAGAACAGAGACCAGAGAACGCTTCGCTGCTTCTGGAAGTTAACAATGTCAGAGCTCTTTATGACATTTGTAAGGAAAATTCCTTCAGAAAGAAGGGAAAAGATTTTATGGGGAAGAACCCTGTTCTTGTGTTTTGGATGAATTTGGAGCCCTACAATTTGTTTATCCTTCATAATGTGACTTGAAAGAGTAAATTAGCCTCAGTCTTTGTGTCATTTTAAACAAGCAGGGGCTACCTGGGATGCAGATCAGTTAGTGATGATTCAGTTGTTTGAAAGAACTTTTCACATAGTGAAAATATCACCATTGAGGAGTAACTCTACACAAACACTCCTTGAGAGTCATACATTAGTCACTGCTCATGACTGCCATTTGTGACTCTTGAGTTATATACATAGGAGAAGTTGAGCAAGTAACTTACAGACTGGTTGCTCATTAATTCCTTCTTCAAGCTATACAAAAGATTCAAGAAACTATCTAGAGTTTAATAATCACAGAATCGCAACCACAGGCCTTACAAAAAAAGTAAGAAGCACAGAGAAATGAAGCCATTTAGAGTCTGTTGGAGAACAGAGTGAATTTCAAAAACAACCTCTGTTTCATTAAAAATGTATTTATTCAAGTTGAATGTGCTTTGAAATGAATTTGCATGTTATAAAGAGTAGAACGTATTTTCATAATACTTTATCAAGAAAATGCAACCCCAGAAAGGTCATCGCTTATACATTATGACAATGTCAAATGGTTATTGTCCTAAATGTGGCATACTTGAGCATTAAATTCTTTTTCCATAAATTACTCATGATAGCATCTTACCTTTATAATATAACACGACTTTTGATCAAAGCCTTTTGAAAATACATCTTGCATTTCAAGCTCACTTAGGCTAAGTATGCCCTCTCTTAATACCTATCAAAGAAATATATATAATACATTTCTGGAAAGTGCATGGAGTGAAAGAGACAAAAAAATTAAAATTTTTGCTCCTAAAATCATCTTAAATGGTAAAGAAACTGTCATACAAAAGCTGGCCTTACAACCTTGTAATTCCAGATTTCTGTCAAGGATCTTATATTTGTTGTGTTATCCAAACCACATAGAATTTTCTAGAATTTTTTTTTTGTTTTATCGTGGTAGGATCACATCATATTACACTGCTAAGAAAATTTAAATAATTTTTAAGTCAGAGGTCTTCAAACTGCAGCCTATGGACCAAATACTTGTAATAAATAAAGTTTTATTGGAATCCAAATATCTTTGTTTGTGATTGTTTTTAGTTTTGTTTGTTTGTTTGTTTGTTTATTGTTATGGTGACAGAGTTGAGAATTTATACAGAGAACGTTTGACCCACAAGTTTAAAATATTTATTGTTTGCCCTTTAATAAAATTTTTGCAAAGCTGTGTTCTAGTTTATATCATACTTTAAAAACTTTTTCCACTACTCTTTCAGACAAAATCAAAAGTATAGACTATTGTATTATGAAATATTAAAATGCCAAAAATATGTGCTGGTTTGTCTTAGTACAAAGAATGATAAAAAAAAATGCAGTGAATCCTTGAATTAAAAAAAATTACAGTAAAAGGCATTTTTCCAGAAATGATAATATAAGTGTGTTTGAAATGAAGGCGAGTAATGGTAATTTTTTTTAGTATAATAAAAAATTAATTTAAGCATTCTTCATATTTTCTGATTATACCTCATTGGCAAATACATCAATCTCTGTCAAATAAAAACATTATAGTGTGTCTTCATTCACCTTCTTAAACAGAACTGGCACCATGCAACTTCTGGCTCTTCTTCAAAGTCAAAATGACCATGAAAGGCAAATGTTTAGAATTGATTCAGTACATACAGGAAGCCAGAATGGTGGATCAACTGAAGACATACCAAAGTGGAGTTCCAGAACTGTTTCAGAAAATGGCAAAGATGATGGGATAAGTGCAAACAGAGGGGGAATATTTAAAAGGATTAGTGGTAATGCATCTTTTCTGTAATAAATTTTTTAAAATTTGAACATTCAGCATATTTTTGTTCATACCTCAAAAATTGCCCTCTAACCCTTTATATTAAAATGAAACTTGTGTATCCTATGAGAAAAGAACATTGCCTTTCCTGTCTCTGTTAAGACTAGATTCAAAGACTTGGGGAAAATACAGCTGTATAATATTTATTGAATTTTGTGGCATCAAGTTATTGATCAGTTAAGAGAAAAGAACTTTAAAGCAAACTAGTCTTGTGCAATGAAGAATTATTTCTCTCTCCTTGTAAAAGTTGTAATGAGAAGGCATAAAATAAATCAATCACACAGCTTTCCTTGTAATGCTTCTTTTTCCAGTGAAGTAACAAGAAAAAAGACAAAAGCAGACATTTGGAAGAGCAAATGGAACGTTACTCAAATAAATTGCAAGCTGGCAGCTTTCTTACAGGGAGACTAAAACCATACTTCAAAATGTCTTCAAAAGCATTTGACTTCAAGGTGCCCCAAAGCAAAGAAGTATCAAGTATAGTCTTTAAGGACACTTGTAAAGTTTTCAACCAATGAGATTTGTGATAAAATCATATTGTAGAGTCTATGAATGATGTCACTCAATTTGTACAGTGCATAAATCTTGGAAAAATGATCAGTTATGAAGCACTGACATATTTTAATGTAATAGCAAATTTTATAATAGAAAATATAAGTTTACAAAGTTGAAGTAATTGTATAAATATATAGAAACACAGTTTGTATTGCTCAATAATCATCCTGTGTCCTCAAGCATTGATTTCTATTCTCTGAAACTGGGTTGCTATAGAAAACCCTGCTATTTTCATCATAGTTAGCACAATTCTGTCCAGCACCAAGTGCAACATATTCTTTTGTATAATGTAACACATTTCCAAGTATAGTAAAAGGCAGTTAAGATCATTAATTTTTGTAATGTTGGGGTTGTTTTTCTTCTTCCTACAAGAATTTTGAGGTATAATTTAGGTAAAATAAAATGTATTTAAGTCTAGTACTTAGTGAGTTTCAACAAATGTGTACACTTATGTGATCACCATTATAATTAAACCAAGACTCTGTCTCACAGTAAAACAAAACAAAAAATAAAGTGGACAAGGGATATAATTCAGGGTAAAGGCCATGGGTTCAATCTTCAGTACTACAGGAAAGAGAAAAAAGTTATGAACATTTCCATCACTTCAAAAATCTTCCTTTTACCTCTCTTTTCACTAAAAAATGATTAGTCTACTCTCAGTCACCAGAGATTAGTTCTGCTTGCTCCATTCATGTTGCTGCATGTTTCATATTTCAAGTTGTCTTATTGTGAACATTATTCCATTGCATGGGCATATCATAATTTGTTTATTCATTTACCCATTCGTGGACATTTAGTTGTTTAATGTTTGGGCCATGATAAACAAGGGGCTTCAAATGTTCTTGTGAAATCTTTTGAGGACATATGTTTTCCTGTTTTTTTGAAATAACAGTGGAAATTAACTTCGAATTTTTAATATTTACTCTATTTTCTTTCTGTCATATAACTCTGTTCCTTATTCTCAGAATTCTTCCACATCTATGTTCCATTTGCATTAATACCTATGAGATAAAATAAAATAGACATAACCAACATGTGGTCAAAAATTCATAAAAGGTGAGAAAGTATTTTAAAAACATGTTATTTTCCATTTCCAGTAAATTTTCACTAAATAGCTTTGTTAAAATTCTCAGAACAGAACTCAAACCTAGGAGACTCTGATTTATATAATCCTTCTTTTACATGAACTCCTTACTTGTAAAGAACCACAAAACAAAGATGAAACTTAGAAGGTTCTGCTAGTCTGAACAAAAGAGTCTTCTCATGTGTGAAAGAAATGAGACTTTTCAAGCTTTCAGGAGTCTTGATGACACATTTTCTTGACCTATATGGTGTGAAACCTTACTTTTCACAATGCTTGGCAGGGAGAAGAGAGAATGTAATGAAGAGATATATGAGAAGATAACCTGAAACTCCCTATAACCACTATGACATGAGCAAAGGTCTGGGGTATGGCACTTCATCATACTAAACCCAGCAGTGATGATTTTAATCTCTAAAAAGCCACAGAGATTCCCTAAGAGATAAAATGTGCATTATGAGTCAATAATAAATGAGTATTTGATGTTAATATTCTCAAAAACTGTGAAGAAAGTGATACTTTGCTTTACTTTCCAAGCTAACAAGTTATCCTGTCAGTTTCACAGTTCTGAAAAAATACCTGAAACTCCTGGGTCAGAGACAAAGGATGTTATTACTTCTGGATATAGTTAATCAGAGTGTCAAAGTTTATACTAGTTTCCTGAGTCCTAATTCTCAAAAGGAAGCAGAAGAGAAAAAAAGGAAATTATATCAACCAGCCTATGCAAATGACTTCATTGTATTAGAGGAATTTTGAGCCCAAGGAATTCAAATATTTTGTAATGGAAAATAAGCTTTCCATTTATCAAAATGAAATATTATCATTATGAGGAGAGAGTGTGAGAGAGAGAGAGACAGAGAGAGAGAGATAAAAACATCCTCGAAAAGATTTTCCAGAACAAAGACAATAATTTTTCTCTAATGCACAGACATGTGAGAGATACATGAAGACTTGTTTCTCAATGCTACCATTTAATTTTCTGCAGCCAAATAATGTGCCTCTACTAGATGTTATAACGCATAAGCATCATGAACAGAATGAAGTTGCTCAAGAATTATAATGACAAATATTATGCCCCATCCACCAGAGTCTGCCATGATTTCTATGCTGGGTTTTTCCTTCCACTATCATTTCTAATGCCGTAAAGCATGCTGAATCATATAGCCCAAGCACTAGATAAAAGGTACTGCAGTCTGAACCTACTCTAGGCTCCATTCAGAGGTAGTACCCTTTGATGCCAGTAATACATGACTTACAGTAATATTTCTAAGCATTGTATTACCTTATTATTGTAAAGGAATCTAACAGGCTCTTTTGTAGTAGGGGGGTAAGATATGGAAACTTTTATTTTATTTTGGAAAGTTTTTTCTACTATGATCTTTATCCCTGGACCCTTCCAATCTTCATTGAAGTGGCTATTCCATGAATCTAGGTAGGATTTATCTCCCTCTCTCTGAAGTGTTACCAAAGCTCCCAGCTCACAAGTCATATCTTGTTTCTCTTGCGCATTCACCAATGTAATGCAGTGATTTAAAGCAACAATATCATACATATCATGGGGTGAGAGCAAGGGTTGTGGCAGAGAAAGGTATCATTATGAAAGAGAAAAAGAGGGCCAGGGATTTAGCTCAGTGGCATAAGCACCTGCCTGGCAAGCATGAGGTCATGAGTTCAATCCCCGGTACCACAAAAAAAAAAAAAAAAGAGAGAAAAAAAGAGACGGAAATAGTGGTCTCCATCATATCTCCATTTAATTCACCATTCTTGTCTTTCCTAAGAATGGATCCTGGGAAATAGTGGCAAATTAACTTAATTACCCCTTAAGTAGACATATTTATAGCTAAGCCTTCCATACAATGATAAAATTTACTTTAGAGACTCGGGAATTTGTGCTGCACTACTGTAAGCTTCCATGAATACACAATCTAATTACACACACAGGAACCAGAGAAAAACCACAACACTGGGCATGCTGGGAGCTTGAGCCAGGGCTTCATGTGTATGAGCCGATTTTCATAGTCTCCCACCCTAAAAGGAGAGTAACAGTGATGCTTTTAATCTCTGGAAGTCAAGATCAACTCAGATTCTGGGTCTCATAAATATTATTAAAGTTTACACATCTTCCAAGAAATAGCATTCATTCTTTGAAGAAATATTGAGGAATCATGCTGATGCATATTTACCACTCTGTTGAGATTCATTCCGTCAGAGACCCAGACATCTTCTTAATCCTGAATCAAAAAGTGGTTCAAATGGGGAAACAAAACAAGCATCTTGGCTTTTAATTGAGAAAAATCACCCTCAGCCTCATGCTGACTCTTTCTGATCTTGACTTTGAGTTGTTTGGCTTTTTTATTTCTGTATTTTGTTTTTTGTTTGTTTTTGCACTTGATTGGTGTGTTTCTGGTAGTGGCTGTTAAGCAGCTCCTTCTGCATACATTGATTACAATTTAAGTAAAAACTTAAAGTGATACCTAACCAGATTTCTGGAGCTTTTTCTCTGCATAACTTTTTACTCTATGCTTCACTGTGCAAAAAATAAAGCTATTTCTGCCTCCCTTTCTTCTTACCTCCGAACTGTCTACACAACTCAATAGAACCAGAGTTTCTCATCTCCTGTGTTTCTCTTCTCACAGCAATCACATTGCTCTCTGCTGTTCAGTGTCTGAAAATAAACAATTCATCTATTCTGCCCAGTTTTCTAGTGTGTTGTGGTAAGAAAACCAACATCAGTTTTTATGTGGATGGAAGTAGAAGGTCCTGACTTTATAAATTGACTTTTAAACTTTTATATGGTAATTAATTGAATTTATAAATTAAGTGATAACTTTAAAAACCTAAAATTTATCCAAAAAGTTTAAAGCAATATATTTTTTGAATTGTTCATGATAATATATTGTCCTACTGTGTCACATTTTCTCTTTCGTAATTCAAAATCCAGTTCAGACTTGTACAAAAACTTACATTCACAAATGTCATATTACCTCAAATTACTGGAAGTGATTATGGCATTTTTTTCCCAAGTCTTCTTCAAAAACATTTCTTAGAAAAATCATTGAATCAGCTCTATTCTAGGTACAGTACTAGTTCTCTTTGCTCTTTTCATATTCTGGAAATTCTTTCATTCTTTCTTCCAAACTGTCTTTTCTGGGTCTGAGGTCAACTTACATTTTTCTCTGTCCTTAGGAAAAGCTTCAAGATTAGTATAAGGATCAAGTTTACATACATAAAGAACTTAGTACAGTATCTGACATACAGTGGCAACTCAAATATTAAACACTATTATTATTTCTTAGAATCATGAACACCTGAAGTCCAATTATCTGATCATCATGCCAGTCTATGTTACTATATGCTGTAGAGTCACAAGTTTAAATGACCTCAGTACCAACAAATTTAGAAATGAAATTCAAACAGCCTCCTTTAAATTCTTGACCCTCACACCCACTGCCCTGTTCAAGATTCACGTCTACAACAGGTCACTTTGCCTTGTTCTGATCTTTCCATTTCCAGCTACCTCTCTACTGCTTGCAAGATCTATGTCTCCAAGGGACTGGTATCACTTTCCTCCTGAGCCAAGCCAACATTTAGAAGTAACATCCACAGGCCACCATGAAGCTAGATTTTGACTTCTACAGTAGCAATTAAAGGCCCAAAAGGACAGTTGTGATTTTATGCCTTCTAAAATAGATGAAAACAGAGAATAAGAGGTGACAAGCAAAACAAGCAAAGACCAGTGTATTTAGCCCTAAAAGGAAAAAGAAACAAGCAAAGAATTCAACTTGGTTACAGCATGTTCTGAAAGAACTTATTACAGCATGCAATAGGAGTTTCCATAAACTAAACTGTAATTATAGTCTGTTCCTTAGAAAAGAGACACATTTGAAAATCCCAGAGATGTAAGGCATGATGATAGCTACAATTTAAAGTCTGTATATACAAATAAGTAAAATAAATTGATCTTATTTTATTAATAATATGGATATTTGTATCCCAAGTATGAAGCACTGTCTTCTGCTTCAGCTAGAGGAATTACAAGCGGTAATACATCTTATAAATCAAGTGCATGAAACATTCATCATCTCCTGAGAGTCTAAATCAGTCATATTCACAAAGTAGTTGCATAACTTGCTAACAACTCTCTGAATGAATAAATCGATCACTTCCAGATATATTAATAAGTGACATGACCCATAAATCACAAGACTATATACTCATAACTCATCAATCAGAAACTTTTATTTATAACTTGAAAATTTAAAGACATTTATTGCTAACAATTTACTAAATACCAGTCCCAAATTCCCCTGACACTATAATATGATATGTATAAGAAATACAAAGCACTTTCCTGGCAAGCACAAGGTCATAAGTTCAATCCCCAGTACCAAAAAAAAAAAGAAAGAAAAGAAATACAAACATTCTCCTGTATTGAGTAACATTTTTCACTACCACTTCTGGCAGTCCTTGGTTGCAGAACACAGGGAAGAGATCTTCCCTATCTGTGAATTTCACGTCTTCAAATTTCACCAAACATGGATCAAAAATAATCAGAAAAAGAAGAAAATATACATACACAGGCACATACATCAGAAAATGTATAAATTTAAACTATACAGGAGGATATGGAAGCTATATGCACATACTAAACACTATATCATTTTATTAAAGGAAAATAAGTATGTTCAAATTTTGATATCTAGAGAGTTTGGCATGGATTCTAAGGGACAACTATAATTCTTGCTATACTAAAATTCCACCATCTCATGTGGAAAATGTAAGCAGGTAAAACTAAGAGATTCACAGTCCTATTTTGAAATGATACTCTTTGAGATCTATGAATATAAATACATTGATACTGGGAAATTGTTGTTTCCTTTGGACAATGCCTTTCAAAATAGAAAATGCAATGTAACTGTAACTGAAATAAAAATATAAGTAAACATTAACTTAGATAATTATGTTAAGGCTACATATTAATATCCCAATTAATAAATGTAAATTTTATTAATTGTATTTTGTTGCATAAGCCTTTCATATTTATTTTTCAGTCTGCTATAATAGTTATCACCATCCTGTAGATGAATAAAAAATGTAAGATAATTACAATCCCAAATAGAATTCAGGTTTCTTGTCCTCTATTTCAGCATTCTTCTGTCTCTCATGTTGCCTGTCATACATTTTGCTTCTATTAAAAAGTCAGGAATAATTTTTAAACTTGAGCATATAAATTTATTAATTTAGGCTTAAGGTTTATTTAGACTTAGAAATGTCACCCACCAACTGGTAGTTTTTAATAGTATAATAATCATAAAATAATTATTTGTGTACCATTATACATCTAACATGAACAGAAGCTTGAATTTTACCTTTGTCATAGCAAGTGCTTCTTTTCTGTTCAAAGTCATTGCAAGTCGTTACAAGTTTAACGAAAAAATTCATTCAACTAAGATCACTACAGAACGGTGGAATTTCTTCTACCTAATAACTGCAATTGACATGACTGCAAAGTTGCAACTTACTGATGATTTATAATCTATCTAGCTGTTTCCACACATATTATCTGATGATCAGGGATCTTTAAGGAATATCAAGCCACTCACTGTGCTGATTCCTATGACTTAATGTGGATGAAGGCTCAAATACTTCTATCTATCATTCTCATACAGGTGACTTTATAAAAGAAATTCAAGATCAGCAGAGGAAAATAATTTTCTCTCATTATGAAAATTACAATATTCAGAGCATAACTTAAAAACACTAATTAAAATCATCTTTACTTATTAAGTTGAGCTTTAGTTTGACCTTTGTTGTCCATGTAAAGTTTCTGATTTTGTTTTCATAGCCCATAAATTGTTTGGGCAATTCTTTTTCTTCTCATATTAGTTATTACTTGGGAATAAGAAAGCAAAAATTATACCACACAATTGAGAGTATTGATATCAAAGTATAATATTCTGCATTAGATTCTTTTTGTGCTACTGCTTAGTAATTTGCTAATGAATGATAATGACATCTCTTTCATATTTCTGGAGGGGCAGGTATTACAGTCATTAAATTTTGCTTAGTGTAATTACACAAAATTCATTATTGTTTCAGTTTATCAATACAGTAAGTCATTTGGGAATTGTATAGACAAATGTGATGTGAGGGAATATTTCTGGTTGTTAAGATAGACATTAACTCCACTTCTGGTTCGGTTGGTGTTTTTATGATTTTGATCATGTTCCTGACTCTTATGGCCTGAATTTCTCAATCGTAAACTTAAAGATTAAATTATCCCTTTCATGTATCTTGGGAATATAGTGAAAAAGATTTAATAAAATGGAAGTGTTCCTCAGATGATATAAAAACACATGCTTTTGTCATGAGACAGATTGGTGCTTCAAGATTCCATGTGGTGGTAATATTACAGAGGAAACAACCTACTTTGACAATTAGGAATTCATTGCTTTTAAGATCTATTTAGTAAATCATACCATTCACTTTAAACTTGTTTCATGTGTAGCTTTGCTTTTCTCCTTTGATTTCTATTGTTCTTTTCTTAATAATAAAAGCATACATCTGGTTTTTATCTTCGTTAGGCATATTCAATAAATGCAGTTTTCCCAATATGATGGCCATTATTGCAAAGCTTACAACATCCATGGAAAATTTCTGTTTTGAACTAAACTTTGAGTGACCACTGTGTTATGCATGTAACAAGTCCTTTAAAAAATGCCAGTTAAGTTACCAGTTAAATACAATATTAAGTTAAAGGTTTTAAACAATAATATTATCAGCAAACTAATATTAAGGTTTATTTTTATAAAATTCCATCAATCTATATCATTTTAACAGCAATGACAGCACTGTATTCCTTAAGATCTCATTCCCACCCCCACACTCCAGGAAACAGACAATAAAGTAACCTTCTTTTACCACTCCATCTGCACAGCCCTTCCTGTCCATCTGGATGTCAGATGGAAGTGAAGAGACCCATAGCACTTTGAAATAACTGAGGTGGCCTGGGTAGATTTTCTTAATGCAATTTACAAAACCAGGTTCTTACATTCACCTCTCTGTTTGAACAATGACTGTGTATTGTCCTCCACATCTTCCGATGCATTATTCTCGAAGCATTTCAGGAGAGCTATAATGGAATTAAATGTTATGTAATGCTTCTCATCCTCCAACAAAGTACACTGCAGAATCATCTTCTTGAAGCCCTTCCAGTGGAGTCCTAGTCCCTATTTTCCTTGCCTATATTGAATAAGCTCATACTATCACACTGAATTTGATGTTCTTGAAATGCCTGCCTGAAGCAAACAGGAGTAGGAGTACAGGGGAAAAATCAGGGAGGTATGGAATACCATACAAGGTGATCGCTTCAAGAAAAATCCTTAGAAAATACAGACAAATGAATTTCTCTCCTCTCAACATTTGAAAGTTGCCTATTCTCATAATAATATTAATTCCTTCAAAATGTTAGACAGAATCCTGGGTTGATGCTACTTAATGATCATCTGGGATGATAGAATTACACTGAAAAATACAATGTAAGTCAAAAGGAATGTAAGACGTGTAGACTAGTGAGACTTTCCAGAATGGTCTGAAAAAGCATACTGAGTAATTGCATGAATAAGAAACAAACCTGTATTATATTAAAGCACTGAAACAAAGGTTTGTGTTTCATGGCAACATAACTTAGAGGGCTCTGTTATAAATACCTTTGTTAAAAACAATTACTCTCAGAAAGCACTTTCAACTCCTCAAGCAAGTTTCAGCCTATATTTTTTCAAGCTCTTAGACCTCCATTTTGCATTAAATAAAGGAATGGCTTAGGCCCATAAAATAATGCTGATTATATTCATGGGAGAAATTTGAATTATTCAATAAATGATTGAAATGATTTATAATATTTGGCAAATCAATTCATTAATTGCATATGTACACAGAATAGAAGTCAAATCCTATATGAAAACTGTCTGTTCTTTGTTTAGTTAAATGGGTTCACGTAATCTAGGTGACATGTTCTTTCCAGGTAACATGGTTCTACATTGGGTGCTTACCATTCTTCTCCTTATTTGGCACATCAAAATGTCAGAAATCAAGGCAAAACCTTCATAGAGAAGAGGTTTTTGTTTGTTTGTTTGTTTGTTTGTTTGTTTATTTTTGCATGTATGCCCTCTTAGTTAATGAGCCCAATGGTCATGAGCTGGAATAGAAGAAGAAAGAGACTGACATCCACAGTGTGAACCATATGGTCCCCGTAACAAAGACCATGTAGTGACCATGCACATAGGAAATAAAACATCTGCCTTTTGGGGCATATTTCAAAAGATCTATTTAATGTTAACCCTATAAATCTCCTTGTTATCATTCTTTGTTATTGGTACATATTTTCAATACATACTATAGTGTTTATATTAATTTTTCTAAGTAGTACATATATGTCACATCTTGATCATTTTTTGATCTCCTTCACCTCAGTCCTCCCCTTTTACCCTTTCGCTGATTTCTTTCACATCTATGAAAATCTGCTTTCCTGTTTCTCACCATTACTCCTTTACTTCACTCTTTTGTTTTACTTAATTTGTTTATAGCTTGGATTTCTCATACAACAGAAATAATATCATATTCACCTTTCCATGTCCTACTTATTTCAGTTAATATTCATCTCAAAATCTATCCATTTTCCTGAAAATTACATGAATTCATCCTTCTTTAAGGCCAAGTACAATTTCATTGGGCATATAGGCCATAGTTTCTTTATCTATTCACCTGTGGACAGGTATCAAGGCTATTTCCAAAGCTTACCCATGGCCTTACGTGTATCACTATGGTGTGATGACTTTAACTCGCAGAAATATACCCAAGAGTCATAATTGGGTCAAAGTGAATTTCTTTCTTAGTATTTGAGAAATATCTGTACTGATTTTCACAGTGCCTAAATTAGTTTACATTCCTGCCAGCACTGTAGAAGGGTTACTTTTTCCCTGCATTCCATACTCAACAGAATTTGCTGTTTTTTGTGTTCTTTACATAGCCATTTGCCAGGTGTAAGACAGAATCTCAGAGGTGTTTCGATTTGCATTTTTTTAATGCCCAAAGATGTTGAATGCTTCTTCAAGTATTTATTCACCAATTATGCTTCTTTTGAGAAGCATCTATTTGTTTCATTTGTCCATTTTTTTGATTGGGTGTTTTATTTTTGGCACTATGAGAAAAATAAGTGGCAAATTTTTTCCCATTTTGTACAATGTTTCTTCACCCTGTTGTTTCATTGGTGTGCAGAAGTTTTTAATATGCTATGATCCCATTTGTTGATTCCTGGTATTATTTCTTATGCTGTGGGACTTCTTTTCAGGAAGTCTACTCTTATGGATTCAAGGGTTTCCCCTATGTTCTCTTCCAGCAGTTTTAGCATTTTTGTTTTTATAACTATGTCTTTGATATATTTTTATTTCATTTTAGTACAAGGTGAGAGATAAGGGTCTAGTTTCATTTTTTGGCATGGACACAGCCCAGCACCAGTTGATAGAGAGATTATCTTTTCTCTAGCATATATTTTTTTGGCCTCTTTGTCAAAAATCAGATGGCTGAAGGAATCTGAGTCATCTCTATGTCTTCTGTTTCAGACACCTACATGTCTGTTAACCATCTCTCCAACTCCCCTCTCGCTGAACTTAAGAAATTCATCCCTGTTCACAAATCACCATTGACCTGTAGCTCAGACAAACTTTCTAGTTGCAATCACTTCCACTTTGACCTTCGTTAACACAAATGGTGTTTCCCTCTGGTAACGCAGGTCAAGTTGGAAATTCATAGACTGCTCACCTATCTCAGTTTCAGAAAAGCAGCAATCAATTAGTTATCACCAAAATAACTGCAGATCAAATCACTTCTGTTACCACCTTGCCTCTGCTACCCACTAGAATAACTGTAACAGAGATGTCACTTTCGATTAAGCATGGTTACATTGTCTCCATCTCCCCCAGGTATCCTATAATCCCTTTGACATCAACCAGTCTTTTTAAATGACACCATTTCCTACTTTCACCCTTGGCCCACAGAAAACAAACATTTCAGAGATTCAGCTAATATGTTTATCCACACTAAATCATTTCTTTGATTTGTGGTAAAGGAAGTAAAAATTAAGCCCTATTAGAAGACAGAATTAAGAGATGACCACTGAGCTAGTGGCTCAAAAAATTTCAAACATCCTATTTATCTGATTTTGAATTTTTCTCTAAATTGTACTAAGGAAATATAGACATCCCAATTTCATTCATATAGGCCAATACTGCTTTGAGATTTTAGGGAAAACAATTAGATTCACTGTCAGCTGTTCAACCTAAAGATACAAATTAAAAAATCAGTAGTTTCTAGTCATGTAAACTCATATTTAAAAGCTTATCCAAATATGACGTTCTCATTCTTGCCTAGAATCTCAACTCCATTATCACAAATATTTTTCAGATTTTTCCCTTCCATATGAGCAAAATCTCGCAATTATCTTGGTGTAGAAGTTTTACTTCTCCTGTTTTATTTGGTAATTGGTTCCCTGGAGCATATGGAAACTTGACTCCTTATATAGACCTTGAGGCAAAAAACAGAAGCAAACATATTGAAGTGAGAAGAATTTGAATACCTTTGTAAGAAAACTGTTTCAAGTGAGGCAGTCACTGGGTAATCATTTCAGAAAAACCAAACAAGAGCAACAGGAGATTGTATCCCCTGGCATGAGAAGCAGTTGAATTTGAAGGACTTAGGGGTTCATACTTGTCCAGTTCATCAAATGTCATTCATTAGCTTCCACATTTTTTCTCATTTCCAAGCATTATCTTAATCTTCACTCAAGAGAATCATTGTGACTGAATTCAAAGTACAGTATAATTCAGCAGCACTGATATAGTATTAAGTTTGAGGAATTTGGGAATTGGAGAAGGAAGGAAGGAAGGAAGGAAGGAAGGAAGGAAGGAAGGAAGGAAGGAAAAGGGAGGAAGGGAAGGAGAGGAGAGGGGAGGGGAGGGAAGGGAAGGGAAGGGAAGGGAAGGGAAGGGAAGGGAAGGGAAGGGAACTGTAGTAGCAACACAATGAGAATTAGATGAGCTTCATCTGGGTAACAGTTTGACAAGCTGTAGTGTAAAGGAAAGTCCTCACAGCATTAGACTGTCCAGATGTTAAGACACAGGGACCACTACCCAGAATAAGAGTAACAAAAGGAAACTTCCAGCGGAGGTGGGGGTACGGATCAGAGAAAAGGCTTATGTATATAAATGGTGTTGGGCATCCCAGGAAGCAGTCTCTGGATTTAATACTGCTGAAGTCTCAGGGTCTTTCATACTTCTGTAATTTATCTATGACTAGTAAATTTTGAGTGTAATTTCACAGGTAGGCTCAAAATGACAAAGTCTGCTTATTTATGCCGCATTCTAAACAATTGGATGTATATAATTTGAGTTTAGTGTTGGTGAGATTTTGGGGCCAATAGCATTTATAAAGAAGAAAAAAATATAATGCCAATATGCAGAGGACATCTTTGGCTCATTTATATAATGATTGAAAATGATAGAGCTTCTAAAATTCTACTAGTTCAACTCTGGTGATATAAAAGATATGATATCATTATTAAAGCAGTTGTATTAGTCACTTTCCCATCACTAGGACAAAGTACATGACATCAACAACTGAAAGGGGGAGACGTTTATTTTGGCTCACACTTCCCGTGGTTTCATGGTCCATAGTTGTCTGACTCCAAAGCAGACACTGTATTGCAAAATGGCTTGTGGAGGAAAGCTGTTCACCACATGGTGTCCAGGAAAGCAAGAAAGAGAGAAAAGAGGATACAGGGATGAAAACTCATCCTTCCAGTCATGTTCCCAGTGACCCACCCCTTCCAACCAGGCCCCACCTCTGGACATGAGACACACAGGGAATATTTTGATCTAACCCATAATGTTCTTCCCTGGCCTCCAAACGAGTCACGTATTTGGAAGGCAATTAGATCATGGGGCTGCTACACTCATCAGTGGATTCATGTATTAATGATTTCAGTATGTGAATGTGCTGTTAGGAGGTGTTTGGTTGAGAGGAGGTCATTGGGAACATGATCTGGAAAGGTGTGTTCTCTTTTTTTTTTTTTTATCAGTACCAGGATCGAACTCCTGACTGTACTCATGACCATATGCTTGCAAGGCAGGCGCTTATGCCACTGAGCTAAATCCCCACCCCACCCCCTTTTTGTTAATCATATACTGGTGTTCTTGACCCCTGGTCCTCCACTTTTTCTGTTTCCTGGCTGCTATGGATTGACCAGCTTTCTTCTCCCCACGTCCTTGCACCATACTGTTTCTGACTTGGCCAGCCTAATCATGGACTGAAAATGTGAACCAAAACAAAGCTCTTCTTCAAGTTGTATGTGTCAGGTATTGTGTTCGTTCACAGGAAAGCTGACTAATACAGCAGTGCAGTTAGAGATTCTCATTCTCAATCTTTTCATGCCTGAGTTATTAATGGACTATCATTTCATGATATCTTTGTCTTCAATAAGGCCCAGGATCACCACAGAAGATAGCCTAAATACAGTTTTACCACTGATAGTCATAAAATCATAACTGATCTTCCAATGATAATTAGACTCTTGTCCCATGGTCAAAAAATGCACATTTTTCTGAGTCTTGACTACCTGCAGCCATCTGATGTATAAACTATCAAATGATCCTTTTACCTGGAAATAGGTAACAGAATTCTGCCACAGCACAAACATCTGTGTTTCCCAAAAATTCATATATTGAACCTTAAAAGTGCTAGTATTCAAATGCAGGGTCTTTGAAAGACAATTAAGTCTGGAAGGTAGGAAGGGATTAGTGACTTACAAAAGAGACCTGAAAAATTTCATTTTCTGTTTCTGTTGGTACTTTGATCTTGGATTAGATGTTTAACAAACATCAGCCATTTTTCTCCACAAAGCAGCAAAATATTGGGAGGCTGCAAGTGAAAAAGAGCCAAGACTTGAGGAAATTTTTAAATTCCATTTATGTTAACAACTTCATTTATTCATATTCTGTGGAGAATAGTTGAACCAGCAGAGAAAAAGAAAAACAAGTGTAAAGCCAGAATAAGCTGGGTATGGTGGCTTACATCTATAATCCCAGCACTAGAGAGACTGAGGCAAGAGGATCATTGCAAGTTCGAGGCTGGCTTGGACTACAAAGTGAGTTCAAGGCCAATGTGAACTGCATAGTGAGACCCTCTCTCAAAAAAAAAAAAAATGGAAAAGAAGAGAAGAAAAAGACAAAGAAAAGAAAAGCCAGAATAATCCAGTCAAGAAGTTACAAGGTAGTGGCAATGAAAACAGCCAGTTGTCAGTTTCTCAATGTATTTTGAAAGCAGAATCTATATCATTTGCTGTCATATGTTAGAGAAAGAGATAAATCCAGAACACCAACATTTTTAGCATGAAAAACTCAAAGGACACAACTGCTATTAACTGAGATGATGAAGACAGGGACAAAACATGTTGAGAGTAGGAAAAATAGTAAGAATTTTACTTTTAGTATGTTTAATTTGGAAAACATATCCTATCCTCTGCAGAGAGAAGTTGAGTTGATAAAAGGAGTTCAAGTGAAAAAAAGGGCCAAGCTTGAGATACAATTTTGGGACTTACCAGCTTACAGAAAGTTTTTACATTATTCAACTGAATAATGTCACATTAGAATAAGCAAAGATAAAGATCCAAGAACTAAGGCACTACATTCTCTAAGATTACTCACTATGGGAATGGAAGAGAATTAGCAAATTAGACTACAAAGAACACAAAGTGTTCTTAAAACAGTAAATAATGTATTTCCTAAAGTAATGTTATGTTATGACAAGTTAAATAAAATGAAAAGAATGAGTGACTATTAGATTTCACTATATTCAAATCTTTGGTGATCAAAAATAGAAGAATCTGGAAAATAAGAGCTTCATCAGAGAAGATTCAAGAGACAACAGAAGGAAAGAAAATAGATGACAACAAATACCGTCAAGTCTTTCAAATGGCTACAACTAAGAAGAATGGGTAAGTTCGATTTTTAAAAGTATCTTACAGTATGCTTATATTCTGATATAATGATTCAATACAAAGTGAAAATTGGTGCTATAAGAGAGGTAAAAGTGGAGGACTTTCTTTGAGAAGTTATAAGGTCACAGAAAGCAAGTGAAATTTATCTAACTTAACAGAAAGGAGAGTACATGGCGCTGGTGATATTTGAAAGATTTTATAATTGCTTGTATTTTCTCAGTTAGAGTGAGGACAGAAGGAGGATCATAATGGTGTTATTTTTGTGACTTGAAGAAAGGATGAAAGTAATATACCATATAGGTTAATAAAGGAGTAGACAGAAAGAACTGCAGAGTCACAAGGCAGTCCAGAACTCAGTTGAGGTTAATAGTTATGAATTTAATAAGACTCATCAGCACAGCTGCTCAATTTCTGTCACCATTATTACTACTTAATTGCTAGTAGAGTATGAAGAGGGCTGGATTTAATCATCATTAACACTTTTCCAAGTGATTATGCAAGATGAATAAAAAAACAGTACAAGTATTTACATAAGTATGCTCAGAAAGCTGAACCATGTAATAATAGTAACTTGATAAATCATTGGATTTTAATTTTCAGTCATATAAGAGTTTTTCAGTCTGGATAGAAGAAGCAGTGAGCTATAAAAACAGGAAAAAGGTCATGAACAGGTTTTTGAAATTAGCAACATGAAATGTGGGATTTAGTAGTACAATACCCTAGTACACGACCCTGAGAATAAGAGACTAAGGCAAGGCCAAAGAAGAGATCTTTGGAACAGTGAAGCTAAACATACTGAGATCATCTGGAAGAATATTAAAATCACTATGAGTTAGGAAACGTTTCATGAGAAGGAATAACAACAAGCCAAGAAGTAACACCTGTAGTCCCAGCATTCTGGGAGGCTGAGACAAAAGGACCTCAAGTTCAAGAACAGCTTGTCCAACTACCTGTCTCAAAATTTCAGAAAAGGGCTTGGGTTCAACTTGTAGTACAAAAGAAGGAGGAGGAGGAGGAGAAAAAAGGGAGGATGGAGAAGGGAAGGGGAGTAGAGAGAGGAAAGAGAAGGAGAAAGAAAACCAGGAGTCCAAACTCTCAAGAAATACTAAGAGTAATTATGGTGTGAGAATAGCTACATAATTATAAATAGAGAATAAAATATTATGAAAAATGGGATTCTAAAACTGGAGGTGAAAAGCTCTAAAGGAGCTTTCAAAAGTGATTTTAAGCTTCTTTCTCTATATACACTGAAAAGAGTTTGGAACGAACGCTGACTATACCAGTTCAAATGTCCCCCACAGCTCTCACTAAATTATATACAAATTTATGTGTATATTTGTATATGTAGTTGTTAAAAGAATGCAGGAGTAAAACTTCATTAGTATTCTCAATGAGATCACGATCCAAGAACATTTTACAAATATGTATAAAAGTTGAATGTAATTAAATGCTTATTGGGCACCTACTTGCCTAGAACTTATCTTGGAATTGAATCCCAGTGATGTATAAGATGGACTCTTTATCATAAAATTTCCTACACCTTGGCTTTCACAAGATAGAAGTTAAAATAATTTTATGTGGAAAAGTCATAATACTAGTTTAAACAAGTGTTAATTGGAACAGAAGCAACATTTTCTATGATTGTAAGTAAAAAAGATAATCATTGTACCTGGATGGTTCAGACAACTCTATGGAAACTACAACTTTAAATTGGACTTTAATGAAATTGAGAGTTTGTATAAATAATTGGGAGAAAAACCACATGATCTGAAGAAATATTTTAAGATGTAACTCACAAGGGATTAGAATTTCATTATCTCTTTCAGGTTGGCAACAAACATAATGATTAAGTTGTAGTGTTCTTGAAAGGATATAGTAAAAATTAGTTTCCTTTTCCTATTTTAGGAAAAGTTCAGAATAATACATGAAGGACTTACTTATGAATGTTATTTGAAACTACAAGTGATACAGAATATGATCCAAGCTGGGATCCAAGGCAAAGAATGAATTAGATATTTAGGAACTTGGAGGTAGGGAGATCATCATTTAACTCATGCAACAATCTAGAGAAAAGAAATTGCAAGATTTAAATTAACATAATACCACTGCACTGCTGATAAAATTATATTTATATAGAAAATAATAATGTGAACTATAGGACGCAGTTACTGATAAATGTTGGGTACGAGGGAAGGCTGAAGACAAGAGAATGAAAAGTGATTAGCAGGTCTAGCATTTAAGATTGGATGCCTAGTAATACCTTGGAAGCTACTCAGTGGAGAAGAGAATTTCAGTGGATGCTAAGAGTGCAAGTGTTCAGCCTTAGTATACTGCATCTGGTACCAAGAAATTCAAAATGTCAGAGATAGAAATATTAATTTAAAAATCTTTAGTTTGAAGTGATCCAAAGTCATTTACTCCATTGAATAACTTAGTTCTTGAGAAAACGTAAAACACAAAGGGCTAAAGGAGTTCCTAGGGGATTAATATGCATAGTAGTAGTAATAAAAGTAGCTCTCACTCATAAAGATGTCCAGTCAACACTGCCCACAAAAGCTGTTTCCACCGTTACAGACCAGTGGCTCTTAACACTGGTAACTATACCTGTTCCTTTTTCCTGGGCCTATTATGCATATGTGATTAGATATTTATCTTTAGCTGTGATGAACCGAAAATTGTTATATGTAAGAAGAATCCAGTGAAGTTTGAAGATGAACAATCAGCAGAAGAAATATATGTGCTGATTAGGGGATTGTAGTTACAAAAATGTTTCAGTTAGAGAAGAGGTGAAGTCCTCAATATTAGATTGCTCAGCCATGTACACTGGTGCATTTGTGGTACATTAGAAATGACAAATATGATTAACATTTTCATAAATTAGGAGAAGCAAAGAAAGAAGCAGTCAGTCAGAATTTTCTTGGTTACAAGCAAAACAAAACCTGTTTCCAATGGTCTTCACGGCAACACAACAAATGGGGTTGGGAGTGGAGTGTCGGAGCTGAATGTACCTAACTTACAAACACACTTCGGGGTAGGCTCGAACCTAGATTTTTTGATGTAAGCAGGCATCAGTTTTTTTGTTTCCTCATACTTCCTAGAACTATATCTTATCTGTATTCCATGCACAAGAAAAGGAACACCAGTTTTTTAGACTCTGGCAGCAACTTTTAACTTCAGGTACTGAAAGTTGAGGAAAGCATTCTGAGTTCATGGTACATTGGTGCTGACCTTTTCTATAAGCCTTCCTTTAAGTATCTGTTGATGTGTTTATGAGTTTTCTGGCCGGATATGGCAGTGTTATTTTAGTTGTTCCATAGAAAACCATTTTTATTTCTTTGATGTATACCCTTTTATTTCATTATGATTTTGAAATATATGTACTATTTAGGTAATTACGTTTTAAATAACTAAGAAGCATGTTATATGTTCTACTTTATCACTGAGCATTGTTTTATGTTATGTTATCATACATCTAATCATTGATTTCAATTTTTTATAACACACCACATTCTTCATCTACAATATTTTTCTCCCCCTCTCTGATAGACATTCCACCTGTCTCCTACTCCCCATGCCACAAACAACTTATTTACTCAAAAATATGGTGGAGACCTACTTTGTAGCAAGTACTGTTATAGGGACATGAAACAATGAATAAAACAGATATTGCTGCAATATACATGCTTATCTGTAGCTTCCTGTGGACCTATGAAAAAATCCTTCATATATATTTAGGAGTCAAATTCAGGACAACTTAATGCTTTGGATTTAATTAGACCATATGACCTATCTATAAACTGTATGGCCTGTAGGATGGGCAATAGGACGGACTAACTGACTTAGTCTAATAAACACTAATCCCTGAGCCATTGAGTAAGGGTATTATAGACCGCGCTCACTTAAAGTAAATTAGGACAGGGGAGGAAAGGAAATGGAAGTAGACAGTGAACAAATGCTGATATAATAGTAAATACAATAGATGTCCTCTCTACACAGGAAAGAAACTTGGCAAGTATATCCCTCCTCTCTAATGCCAGAAATATGAAAAACTACATTTTGAAGACATACACATACACCCAAAAAAGCCAAACTAAATCAACAAAAACCAAAGTTTCTGACTCCATACACTTGGAAATCATCAAGATTTTATATTCCAGCAAGCTACCAGTAATGCTGACTCTGCCAATGTGGGAACTACATTCCAAGGATGATTGAGTGGGGCATGGAGGCACAAGCCTCTAATCCCAATTATCTGGGAGGCTGAGGCAGAAGGATCACATTTTGAAATCTAACTTGGAATACTTAATGACTTACCAAGGCCCTGTCTCAAAATTTTTAAAAATAGAGGGCTACAAATTCAGCTCAGGGCAAGGCCTTGGGTTCAATTTCTAATGCAAAAAAAAAAAAAAGCATTAAAAAACCCCACTGCAACCACTGCTCTGGTCTAAAGATTAAGAATTATTAAATAGTATATAACTACACTATGCAGATTGAAGGAAATAATGCATATCAAACTGCTTGATAACCCTAAACACTCAATTTGAAAATCTTAGTAATTAATATTTCATTTATATATGGCTCAAGGTTTATAACTACATTAATCCTTGATGAGGTCCCCCAAAAAATAATGTAATAAAAGGATAGAATGAGGAGTCTGATTCATCTAAATATAAATTTCACTTCACAAATTTTCCAGTAAGCATCTATATCTTTGTTGACATTTGCTGATTCTTATTAGAATTCCCAGAAAGATTCTGTAATCATATACTGCATTTGATTTAGTGGTAAGGTAAGTTCAGAGAGCTCACCTTTGAAATATAACTTAATAAAATCAATATAAAATGGATAATCTCAGCTGTCTGTAAGATAGTATCTGCAAAGGGTATTAATGAGGCCATAACCTTTTGCAAAATGATCAAATAATCTCTTGAGTGTAATAAAAACCTGGAGTACCTCAATCTAATTATGATGATTAGAATATATTTTCAAGGCTATAATTCAAAAAATTTGAAACTATGTTTTACCTATTTAACTACCACAATGAGTTCAAGGAGATAATCTACATGATGAACACTAAAACAAATAATTGAGCTACAATCAGTCATAAGTATATATCCAACACCATCCAGATAAGCACATCTGGTTAATAATAGGTGTGTGTGTTTCTGTAACTTGCAGAAGTAAGGACCACAGCCTGAGCCCCAAGGGCTCTGCTTCCCATTGGTCATCACTGAAAGAGTCACTGTCAGCTCCTGATTCCTTTATTTAAATTTTCTGAATGAAATTTTGTACTACTTGTTCTTTTTAAGAAATTTTTAGTGGACCAGGGTATATATCTCAGTGGCACAGTGCCTGTCTAGCAAGTGTGAGGTTGTGAGTTTGATTCTGGGTATAAAAAAAAAATTAGTATAATAAAGCTTTTATATTACCCAATTTGGTGAAAAAAATTGTGTAGGTTTGAAAAAGTTATATTACAAATATAAAAGTAAATCTCTGGGTAAAAAAATACATCTGTTCCATCTCATATAAATATGTTAATGATAATTCAGAATATCCTTCATAAAGCACTTTGTATTAATGTAGAAATGTGAAAAAAATAATAAACCATATCCAATTTCCTAAACATTAATTATGAGACATCACTGGGCAAATCATCATGATAAATTTCTGCATTCAGAGGCCACTGAACTAGCACCAAATTCTTATGAAATACGTTACTGTCAAATTTATCTCCATATTAATTATAAGACTTCTACAGTATAAAAGATTTATTTTGTATGATCCCAGAAGACAGAGTGAGTCTCAATGAGTCAAATTATAAGGAGCAAATTATTTTAATTATTACTATCATTAGAAAGATATTTCTAAGAAATAAAACTTCTAAAACATTGAATAGCCTAACTCCAAACTGATAATTATATATGGGTGATAGGAAGGGTATTTGAACATCAAATAAATGATAGACCAAGTGACCTTTGAGATATTCTCCCATTCACAATCTATGAAACTGTACCAATAGAGTCTAAGAAGTTTCTAATAGCTTGACTGTGTTTAGTAGTAAAATTCAAAAATCTAAATCAGGTTACAAAAAAAGGTACTTGGGGTACAGATGTATTGCTTGGTACTCATTCCATTTTCCTTTTACGTTATCTTGTAAGTCCATGAGAATTCCCAAGTCACTGCTCATCAGCCTTCCCAGTACAATGCCTGCACCTTGCCGGTACTAAATTGTTGCTGTTAAATAAAGGCTAAAAATACAAGGACATTTAGACATGCACTTTTCCCCTAGATCTATTTTTCTTTCCCTTCCTACTATTCAACTAGAATGGATCTGGCAAGGTGTATAATATATTAAAACCTTCAGAACATTACTTTGAAGATTGTGAAGAAGGACCAGGGTTATAGCTCAGCGGGCCAGGGCCTGCCCAGCAAGAGCAAGAGCTTGAGTTAGATTTCCAGAATTAAAAAAAAAAAAAAAAAATACAACACAAAAGAAACCAGACTGTTAAGGAAATGAAAACCAGTGTGTTCTTGGGACTGCAAAATAAGACTTGGATGTGCTCGCTTCGACAGCACATGTACAAAATAAGACTTTGAGAAGTATGGACTAGATAAGGGCTGACTGATCCTGTCCCATTACCCCTAAAAATAAATGTTCTTGGATGCGGTTCCCTCAATAGCATCAGGGGCTGTCCCTAATAATGCAACTATCATGCAGGTTCAGCAAGAATTCGGTGTCTCCAAGGGCAGTTGGATGGAGTTTCAACTTGATTGACTTCAAGATCCACCCTTAGGGAGTGGTAGAAAACACTTTAAGGTGTATCTGGGTGGTTATGGAGGTGTAGACTTGAGGTTCTCCGTCTGTTTCCTCCCTTGCCTGTTCTACAGTGACCATCTTCATCTGCTCTGCTTCTCTGACATCATGAACTAAGTTGGAGATGCTGGCTATTGTGCCTCAGCAATGAGAAGTGCTGAGGAATGCAGACCCCAGGCAGATCTACCAAGGATTCTGCCCCTTCTCACTCTCTAGGCTCCAGCAACCTTGAACTTTTTGTTGCTCATCGTGGCTAGGAATCTTCCTTTCACAGAGCCTCACAGGAGCTGCTACTAACCTCAACATGGATGCTCCATCCCCGTTGCTTCCTCACTCCTGTGGAACCAAGAGTAGCAAGAGGCTCTTAACCTGCAAGCATGTCAGGCCGGTAAGAAGAATGCCACCCACAGACCAGAACAACTGACCCGGAGTAACCTTGTGGCCCCAAAGCTCAGGAGCCAGAGTCAGTGCCTAAGGCCTCAAAACCTGAGCCCCGCCCTGAGGAAAGAGGCCCAAAAAGAACAGAGGTTAACATTTTCCAGTAGCCTCTTAAATTTCTAAAATCAGAAATTTAAAAGTTATAGAAAATAAAGGAATCCCTCTTTCATTCCCAAGTGACACACAGAGATTCATGCCAGCAACTAGTGGATGAAAAGAGCCTATCAAATCAGATCAGAAGACAATGAAAATGTAAAACTCATTCTCATTCAGTTTTTAAGGTTTCCTCTGGGCATTGGTGCTAATTTTCTTTTTGACTTACTGATTGAAACTCTGCAATGTCACAGACTCCTTTTATGAATTCTGTTTTAATTAGTGATAGCACAATCTCATTGTGAGAACATGTGGAAGAATTTGAGATTACAAACGTGTGCCCTCCTCCTTGCCATCTTCTAGTGATAATAAAATGCAGTCAGAAAAGATTTTTTAAAAGATATACAGTCTGCTTAGCAGGTAGTAGACTATTATTAATGTTCCTTAAAGAATGAATTCCAACTTTCTGTCTTGAAAACATAGCATAACAATGGCTTATCTGTCCTCCAGTGGATACTTATTTAAATGTCCTTTACTTTGAAACTTTCTGTTTGACCTAACTAGTCCCCATTACAGCTCATGCCCATTATATCCTATTCCTTTCACCTTGTCTGGAAGAAATAATAGCCCTCTGGCCTCTATTTAATATTTCATTATATACCATGGTTTTAACTTACCTCACTGTGGCTAGCTTGACAGTACTCTCATCCCTTAACCTTGACTGTTTGCCCTCATTTTCCAACCCTTCCTGTGGGGTAATGTGTGGACTCTCCCACTGTCACTCATTTTTGTCTCGAGTATGTATCTATTCCAGCAAGCTGAGGCTGCTGGGAGCTTCCTAGAGATTAAAATTGAAGGAGAGCTGTTAATCCCAAGGTGACACTTCTGAATTTTAAAATCAGTTAGAAATGATGAGCCTTATCAAATGTTTCCTTGAGGCGTCCCAAGCCATATGAATTAAAAGCATTTGGCTTCACCATCTGAGGATTGCTGAGACCTATGGAATACTTGCCTGCTTTGATCATGCTATGCCCTTGCTCAAAGCTTTTTCTGTTACTTAATAATAAGGTCAAAAGTCCATTCCCCAGTACTGAAAGGCATGTGTCTGTTCCTGCTGCTATAACAAAATAGCTTAGAAGGGGTAATTTATTTTAAAAAATTAATTTTCTCAGTTTTGGAGGCCAAGATATCTAAGGTCAAAAAGCACCAGAAGATGTGCTAGGTGGTGAGGAGCCCGGTCTCCATATATGATGTCTTTCATGTCTCCTCTCATGAGTGAGAGATAAAAGCACGTTTGCAAGTCATTCACAATGGGACTAGTCCTATTTGAGATGACAGAAGCCTCATGACCCAGTCCCCAGGGACTTACTTTTTATTATTATTATTATTATTATTATTATATTGGAAATTTGGATTTTAAATTGTTTTTAAAATGTATTAGTACCTATATGCAGAGCATAATGATTACATTCATCTTGAGGAGTTGTGATAAGTACATAATACCTCTTAGTTCTTTTTCTTCCCTTTCTACACCCTTCTCTACCCCACCTCCAACTCTTGGCCTCCTCACCACAGAGAGATAGATCTTTCACAAATGGGATGGAATTTAAATTTAAACACATGAATTTTGAGGGGGCATAAACATTCAGACAATAGTGCCCTGGATCTAATAATTATTTTTAGTTTTACCACACACTAAGTTTTGTACAGAACCTTTTATTCTATCTCATTTAGACTACTGAGTATATGTCAATTCCAAGTTATATTTATAGATTCATACATAGTATATAACCTAATAAACACATCATTTTAATGTTATATAATATCACATAGCCAATGTGTTTAATTATTATATTTGTTATCCCTTTAGTGAAGTCAGATTGCTTGTAGATAAGGGAAACTTCCACTAGTAAAATTTTTAAAAGTGATGATTCTGAAAATATTTTTGGTGATTTTGAGACTAGCATAAAAAAGGGACAATGCAGCTGATACCAATATCCACCTCTTCCACCCAGGTTAATAGTCCTGCTTCACAAAAGTATCTCTTACCTATCCGATTAAACAATATAGTCAGCACATTGCACATGGATTTCCTGCAGTTACGCTACTTCTGGGCTTCTCAGAAACCGCTACACAAGAGAAACAGAAGAAGGGAGAGGGAGTTCTACAAGACGAGTTACTACAAGAAGAGCAGAGGCAGCATGCTTTCCTCATCTTTCCCATCCAGTTACACATGTAGGCTCGTGAGGTGTTTCTAAGAGTCACCTGAGACCTATGAATGAGGTAGATGCTACATTAAAATGCCACTAATAATATCAAATAACTAGGCTCCTTAAGGTCAATTCCCCTAGTGAAAAAAAAAATGCCTGAAAGGGAACAAATTTCAATGAGCTAGTATGTTTTACACTACTTCAGGACAATTGTGTTCATTCAGGAGTTGATCCACATACACAAGGAAAAAAAAATCCAACCTTGGGAAATAAGCATGTACCATCAGACAAGAATTTGACTTGGATTTTTATAGAAATAAGAAACAAGAGAGGAAAACATTCTACAATACAGGAATTTCATTCTTCAGTTGCATACAGGTCAGAGTCCTCAGTGGCAAATCCTTGATTATTCCTAGAGTTTAGCTAGTTTATATTGTTACCAAGTGGGATCAGCTTATTTATTATTTGTATACTGAGTTTTGATAATGTTTAAATTATTATTTTAAATAACTTCGCTCTGCAGATTGTTTCAGAATGTGTAGATGTTTTTTTTTATTTGCCTTAAGAAATCACAGTGTCTGTTTCACATCTTAAGTGAGTTACTTATTTTTAAAGATTAGTAGGATATTAAGACAGGCATGATGGCACACACCTGGAATCCCAGCAGCCAGGAGGATGAGGTAGGAAGATTGTTGTGATTTCAAGTCCACTGTGGGGTATTCAGTGAGTTCAAGACAAGCCTGGGCTAGATAGAGAGACCTTGTCTCAAAAACTAATAATAATAAAGACTACAATATATCACAGTTGAGTAGAGCATGAGTAATGATCAAGTTACAGACAACATCCCCACTGAAATCTATTAATTTCAGTGACTACATAGTTTTTTAAAAAGCAATTATTTTCTTTTACAAAAAAATTTATTGCATATTTTACATACTATTATAGGATGCATATAGATAGTAACATGGTATCTGCAGTTAAGATTAATACATCTATCTTCTTACACAGTTATTTCTCTTTGTGGTAAAAGTAAATAAATTCTACTTCCATAATAAGAAATTTTATAATTTTATTTCTTCTAATCCATGTTGTATGTTAAATCTCAAGATTTTTTTAACCCTACGTATCCCTACTTTGTATTCTTGGACATATATTAAGCGCAATTAATTTTCATATTTTTCTATAAAATATTGAATAGGTTTGTCAAACATTCAAGGACTTGTAATTATATTATCAACAATGTTGTTTTCAGTGAATGCTAGCTTTTAGACATCATAAATGGTCAATTAATTTACACAGATTACTAGAGCCAAAAATAAAGATAGCAGTGGCTAACCTTCAGATCTTTCTAACTCCTTCACCTTCCTTGGAAATGTAAGAAAGGTAAAATAGATTTAAGAATATATTTTAAGTGCATCCAACACAAGGCATGTAGCTCAGTGGTAGAACATGTGTTTAGCATATATGAGGCCCTGTTCCCAACACCAAATCAAACAAATAAGTACACAAAACATCAACAACAACTAAAGCAAAGTGTGTTAATAAAGTATCACAAAAGAAGAAATGCAGTTCCTAAATGTGTTTCTTCAAGTTTTATTTTCTACAGATTTCAAATATTCTTGCAAAAAGACTGTAATATTTAGAGTCTGCACTTTCAAAGCATTTTATCAGGCATTTATTTCACATATTTATCAGTGTGATAATTAAAATATAAGCAATAAATTAGAGTTAAAATCTCACAACCCAGAAACATTGCTATTTTTTAATGAAAAGGATTGGAATGGGGGCTAATAGCAAGAATAATATTATATATATATATATATATATATATATATATATATATATATATATAGACATGAAATGAATGGAAATTCCTATCAGTTTGTATTCAAATTATTACCTTTCATGAAAAATTTATTGGATAAAAATGATCCACTCAGGTAGAATGAGATATATAAATGTACCTCCAAGCCTGCCTACCTTCAATATTTCATTGGCTTTAAAAAAAAAAAACTACGAATATAAATCTTTGGGTTACTAATAGTTCTATGTTTTTATTCCTTGGCATTCTCTTCCTGAAAAATCTTTCATTTTTATAAAGAACAATATGCAGAAGAAACTTATTCAAATGAGGGCTATAAGAAGCTGTTCTTAAGAAATAAATTAAATGAATAATTAACCTTTTAATATTTTATTCAGTATATTTTATTCAGAGATTTACCAAACTCAGTGGTTAGATATTAAAGATGCCAAATATGATGCACTAGCTGTCAAGAAGTTTTTTTTTATTTGATAATTATTTATCATGAGGTTTATAGATTGTTTATTGCCTAAAATCACAGTGTTAGCTTCTGTCTAAGTTCTAGGAGCTAAAAACTCAGCAGAGGAAAAAAGTAGAGATGACCCAATACAAGAGCTGGAAAGTGAAAAACTCAGGACTGAGTGTCGTGGAGACCTGGTGGCAGGTTCCCACCGGAATCGGGAGCTGTGGATGGGGGAGCACAAGGCTTAGCTGATGGCCAGTCACAGACCCACGTAAGGTTGACAGCTGAGCTGAGTGTGGAAAGAGGGCATCATCAAGTTAATGAAAGTGGCGGAAACAGCCAAAACACAGAATAGCGTGAGCAAAGAAGCCAAGGTCAGGGGGAAAATGTCATAGAGTTCAAAAGTGGAAAACTGTGCAGAGTGTAAAATGGCCAAGGATGAGATGCACCCCTGTATTTATTCATTTAAGAAACATACACTGAGAAGTGGCTCTAGGCCACTATGCTACACCTGGACATAAAATAGTGCCCTGCAGAATTCCTTCGTTTATGAGATTTAAAACATTACCTGGTCAAATAAACTTTAGATAAGTAATTACAGAAATTAATAATTTTTATAATAATGATGAATACAACAAAGGGAAAGCAAAAAGTGTTGGTGAGGACACAGAATTGGGAGAAGTGGTTAAATTTATCTGGAATTTCTAAAGATCTTCTAACTTAGAAGAAGCCGGAGTTAGCTAGAAGGGGACAGGAGGCAAAAAGGGTAAGTCTAAGAATCCTGCACACACTTACAGGCTATTTGAAGGCTTTCAGCATAATTCAAAGATCACTCTGGAAGTCACAGGGTGTTAACCTTCTAAAGCAGAGTAGTCATACAACAGAAGATAGAGGCAATATGAAGTCAAAAGAGATTTGTGAAGAGAAGAAAAGGTCAAATTATGAAAGATTTTGCATGCCATGTGAAAAAATATTGATTTTTCTTCTGAAATAGGGAAGTAAAAGTAAGGGCAACATCAAGCATGTCTCTGAGAATTTCTGGCTGCAAAACTAGCTGGATATCTATGCTATTCAATCAAGGGATAAAAAAGAAGAATTGATATGGACACTTTATGTGCTCTCACTGAGTATAAGGTGTCTAATGGCCTCTTGAGTGATGTTGACAAATGGCTGCTAAAGTTATCATCTTCTGAGGAGAAAAGTCTGTGTAATCAAATTGGGGAGCGCAAACAAAATGTATACAACACTATGTGCAAATGTGAGTTGCACTGATCCCAAGTCTATGAAGAATTCAAAGAATGAAAAACTCATCATTAACCAAAAATGTAAAAATGATCTTCACTGGAGTGTTGGAATCTTAGTCACTTTTCAAGGCTATGTAAAGTCTTAAAGGCAGCAGAACATAGGGAAATATAGAGAGAGCTGAAAAGGGCAGTATGGCATGGACATAGACAGAGAGGAAGACTATATTCCAATGGCAAGGAAGGTCGGATTGCAAAGATTTTCCAGAGTCATCTGCTAAGTCCACCATAAGCACATCAGTGCACACCTTGGCTTACACACACACACACACACGCGCACTACAAAGACATACATAGACACATATACACACAGACACATAAACAGATACACACAGAAACAAACACTGACACTAAAGTAGGGGGAAAATGGAAATTAGAGGGGGCATAAGTGGAATATCTGGCCAATGGCTCACATTTTCACCACATAGTTACTATAACTGAGGTGAGATAAAAGAAATGATTTTGTAATAAAAAAAACTCTCTTCTATCTGCCATGATGAATCTTTCACAGTGACCTCATCTCTGTTATCTAACTTTGTCTTCCTATCAACTTGCAGGTTCAAATCTGCTTAGTGATTGCCTGTAAACCAGCAAGTGATCAATGGAGATACAAACTGACTTCCTCCAACTCTCACCACAAAACCTTCACACAGTACAACAGTATGTGACCATGTAGATTTTTGTACATACTATAAGCATGTGATTTGTCTCACAAATACTTCCTCATTTTGTTTTTGTTTTCCTTAAACTAAATCCTTCAATTCTTTAACTGGAGAAAAAGATACATATTTTAAATGTTAAATTGTTAGTAACTTCTGGAAAGCAATCAGTGGTGGTCATAGTACTCTCCTCACTACCTTTAATAAAAGACATAATGTCCTTAGAGAAAGAATGTTTTTTTAAAAATGATTTTCAGCTCTGAGAACATATAAAATCCATGTGTAATTACAGATGGTAGCCTGGGCTCAGATGTACCTGTTGTTTGGGTTTCTATGGAAATAGAGAAATTTGCAATTTACAAACTAAAATTATTCATGGAGATTTGTGGAAATCAAACAAAAGAGGATTCTTAAACATGTGTGTGTATTTACCCTCAGGAAAAAAAGAAGCTGTGTTCATGCCTCAGTAAATGGCAACAGTGGTAATGATCCTCAAAATGTAAATTCTCAAGTTGGGCAGATAAATATTATATCCAAATTTAAGAAATAGTTCATGTTTACATAATAAATTCTGATTTTTTGTAGATATTTTTGCAGCCAACTTATATTTGATGAAAAATAATTTACCAATTTCTTACATAGTTTATTTCTTTAGCACATTTTAAATGATTAACACATTTCAGGTGATAAGTAAAATTATGCTATAAAAATTTTATAAAATTATTTTAGCATTAATTTAAATGTATTGGAGCCTTACCTGAGTTATAAAGTGACATGATTTCCTAGCAATGCTGCTTATAAATACATATAAATTATTTGTGCATTAGATGTTATTTATAAATTACATCTAATATACAACTAGGGCTGGCCCTAAAGAGATAAACAAAAGCTCACACACACACACACACACAGTGTTAAACTACAAAAACAAATATTTGGGAATAAAAGTACAAAGGTGAGCTGTGAGACACTGGCGTGGAACTTAAGGCTTTTTTGCTCTTCTGGGGGCTGTCAGTATAACGTAGTGGATGTGAGACTCTGCTCCAAGTTCCAATCTATTACTTGAAATCAATATAATAGACACAAACTCCTAGTTATCTTGACTGGGACAAGAGTAGCAAGAACTAGATTTAGTCTCTTTCATGAACAATTTTTAAAACCAGACAAAGCACGTGACATTGTAGATCAGGCCACAAAAGAGAAAATACAAATAAGGCAAGTCTTACTATTACCCTGGTGTATATAATAAGACAACTATGAAAGAAAGTGAAATTTAAACTCCAAAAAATCTAATGTGTGGTAGTATGGCACAGATCAGTGAGTCAGAGGGATGTATGTATTGAAAAAGAAGTTGGACGGTTTGCAGAACAAAAGGATTACAGAAGAGCATGAAGGAATTTTGCTAGGCAAAAATGAGTTCAATATCTTGCTGTACTGGTGTTTTCAAATATGCACACACTTGTCAAAGCATACCAGAATGTACACATTGAATAGATGCAGTTCAGTGTATGCCACTACGATTTAATAAAGTTGTTTTTTGAAAGCTATGCAACTTTGAGCAAGTCACTAAATCGTGACTTTCCTTATCTGTAAAGTGGTGGTAATTTTCTAAGGGTATTGGGTGGATTAAATACTATATTTGTGTATAAGAGACTAACCTCATTAATTAGCATATTAGAAAGGTTCGATAAGCCTCAGTTCCAGCTACATCTCCCTCCTTCCCCAACTGACCGTGGAAAGCATTCTGTACATGACCGTGAACTTCTATCAACCCCCGTAGGACAAGTCATCATAATAGAAACTCAATGAGTTTGTTGGCAAGAAATTAATCTTCCAGCATTTCCAGGCTGTCTAATGCTTGGCTACAGCAAATTAAGTCCTGTGTGCTCTCCCTGGCCCTGTGCAGTCCGTGGAATCCAAAATGCTATTATGCCTGCATTTCTGTTGGGCAAAGTGACAGTAAAAGCATGAAGTGGAAGAAAGTTAAAAGTGAAGCAATTCACATAGATGTTTTAATATTCCAAAGTTCAAAGACAAAATTCACTAAAGACTCCAGTTTTCTGCCTGTGTATACATAGCTAGTGAATATTTTGAAGATATTAGAACATGCCTTTGGGACATTTTGCTGTGGGTGGACTTATGTCCCCACAAAATTTGTATGTTGGAGTCTCAAACCCCAGGATCTTAGAATGCTATTATAGTTGGCAACTGAATATTTAGAGGTGAAATCAGAGTATAATGATGCCATTAGGGCAGGTCATAGTTCAATATGATTGGTATCTTTTTAGGAGAAACGTGGACACAGACATATCAGAAGGAAGATGATATAAAGATACGTGAAAAGATGACCATCCACCAGCTCAGAAGAAAGAAACCCTGAGGTCACATTGACCTTGGACTTCTAGCATCTAGAACTGTAAGAAAATATACCTCTGTTGTTTAGGGTGCCTACTCTGTGGTATCTTGTCACAATAACATTAATAAATGAATACATAGACTATTTTTGCTGTTCTTGAAAACCAGTGGTCATTACATGCTCTCAAACACTTGGAATTAATTATTGTTTGAGGTACTCATAATCTATCTGTATTTATCCAGATAGATACACAGATATCATATATATCCACAACTACATACAAACAGACTTATCAGTCTACTGTCAATATCTCCATATTGTAATTTTTCCTCTTTGAATGTTTTTCTGGCTGTTCATGCTAGTAGCTGTTTTCTTGGAAGTGTTATTCATTCTTTGGCCTGGCACCATATGCACATTAGGACCACAGAGTTCTCAGGATTCTTCCTTGTTTGTTCCTCCAAGGAATCATTTTGGCTTACACACTGAAATATTTACCTCCCACTCATTAAATTTATGAAAGTTAAATGGGTGTAACAAAAATACACAAATCTTTTTTGAACACATCAGGAAAGTTAGAAAATGAAATACACACATTGCCATTTTTTTGAAATTGAGTTTTACATTTTGTTGTGTTTTATTAATTAATGTTTCATGTATAATTTAGTTACTTATGTATTGGCATCAATAAAGAATAATTGAATTTATAGTTGAAAATAATTGAAATTATACAGTCTTCTTTACTAAATTAAATTTTCTTCAATAAGTATTAATTTTGAGGAGGATATGAAAGAAGAAAAGAGGAGAGGTCTTAGAGGACAGGAAAAAAGACTGAATCTAGTGGTTGCAATCAATTATTTTCCCTTTATAGTTATTTCTTCTATCTACAACTTGTTTATGCTAAAGACTTCAATGTTTTGCCAGTATTGAAAACTGGTGCTGTTGCTTGCATTACGGTACTCAGTCCATGGCTCATCATAATCCTCCATCAGATTGTCATAATTGTGAAAATGCAAATTTCTGGGCCCATTCCACATCCACTGCATAGAAATATCAAAGGGCTGTAACCAGGAATCTGTATTTTTATCATGCTTTCGAAGTCTTTTTTCTTTTTTAGATTTGGGAACAACTTTCTTACAGTCTGTGTTAGCAATGAAAGTTAATGGATATAAGATCCTCCAACCATAAAAGAGGTGACTTAGTATATGGACAACAGGGTATTTGTAGGAGACAAAACAAGTATGTACTCATTTTTGTTCTCCTAATGTTACTGTGAAGAAAGAAAATGGTATGAAGCTAAAAAGAAATTCTTGTTACAAATAACTTCTTGTTACTTCTCTAGAGTTCACAGCTCTCAAGAAATCAGTATCTTTAGAGACTATGCTCAACATGCCTATTGATGCTTGAGTTTTATAATATTTAACATTGATTCTTGGCAACATTTTAGGTTATAACACAGAGACCTCTCTTTCCATTTTAAGTGGAGTTAAAATACATTAATAGAATAAATGGTTTGAATAAATAAAACTTTGCACGTCCTGATGTTTTAAAAAAATGGAAGCCCAGGGTAGTTTTGGCAATTTTGGGGGGTTTTGTTTTTGTTTTTGTTTTTTTTAACCAGGGATTGAATTCATGACCTCATGCTTGTTAAGCAAGTGCTTAAGACACTGAGCTAAATCCCCGCTCTTGTTTTTTGGTTTTATTTGTTTTTGATTTTTTTTTTACTGGTACCAGGAATCGAACTCACAACTGCTTGCTGGCAAGACAGGTGCTTATGCCACTGAGCTAAATCTCCAGCCCCAGCCCAGGGTAGTTTTACAGATCTGTAACCCCAACACTGAGCATGCCAAGACAGGAGACCTGCCACAAGTTTAAGGCCAACCTGGGCTACACAGCGGGCACAAGACCAGTCTGAACTACACAGCAAGATCCTGTCTGAAAAAAAAAAAATGAGTGATTTATCAATTGAGATTTTAAAAGATATTTTCAATAAAGAACAACAAATTAACAACCAATTATCTTCTCTGACATGGAGTAAATTAGAGGAAACAATGGCAAATCATTATGTACAATAGAGGTATGTATGGATCCAGCTTCTATTATTTTCTGCCTCCTGTGTCTAGTCTGCAAAAGTCACTATCTGTATTACTATATAGCATTTCCTACAACTATGAAATACCCAGTTTAATGTAATAAAGATGTCTGTTTACTCATTATCTGACTCATTCTTCATGGGTCAAAGGTCAATCCATCATGTGTCTTGATCCAAGTTACTCTTCTGACAAATTTTTAAGACCACGTTTGTCTGACATTTATCTGTCAAAGGAGTTGGAGGGATTCCTACCCACTGAAAGACAGATTTGGTGTCAGTTAACTGTCCAGATTCTAATCTCTCCTCTTTCCCAAATCTTTATGACTTTGGAACACCTGTTTCTGAATATAACTCTTTGCCTCAATATTGGACCCCTTCTCCCTTCTGCCAGCTTCAACTACCACGCCTGTATGAAAGCTCCCAAAGAAATGATTAAGAGTGGGTATAAACATATAGACAGATTTATTATAAGGAATTTGCATGTGTAAATATAACCCCTCTAACAAATCCAACATTTGCAACTTGGGCCTGCAGGCTAGAGACCCAGAGAGCTGATGGTGCAGTGCTATGCATTCTCCTGCTAAAGAATTCCCCATGCTCAAGGCCAGTCTTTTTGTTATAGTCAGGGCTCCAACTGACTGGATGAAGTTCACTTATATCAAAGAGGGCCAACTACTTACTAAACAGTCACCAATTTAAACTTTAATCTCATTCAAAAACACCTTCCGTGTTGATACATGAGGTTCACCACTACATTCCCCTGCGCCATAGTCACTGTGTTCTAACCACTGATTGGATTTCATTTTCTAAACATATGATGTAGCTGGAACTCACTCCCAGCATCTGTTTCATACTTAACAACAACAAGACAAAGATGAATAACAGCATTTAACTATATCCAGTGACCCATTCCATTCTAGAGATTTTGATTATGCAAAATTATGTGGTAACTGAAAGATGGTAAATGCTCAGAATTTGAATGAACAAATAAATGGCACAAGTAGCATCACAAAGGATGAAGTTTGATCCCTTGCATCTTCATGGCATTTTACATTTATAGAAAGTAAATATATGTACACTATTGTTGTTCTTAAAAAAATATAACTCTGATTCTGATGTAGCAAAATAATCAAAGCCCAAGCTGCAATTTTCCTTGAAGCACAAAGAATGTAGAAATTTATTCTAGCTTGGGGTTATTTAAAAATGTTAGAATGACTCAAAAGCTAGTGTTGTGCAACAAAGGGACATCTTGCTGCCCCACTTGATATTTAGTAATCTGGAAGTACAGTATTTTGATTGTCACAGCAGGAGATGCTGCATGAAAATGCACAGGATAGCACCTTTCTTCCACAACAAAAACCTGCCCCCAAATGTCAAAGGGGAGAGTTAGAAATTATCTAGGAAGAAAATTGTGGTATTTTATCTGGGCCTTCAAGAACAGGTAATAATCCAACAATTATTGGGATGATTCAGAAAACCATGACTAGTCATATTTGTAAGTGGAAATGGTGTAAGATATGTTAAGTCTGGAAAAGATTTAGAGTTTCTGAAACTTTAAGACCCAAAAATTACCTGGAGATTCGTTAAAGCACATATCTATAGGCTCTACCTTTAGTGATATTTAGTCTGGTATGTCCAGAATAAGGTCTGAAATTTGCATTTCTAGCAGATGCAGCTAAATAAATAGATGCTGCTGTTAAAACCATGCAGCACAGTTTTAATAACCACTGTGTTTAGAGAGTTCAAGATGCTTGGAAAGGTATTAGGAATTCAATATCTAAGCAACTGAAAGACTATTAATCAGAACAATTCTTAAATTACTTAAACAGCAACACGCAGGGTGCAATGGGAGGCGACAAAATCAAGGAGTAAGGAGAAACAAACCAAGCAGTTGAAGATCATGCCAAAAAGTCACTAGAGGACTTGAATCACCAGTACTAGCGATGTGGGAGCAGGGCAAGCCTCGGGTGAAAGGCCTCAAGACACCAGCCATAAAATTTGATTTGATTGGAGTTTAGTCTTAACCAGTTCTGCGTGATTCTTGGTTCTTTGTAATGAATAGCCTGGGATAAACCCTAAGCTGACAGCCTGCAAACAGGCTGCCTAGACTGCTTTAATAAGTAGAATTGAGGTCACAAAATCTGGGTGACAGAGCAAAGAGAAGCTCCCTTAGATAACCAAATCACTTGAAATTGTATTTCTTTCTGGGTCAAAAAAGAGAGCAGATGATATTGCTTCTTCTCCTGCCTTGTCATATTTTCCAAGTTATGCTGAATAGGGCCTGGATAAAGCCATACATCAAAAAGCTTGGATGCTATAATGCAATTTTGCAATAATGTAAAATTTGAGAGCCTGTCAAAAAGATAATCTGTTTCACAATCATACATGATACCTAGGAATTCAAGTAATCAGAGGGGTTCAGTTTGACCTGATTAGACTGCTTTCCCAAATGCAATTTTCTCTTTCTGTCTGAAAAGTATTACTTGCTTGGTACCGTCAGTCTTGGGGTGGGGGGAGGATTGTGCTTTTAAAACAACTGATCTGACCCTCCTAAGGCTTAGGAGTTCTTAACAACAAATAGAAGTGTTCTGAAAACAAGCAAAAAGGAGCTTATTTCTTCTACTGAAGGTTTCTCCTACCTTAGGGCTTCCACGGTATATAGGAATGAAATAGAGAAACGGAACATAAATCAGACAGGTTTGCTCTCGTTTCCTTTCCTGGCTGTTCAGATGGTAACACTAGCATCTTCTGACCAGAGGTGGCGCGCGCTCTTTTTCCCTTTGAGCGATCCTGTTTGCCATAACCCCTCTCTGGGTATTTGTACCCTCCCTTTTGCCAGCTGTTTAGCATCACCTGAAGCTGCTGTGTTACATTCCACCTGATTACATTGTCAGCTACTGTGGATATGTTAATAAACAGTGTATTAACTTAGTCCTAGTAAAATGTATATAGTATATTAAAAAGTTGACATGGGACATTTAATAAGAGAAATGGAAGTAAAGAAGAAAGGAAGGAAAGAAAAAAAATAAGAATGGAGGAAGGAAGGGGGGAAAGGAGGAAGGAAAAGAAGATCAGTATAATTAAACTCTGCCAGATAGTAACTTGGCCAAAACTTCTTAGTGGTTGTTGAATTTTGTGTGGCTAGTAATTCCTGGGATATGAGTTATTTCTGCTAATTTTAGGGCCCTGACCTTAGAGAGTCTGATTCAGTAGATCTGAATTAAATTTCAAAAATCAACACTTAAAGCTTTCTCCCTAAACATGTGTATACTGGTAGCTCGAGGGAACTATACTTTGAAAAGCTTTGCAAATTTTGACTGTCCCTAAAGAACACTGTCAAGGTAAATACAGCCTGTGCTTGTCATCAAGTTTTGCCAGCCGAGAGGAAAAAGGAATGACAAACAGCAGCTGCTTAGATTTGAATGTCTGGGGAAATAAGCACAGGTGGTAGGAGAGTTATCAACCTTCTAAGGCTCCAAGCAGCAAGATGCCTGTCTACTGTGGGCACTTCTTGCCCAGATTGGTCCTTTCCTAGACTGAAACCATTGGACTGTCTTCCTGTGCAAAAGTTTTGTTATGGACAAATTGCATCTCTCCAAAATCCCTGTGGCCAAGCCCTAGTTCCCAATAATGACTGCACCTGGAGATAGGGCTTTTAAAGTGGTAGTAAATGTTAAGTGAGGTCTTAAGCGTGGAGCCTTAATTTCACACACAGATCTGAAATCCTTATAAGCAGGGCAACAGACACCTGCAGTCACACCGCAGAGAGGATGACAGTTAGGGTGAGCTGTCCACTGGATTGATTTGGAGGTTGCCTAGGGGATTAGTAAAGCACACCTTGGATGTGTCTGGAGGTGTGACCTTGGGTACTATACAAAGTGTGATTTAAAAAAAAATACTGAATCTTTACATTTCTAAAAAATATATTACAGTAAAGGACACACTGGCATTAATCCCCTCAAAATACTCCTCATGTCAAACACATTAATCTCATCATTGTAGTTGCACTATAATGACTGCCTCCATATTGCGAATCCAGTCAAAACTTTTAACAGTCGTGGTCATTTTGACTTGAGAGAAGAGCCAGAAGTCACGCAGTGACAGATCAGATAGATGAGGACACACCACAAGGTTTTTATTTGACAGAAGCCACCCTAAACTTTTGATCAATGAGTGATGCTCTAAAAGTACAATGCATGCTTAAAGATTGTCACAGCAAAAGACCTTATAATTAATCCCTTCAAATTATTCCCCCTTGGGTCTAATACGCTTATCCCATCATTCTTGGCAATGTGACTTTTACTGTAACAATTTTTTCTTAAATTTAAACATTGAATGTATTTGGTGAGCACTGCACGTGTAATCCTTGGCCCCTTCCTTTCTGGCACTGTCCCCTGCTCTGCTTCACAGCCACACACCATTCCATTAATGCTTCTGCTTTGAAGCCAGGCAGTCATGAACTGAATCTCCAGAAACTATGAGTCAAATTGAACCTCTCATCCTCCTAATCGTGGTTCTATGTACCAGTGGCAGAAAAGCTGATTAACACAGGGAGGCAGGAGTCCATGGAAAGCTACTTCAGCAGGGTGGAGTAAGTGAGGAGAAAATAGGGAGATATGCTGTCATGAAATGGATGAGCATTAATCATGCAAGCTTTTCCAGGCCATTGTAATGATGTCTCTACTCTGACTCAGATAAAAAGCCATTAAAAGCAGAACCATGACTTGATTTATGTTTTAAAGTGACAAATTGATTGTCATGTAAATAATAATCTGAAGAGGTCAACCATGGAATCAGAGTGACCAACTGGTAGGTGACTGCAGACTAACAGATGATAATGATTTAAATTAGGATACCTGTGTAATGAATGTAGGGAATTGGTAAGGTAGGAGATATCTTTAAAATTTAAGCTGGGTGTGGTGGCTCATGCCTGCAATCCCAGCACTCAGAAGGCTGAGGCAGGAGAATTGCCATGAGTTTGAGGCCAGTGTAGGTTACATAAGCAAATTCAAGGCCAGCCTGCACTACAAAGGGAGACCCTATCTCAAAGTAAAAAATCAAATAAAATTTAATTTAATTTAAAAGCAACCATCATTGCTAACGATTAAGTAAGTCAGAAAAAAAGCAGCAATAAAAGTTGGAAACTGGTGAATTCTGTAGGTCTATCTAGAATTTACTGCCTTAATAAACCAATGAATGAATCTGTAACTGTTTATAAACCAAAACATTAACAGTGGTCATTCTAATAATGTAATTATAGAAAGTATTTATTTACTGCATTATTCTCATTTCTTTATTTTGCTTATTTCTAATGAAAATAAATCATTTTTAGAAATTGTTAAAAGTTTCAGATAACATTAAAAAAAAAAAACACTGCCTGGCATTTAAATTTTATAAGAATCAGGATATGAGCATCTCTCCTGTAAGGACCTTTTCTGATTTGTGAGATTAAAAGGAACCACCTAAGGAACTGATCCTATGTCCTATTTTTTAAATTTGTAGATGAAAGACACTAAAGTACTGCTTTATGTTGGAATGTTTTAGAGATATCAGATTGCAAATTTCATAGAAAATTTTGGCTGTTGAATGAAATAAAAATATATTTTAAAAAACAGGACTACATATACTCTGTGAATCTCTTTGAAGAATTGTTTCTTCTTAAGTAATACTTCCTCCAGCAATTCTTTAGATCTTATAGATAAAATCAAAAGCATGATTCACTCTTGCTCTCCAAAGTGAATTGTATTAAACTTTAAATCTTTGTATTTTTACCAAAAAAGTATATATATATATATATATATATATATATATATATATATATAAAATATTCACTAAAACCTGGTTGGTGGTTTTATTACCACTGATACAAAGGGAAAAAAATATTTATGAATGCCATATATAAAAATTGAGACTCCTTTCTATATGATATTTATATAGTGGACTTACCTTAGATTCATATAAAACTGTATTTTGGATAAAATACTTGCACATTTTTTTCAAGTCACCATGTATACAGGTAGGTTTCATTAAAAGAAAAATCTCTCAAATGCCTTCTTTTAAGTTCTTTTTTAAAGAATTCCTTAAAATTATGCTACAAATGTGAAAAAGTAATTCAGAGAAATCATCAAATATAAAAATATCTTCCTTGAAACAGTCCATTTACAAAATAAGAAAGCCATAGAACACACAAATATCCCTCTTAATGCCATTTCCCTTAATGAAACAAAATAATATTGTGCCTGGGAAGGTTATAGATCTATAAAGAAAAAGATGTGTAAAGGGAAAATTTTTTAATGATGGTTGAAAAATAAAATCAGCTTAAAATTTGCAAGTAGGCCATTTGCTATAGAGCTGAAGAGATTAGTGACTCATACATAATTACATTTCTGAAAATACTATGTAGCATATATATAGAAGACTATCATCAAATGGGAGAAAAACCCGTGTGACATCAGACAAAAAGAAGAAGAAGAAGAAGAAGAAGAAGAAGAAGAAGAAGAAGAAGAAGAAGAAGAAGAAGAAGAAGAAGAAGAAAGCAAACAACCAGATTTCAAGGAAGACCAGAATGTTAAATCAAAAATATCAGTAGGTACCCTGAGTACATTATAATTCAGAAAAAAACCTTTTAGAAAGTATGTTAGTCAGCTCTCCCACAACTGCCACACAGTAACCAACACTCAAAACTGTTGAGCCAGGCTTATGGTTTAAGAGGATTTAGTCTATGAAGTTCTTGCCATAGTCAAACCAGCCTACCTCATGGTGGCCTGGAAGCAGAAGAGGGGAACAGAACCAGAAAAAAAGGGGCCAAAGGCCATGCAGTGTATCCAAGATCCTGCCTCCAGGACCCACACATCCAGGGACAAACGTTACTGTGACCATTGTTCTCATATGTGGTAATTAATTAATTAAGTGTCAACTTGAGTGAGAACTTCCAGCTGAATTGTGGCAGTGTGGTTCTGGGCATGGAAGACACACTTAAGGAGGATTGTTGTCAGACAGTATAAAAGGAGAACAAGAAGGGAGTATTTCAGGCTGCTGATTGTCTCAGAAGAGCTTCTTTGTATCTGATTTTCCCTGGAGGCTCTCCAGCTGTTTTCTTTGGAGGAGCTCCATCTTTGCCTTCATCTTGGACAGCGTCACTTGGCTTTCAACATACATTCTTCAGGTTGCAGCACTGGCCTTTTGGCCTGCCAGCACAGGCTCTTTCCCTCCAGCACTAGACTGTGGGCTTTCTACTGCAGACTCTTCAGTCTTCCATCACAGATTCCTTGGCCACCTAATACAGTCTTGTACAGGGTATTGCCATGGGATCCTGGACTCATACAAGACATGTTATGGACTCCAAGCCTTCAGCTGGATTGTTCAGATCTTTAACATGCAGACAGATTTCTTGCACACTTCTACATTTGACTCTGTGGGTGGATATTGTCAACTAATCTTGTAAATTTCTGTGTCCTGCCTTAAATTTGTTTTTCTTGCAAATACTAACTAAACACCACATGAACACAAACATCACCATCTTTTCCAGAAATATGGAATGAATTAAGTTTATGAACCAAGGTATCACACGGTTTCTTCTGGCCAAAATTTAAATTTTTCAAATGTTTCTGGTTCAATATTTTTTCCCATCATTTCTCTCTATAAACTTACCTCAAAGAAACCAGAATTACCCATGGCAGAACCTAAATGTTGGGCTGCTTGAAATTTTCTTTGCCAGACTGATCTTTCTTTCTTTTCATTTTTTTTCATTTCTTTTCTTTTGTTTAATTTTTAATGTTAAAGAGAAAAAACACAAAAAAGAAAAACAAAAAACAAAAGAGATAAACAACAGCTACAACAACAACAACAAAAAACCAAAATAATAACAATATACGCTTTAAAAACAAGGTAGTTGGAACTTTAAAAAGGGTGCTATTTTGCATAATTATCTTCAAAAGCTTTACCCAGATTACCAGATATAGACATGTAATATTGATCTAATCCTATGAGTGTTAAGTGTTTTGTTCCAAGAACTAATAGAATTAGTAGTTTAATCATCTTAGCTATCTTATGTATGTATACACAAATTTATATCCTTTTTGTTTTCCCTTTATTCTTTTCTCCTTTCCCTTACCCAGATTGTTTTTCCCTTTGAGAAGTTTCTTAGCCTTTCACAATATCTATTATAGATTTTGGATCTTATTTACTATTTCAGTTTCTTACACTAGGGAGACAATATAGTATTTACATATATGAGTCTGATTTATTTCACTTATCATTGTGATCTCAAGTTACATCCATTGATTCTATCCTTCTTTATAGTGCAGTAACACTCCATTGTATAAAATATTACATCTTTTCTACCTATTCCTTGGTTGATGGGCATTTGGGTTGTTCTCAAGATTTGGCTATTACAAATTTTGCTGCTATAAACATGGTGCACCTGTATCACTGTGGTATGATGTTTTCAATTCTTCTGAGAAAATGGCCAGAATGGGACCTCTAATCCTAGTTTTTTTGAGGACTCTCTACAGTGGTTGCACCAGTCTATACTCCCACTAAGCATGCAGAAGTGTTCCTTTTTTTCCATAGCCCCTCCAGCATTTGTTATTGGTTGATTTCTTGATCTTGGCCATTCTTTCTGGAGCAAGATGGAATCTCAGTATTGTTTTAATTTGCATTTCTCTAATGACAAATGATGTTGAACATCTTTTCACATATTGATTTTCCATTTGTTTTTCATCTGAGAAGTGTGTATTCATCTCAGATGCCCATTTTTGGACTGGGTCTTTGAATTTGGAGAGCCTGATTTTTTTTTTCAATTCTTTATACATTCTGGATTGAAGTCTTTTGCCTGAGAAAAAATTTTTTCCCAATCTGTGAGATTTTTTTCCACTCTGTTGGTGATTTCTTTTGATGTACAGAAACTTTTTAATAAGATGAGATCCCAGCTGTTGATTCTTTGAAGTACTTCCCATGTGGTTTGGTTTTTGTTCATGAACTCTCTGCCTACCCTTTTGAGATTTCTACTTACTTTGTCTTCCAGTAGAATAATGTTGCTGTTTTAATATTTAGATCCTTGATCCATTGTGACTTTAGTTTAATGCATAGGTCGAGTTTAAGTCTTCAGCCTGATCAAAATACCACTGGCATAACTCACAAATCTAGAGAAATCATTCCTAAAATTCTTCTAGAACTAGAAGAGACCTGGAGTAGCAAAGGCAATTCTAAACAACAAAGGCAAGGCAGGAGGCATCACAATCCCCGACTTGAAATTATAGTACAAAGGTACTGTAATAAAACCAGCTTGGTACTGGCAAAAAAAAAAAAAAGACAGACCTGAGAAACAATGGAACAGAATAGAATATGCAGACACAACTACAAATCCACTCAGACACCTTATCTTTGACAAAGAGATAAACATGTTGATTGGAAGAAAGCCTCTTTAACAAATGGTGCAGGAAAAATTGGCTCTCCACATGCCAAAGACTAAAATTAGACCCATGTCTGTCACCATGCACTAAACTAAAGTCAAAATGGATCAAAGATCTAAATATTAAAACAGAAACATTAAATCTGCTGGTGTAATATGCCTGTTCTCTAGTCTAATTCACAGAAGAGTTTTTTTATCAAATGAAACCTCATAACTGGCCTTTACTATCTAAATTCCCATAATTATGCTGCCTGTTCTCTAGTCTAATTCAAAGAAGAGTTTTTTTTAATCAACTGAAACCTCATAACTGGCCTTTACTATGTAAATTCCCATAATTATGATAGTTTTCTGATGTTTGATCAGAATGGCGCATCAAGCTCTGCTTTTGACATTCTAAGGTTTTCTATAGCTTGCTTCTCCAAAATTTTTCAAACTTCTGTAAGCCAATTTGGAAGGCTTTTGAATCATATAGTCAGGCACAGTTACTGTACCATATTCTCATGTGTAGTCACTGTACACTCCAGTCTTCTGTACCAATTTTCTTAACTAATCAGCTTTCTTGCACATTGAGTATAATATCTGACACCTAAAACTTAAAGAAGAAGCTTAATTTGATTCACAATTTGAGGGAATTCAGTCCACAGTCAGCTGGGCCCCAAAGTTGAAACATCATGGTAAAAGGCTACAGCATAATAAAGTTGTTTAACTCATAGTGTCCAGGAATTAGAGAAAGGGGATAATGCCAGAGAATAAGGGACCAGGGACCATATATAGCACCTGTCATGGTTTACGTCGGTGGCCCCCAGGCCTCATGCGTTTGCATTGTGCATTTGTGATTGGTTCATTGTCTAGCGCTTGGATTGATAGTGTCAGTGCTACACCCGCCTAGAGGTGTGGCATACAATGTAATGGCTGCAAGAAGGTGTGTCTTTCTCTCTTGCTGGTTTCTGTCTTGCTGTTTGCAACCCTCATGAACCGTGGCTCCTGCCATGCCACCCTGCCTTGGATCCAACTGAGTATGGATGAAACCTCCCAAAACTGTAAGAAATAAACCTTTCTTTTCCCAACTTTGGGTTTCAAGTATTTTGTCTCAGCGAGTAAAAAGTAACTAAGACAGCACCCTAGGTCTCACCTCTCTGATACACCCAGACACACCCAAAATATGCATCTTGAAGCTGCTATTCATTTTTTAACTCAATCAAATTGATATATTAAAATTAACTTGATTGATGGTCTTGGAAAGAAAATAAAATTATGTCATTCATACCAATTTGGTTTTTAACATATAAAATAAATAAATAAATAAATATCTTCTAAATGTTTCCATTTTTTTTCTTTTTGGTGAGAGTTGAAGAGGAAAAGACACCATAAAGGAAGGTTAGATAAACTGAATGAACTGAAAATAAATCAAAACATACAAGGCATAGTCTATGACTGCACTTGAATTTAACTGGAAATTGACAACAGAAAAATAGGTAATATTTGCCCCAATATTTGACAATGAAATACTCTTAGAGTGGAAAGCAATAAACAATAAAAATTTTTAAGTATTTTTAATTAAATAAAAAGAAAACAACATGTAAAATTTTGAGGGAAGCTGCTAAGAAGGTGACTATTAAAATACAGTATTTCTGTAAGAAAATGAGACCATAATGTTAGGTGAGATAAACCAGACAACAGCTTAAATATTGCATGCTTTCTCTTGTTGAGAAAACCATTGTAAAAAGTAAGAGCAAAATAAAAGACAGATAATAGGAAACAGGGAGAGAGATCTTTCTCAAATGGGAAGGAGGCCAAGAGATGGAGGGAGAGGGGAAGTAGGGGAGGAGTAAGGGATTTAGAAAAGAAATTGGAGTGTGTTACATACATATACCAACTCCACATATAAGAAGTGTAAATATTACGTACTGCTAACATGTGAAAAAAAAAAAAGGATCAAGAGGTTCCTCTTTCTTTTTGAACAATAAAAGGGTAATATGGAAACAAAGCTTTTGTAAATAAGGAGGGGAAGAGGGTTGAAGAAAGAGGAAAAGATAGGGGAAAAAAGAGGAATCAAGATATATCCAGGTATAAATTTGCTATGATGACTATGATCATTACATATATCCAAATTTTACCAATAAATTTAATTAATGAACAAAAATATACAGAAAAATAAGGAAAGAGAAGCTAAATATTTTCCAATAAAAGAATTATTTAATACAATAAACAAATTTAGTTCAAATAAATAATTTGAAAGATACAAAGTACTAAAGCTCAATCGAAAACAAAAATTTTAAAAGTCAAAAACCCTAAATTTATTGAAGAAATTTAATTTATAGTTCAAAATAGTGCCACCGTGAAAACTTCCAAATTGTTTCACTGAGAAATTCTACCAAATATTTAAGGAAAAATTAGAACCAGTTATAAATAAATGTTTCCAGAACCTTGAAGAGGATTAAATATCTAGGCAACAATAAATTAATTTCAATGTTAGCCAAGCAATGAATTCAAAGACATTAAATAGAATGAAAACTGCAAACCAATATCTCTGATAATTATAAGTGCAATTTCATCAAAATGTTAATCAATAAAATTAAACAATACATAAACAAGATATTTCATGACCAAACTTACTGCAGGCATGCAGGAGTTTTCTAACATGAAGAATCATCCAATGTAGTTCTAAATAAATAAACAACAAAAAAAGAAAAAAGTATGATCATCTCAATAATGTTATAAAGCATTTCTCAAAATGCAGTATCTTTTCCATTGAACTATACTCAGCCAGTTAGTTATAGAATTTAATTTCTTCAATTAGATAAATGGCAATACAGAAAAAAAACTAACAAAAAACCCTTACAACATCAATGTAAACTTACTAGTAAAAGATTGAATCATTTTCTCCCCTAAAATTAATAATAAATGAGACAGGAATAATTGAACTCATTCAATGTTAGTAATTTCAAATGAGAAGGAAAACAAAAGGCATCTAAATTGGAATGAAAAAAATAAAATCATTCTTATACTTAAAATTATCTATGTAGAATGCAATACATAGTATACATGAAATCTAAAACACCTAAATTGATTAACAAAATGCAAAATATAAATGCAACATACAAAAATCAAATTTAATGGCAATACAATAAAAATTGAGTACTAAAATTTTAAGAACTACCATTTAGCCCTGCGAACCAGCCCAATGAGCGGGCCGCCGACACCACTGGTGGCAACCAGACCCTAACCTTTTCCCATGAGTCAGCGCCATTCATGGGCCACTGCTCTGGGACAGCTGACCCCAGCTCCTTAGGGCACATGGGCTAGGAAACAAGAAAAGCCAACCCCCCACACTCCCACACGCATCCATAAGCAACCTGCTGATCAGAGCAACATAGGCTGCAATGATAGCTATTAAAGTGAAATGCAATTTGATGCTTGTGTTGTTTGGTGTTTTACTGGCTTTACAGGTCTAGGGCCAGTGGTCTGATCATCTATTCAGAGGATCACAGTACACAGTGTGACATCTAAGTGAGGTCTCCTGAAGGTGGTAGCCAATGTTAATTTTCTATTATCTTGTTTTGAAGTCCTGTATCATTTTCATTGTTTTGTTGGGTTGGGTTTTATTCCTTTTTTGTTTGATTTTGTTATATCTGATGGCATGGGTAGCTATTTAAAAGATGTCAAGATATATTACGGTAGCCATTTTGGTTTTACTGTTGTCTTGTTTTGAAGTCCTTTATTACATTCATTGTTTTGTTTTTATTGGTTCTACTCTGTTCTGTTCTGTTTGATTTTTACTATGTCTGAAGGTATCTGCACCTATTTTGAAGACAACAAAAGGTATTATATTAACAATTGTTGATTTTGTATTGTTTTGGAAGTCCTGTGTCACACTGGGTTGTTTTAATTGGCTTTGTTCTGCTTTATTTTGTTTGGTTTTATTCTCTTTAAAATAAAATTTTTTTAAAAATCTATCATTTTCAGAAACATCTCAACTGTGAAATAGGTATATATCTAAAAACTACAAGGTCATGCATTAAAATCTAAACAGCATTGATGAGAGACATTTTAAAAGTTCTTGAGAGATACATTATATTTGTGGATTTTCCTTGAACATGGATGGTAGTTTTTCTTGATTTACTTATAATTATAATGAAATCTCAATCAAATTTATACCATATTTTGTAGAATTTAACAAAAAGATTCTAAAATGCACATGTAAATGCCAAAAAAAAAAAAAACCTACTCTTGCTGAGACAGCTTTGAAATAGACGTAATGTGAGGAATTACAATACTGAATTCAAAGACATCAATATACCAAAAAGCTAAAATAATCAAGACATCTCCCCATTGGTTTAAAAATTCATCCACAAATGAGTGCAACAAAACAAAAACACCAAAATTGTAACAAACATACATAAACAACATCCAACAGCCATGTCTTACAGGAAGCAAGGTTCAATATAGCTCACCATTTCAGGAGATGTTGGGCCTGGTCAGCAGCCTCCATGGCAGAAACCTCATTGCAGAAAGGTGCAGTGGCAAGAAGCTGTTTAGTCTGTTCCAGCTGAGAAACAGAGCTAGAAAAGTGCCAGAAAGGAGCAGGCAAGGGACCACATACAGCACCCAAGGTCACTCCTGCATGACACACCCAGACACATCCAGGAGTGTGCTTTGTTAATCCAATAGGACTTTCTTAACCACTAAACCTGACATGTCAGGGTTAACAGTCACACCTGATGACTAAATGTAATGCATTATCCTGAATTCGACCCTGGACAAGGATAGAGCAGTAAGTAAAAATTAAAATCTAAATAAAGTAGAAAGTTTACTTAATAGCATATATATAGATATAGATATATAGATAGATACCTAGAGAGAGAGACTCATAACTTTGACAAAAGTATTATATTAATGAAAGATGTCAAGGAGAATGTATGTGTTGTTTATAAACTCTCCATATTATATTCAAAACTTTCTTAAACCTGAAATTATGACAATAGAATGTATACTTATGAGAGTGTTAATCATACACCTATCATAGAATCCAGCTATTCCACTTCCATGTATTTCCCAAAGAGAAATGAAAGTATATATATAAATAAATGTCCTTCTACATCTATGAAAAATACCTCCAAAATAGGCAAAAGCATCCATTAGGTGGTGAATGAATAAAGAAATTGTGGCATAAATGTGTGTGTGTGTGTGTGTGTGTGTGTCGACATGTATATGGAAACAAAACACCTAGTGATAAAATAAAATGAATTATTGCTGCCTACAAAATATATGAATCTTAAAATAATTTTCATGACTGTAAAAAGAGCCACCAAAAATAGTGCATACAGTACACATGTTTCTACATACATTAGACTCTCAGGAAATCCAAACTAACCTATTAATCTCAGGAACTTATCTGAGATTGCCTAAAGATGGGAATAGATTGCTGTGGGAGTGAGAGATTGAACAAGATCATGAGGAAATCTTTGAGGATGATATGGTGATTTTCACAGTTGTCCTGGTTTAATAAACATATGCATATATCAAACATTATCAAATTATACATTTTCACCATATAGCTTAATGTGCATTTATTAAGCTTCAATACAGCAGTTAAAATTATCTGAATATGTATTAGGCACTAACTTTAATAACATGAATTTAATATTAAAATTGAAATTTATAGAAAAGACTAATGATGTGTGCTGGTACAGAAATATGTTTAATAGGTTGGGTCCATTCACAACCCTTTGGAAACAAATCTTTTTAAGAACACATCTTAGTTTGTTAATTTTTGGTTTTTTATTTATTTGTTATTTTTGTTAAAAAAAATTTTATTTTTTTGTCATTTAAGTATCTGAACACTTGATACATTTTTTAAAATGCTAGATGTAGTTTTCCAATAGATAAGAATACATTTCCAGAATTAAAGTCGTCACTATGGAACATTAACAGAAAATCAAAAATCTTCTTTAATTAATGCCACTAGTATTTTCAATGAACAAAAGGTGACATATCAAAAGAATGTCTGTGCTTTTAAAATATTATCATAAATAAAAGTTTGGGATAGAAGTTTGGATCAACTTGTATTTTAGTGAAACTGCTCGAGATTTAAAGTCAAGGCTTTATGCAGAGTCAGTGAAAAGACTTAAGTATTCTCTGTTTGAAAAACCTACAGAATGTTAGTTATTTTAATGTTTTCACCTACATCGGTCTCATGTAACAATGGTGCAACTCTGTATGGAGAATGGAGCCAGTATGCTAAAGAGAAATATCTTGCAGTAAGTTAATTGATTTGTCTTTCACTTAGAAATCAGCTGCCTTACATTAAACAGTAAGAGTAAGAAAAACATTAATCTCATACTATAAAAAACTATTACTCTGATGATTTAATTTTTTGAAAAGGAAGACTTCCCTAGTATTTTACAGGAGGAAACATAAACAAAAGAAAGAGAATTACAAACAAATTTTATAGCCCCAGAATACTAAGTGAAGAAGTGAAAAACAAGAATAATAAATGATTGAAAGTCTAGATTCCAACCTTAGGACAGTTAGTCTACTGAATCCTGCTAGAATAGGGAAGAATAATGATGCAAGTGAAGAAGACAGTGACACAAGTTTCTTTATTCAACAGAAATTGAGTTGCTGCAGGCAAAGGCAAGAGGTTTTACCATCTGAGAAATACAGTTTCGAGTTGACTAAAATCTATATCTGATAAATTCTAAATTCTTCAAATGCCTTGTAGGTCCTTCTGCGCCTCAAAATATGGATTATTTGAATGTCAAAAGGAACTCTTGACCAAATTCAGGACAATCATGAGAAATTATTCTCTCTCCTGTAAGGAACAGAAAGCTTCAGTAAATACAAAGATATTACTTAGAAAAAGAAAATAACAGGATGTGTAATACATAGATGGCTAATTTAGGAAGGTTTATTCCAAAATTACCTGGCTGATACCATCTATCCATGACCTACTTCAAATAGAAAACTTAATGTTAACAAATACAATTATGATTATTACCTGTAACTATCCCTTTATTAAAGACAGATATATATATATATATATATATATATATATATATATTGACTATACTTATATATATATGACTAAGAAGGAGAGGGAAGAAGGCAGAGAGAGAGAGAGAAACAGGGAGAGGGAGAGGGAGAGAGGGAGAGAGAAAGGGAGAGGGACAGGGACAGGGAGAGAGAGAAGGAGAGAGAGAGAATAAACTGCAGTGCCTTCAAAGCAGGCAGAGGATCCACCTGAATGAATAAGACAAAGTCTCTGAGGACAATATAAGAATGAATATAATAGGAATAAACTAGAGCAAATAAAAAATATTAAGGAAGATAAAAGCATTTTTAAAAATATTTGATACAAAAGGAATAAGGAAAGATAGATGTGCTACTTAGAGCAATAATGTTAAATACAACAACTAGAATACGACTGCCTATGTCTCTTCCTTTATCATCTCTGTAAAAGCTAAAATTTACTGAGTTCATTGCTGTGTGTCCAGTGTTAAAGGATTTTAGCCATATTATTTCACTTAAACCTAAAAACACCACCATGATACTGATACCATGATGATTCCTCTTCTCATAAATGAGTACTTCAAATTCAAAGAGGATAATGCAACTTGTTCATGGTCTTATGGTAAGTGACCAAGCCAAAGTCTGAATTCAAATAGCTTAGCTCCAGAACTCATGTTCTTATTCACTGCTTGTCTATCAAAAAAAAAAAAAAGCTCACAGTACAGAACGGAAATAAAAGTGTTTGAAGTCTAAGATACCTATGAAGGATACAGATAGTGTGGGATGGTTAATCTTGGTTATTGACTTGAATGAATTGAGAGCCACCTAAAAATTGGTAAAGCAAATTTGGAGGGTGGGTGTGAGCATGTTTCCAGAAACAGCAGGCATATAGGTCAGTATATGAATCAGTGAACTTAGAACAAAGACTGGCTTTGAATGTAGGAGGCACCATTCAATAAGCTAGAGAGCTGCATTTAAAAAAAAAAAAAGACAGGGAAAGCCTACTACCTACATTCAAGTGTGTTTGCTTGTTTGTTTGTTTGTTTGTTTTTGATCAGGTATATTATTTTCCTGCTGCTTTTCCCTGTGGACAATAGATTTCAGCCTCCTCATCCTTTGAAAGTGAACTCAAACTAGTGACTCTCGTAGGAGCTTCCAGTCCTTCAGCCCCATCAAGAACTGTATCATTGGTCTTACTCATTCTGAGACTTCCTGCTTTTGAGACTGAGCAGCCATGCTATAGAAAACATAAACACCAAACCAACACCCAGGGTTTGGAAACAAATCAATGGACACTGAGCAGAATCGTTCCCAAAATATGAAGCCCTGATCCCTGGTGGTCTAGAGCTTGTATGGAGTTTGCAAGCTAGAAATATATAGAAGCAGAATATTTGGCTGGATCTGATTGGTTCTTACAATATGCATCACAGTGGCTACCTATGCACCACAGTGAGCAGCCATTCCTAAGAAACAGAAGTATCAGGAACTATAACAGGAGCTATTACCTGGGCGACTAACAGAAACAAGTGTACTGGCTGTGAGGGGTGGGTGGTCTGCTACAGCCACTGGTTTCCCTGGTTCTCCTGCTTCCAGAAGACCATTGTGGAACTATCCAGCCTCTAAACCAGCAGGCCAATCTGATAAATTCCTTGTTTAATAATTATATGTATATGCTATCGATTGTGTCTCTTTAAGGATTCTTGAATAATATATGCTATGAATGAGTTTTAAGTCCTTGGCCAAGAATCATTAACCTTCAGTAACTAAAAACTATGTAGCTCTGAGGCTACCACCATACCTTTTGCAATGATCTGTGAAAAACACTGAAAGAGCCATCTGATATTCAAATACTAAAAGCAGATAAAGAATTTCTCATGCTTCCAAAATAACAGGAAATTTTGAGAATAATTTAACAACAGTCTGTTTTATATCTATTGGAGAAAACTTTATACATGTTCTATCAAAAAGGGTTCATTTTTTTCTCAGAAAGATCAATGACTGTTCCTTAAGACAGACACAGAACAGATAAAAATAATTTTAAAATTTAAAGCAAGTGAAATAAATTCTAATTATTTAAGAAAACATTTTTGATGAGAAGAAAACAATAAATCACACTCATGGAATTCAGGGAAGATGACTGGCTAGATAATTCATACCTGTCAGTTTTTATGTGGTTGTACAAGATTATAAATAGTTTACTGGTAGATTAATGTCAGGAGAAAGTTTTTTGATGACTTAAGATATTTAATTTCATCTTTTTATGAATCAAAATCCTTATCAACAAAGATACAGAAGACCTACTTAATGTATTTTAAAATGATTGAAGAGGAAATAGAAAATAACTGCATAGTTTTCCTGGGAGGATTTCTATACTATCTCAACATGGTAGGATGATGGATTAAGTCTATGAGGTAAACTGTGATAAAAATGAATTCAAAAACATGCTGTTTGTCTAAATAGCCAGTGGGATAGGACAGAATGATGTTCCAAGTGCAAAATCAGAAAATTCCTGAGATCATGAGTTGACATGGCTGAACAGAATGATGGACAGTAGATGATCCAGAGGAGAAGTGTGTGTTCCAAATAATGGTACCTAAAACTAAACTTGACATCAAATATAAGAAGCTGTATTGTTTCACATAATAAGATCAAAATTAAAGCAGTTTCCAGATAATGACAAAAACAAAGCTTCAAAATCCAAAAAATACTTCATCTTATGGCCCTCCAACAATAGAAAAAGAGAAATAAAATGCTTTCTAGAAGATTTTATTGACTGGGTCTGTGAAAACCGTGTCTCCTCACAATTTCTTGGCCAAGCATATGCATAGAAATGGTATTGGTTCTACACTGAATAAAATGCTCCCTAACTACTCAAGAACCATGGTACTTAGAGACAAAATGATATAATGAGGAAGAAATGTGTAATGAGCAAACTTGAGAGTTTTATTACAAGTAATAAAAAGACACACTCTAGGTCCACCACAAGAAGTCCTAGGGAAAAACCTGATGGTAGTTGTCAGTTATTTAGAAGTCGTCGTATTCACCAAGACTTTATAGGTGCGAGTGTAAGGTTAATGATTAGAAGTTAAAAGTAGATACTCAGCAAGCTGGCAACAATTGGGTGAATACCTCACTCTTTACATGTTCTCTGGGGTGTGCAGTATCACCTCTACTGTCTGCCCTCCACAACATCTTTCCACCCAAACCCAGCCAGCAATTCTTTACAAAAGCACAATCAGTGAGATGAAGGGACACTGAGATTCCAGCCATTAATCTGCAAAATAATGCTGGGCTTTCCAGGCACGAGGTATTTCGTCAGACAATGATGATCTATATTTGCTAAGATTCTCCTGCACAGTGTTAGTATCTACAAGAGAGTCACCGTCTTAGAATTCTGACAAAGATGCCAAGTGTACCAGGTCACCTGACAATGACGCCTGTGTCAGGAACTTAGTGACTTAATAAAATATCTTGGAAATAATAGACTATTTCTTTCCAAATAGTTACAACTATACAACTATTTTAGTGTTTAATAATTCACAAAGCACTTTTATACCTTTAAAATACGCATCATGATTATTCTGATTTTATAGATAAGGAAGCTGCAGCCCAAGTTTAAATCGCCAATAAGAGAATGGTCAATCAGGTGTTTTTGATTCAGGTCTATCTGTTTCAAAATACGTATAAAGATAATAGCAATTCTTTTTTTCTCTCCATTTCTTTTTTTTCTTCTTTTTTTCCTCATCTTCTCCTGCTACTATTCCTTCTCTTCCTTTCCTCTTCCTTCTCCTTGTCTTTCTTCTTTTCTGCCTCACTGAGTAAAGATTTGTGTTGAGTTTATAAATCATTTTCTGGTAGAGATGGTGTCTTTATAATAATACTACTTCTTACATTAATAGTGTTTTCAAGAACAAAACTGTTCCTTTCCCATATTGTGTTACTCACTAACAACTTGTGTGCTTTTTCCATGCACCTATAATCTTACTACATCTTAGTAGAGGTCTCTTTTCAATATTTGATTCACCTATGTGTTCCAGATCTGGCTCTCTTTCTAGGGAAAGAATGGATAAGACATTAGCTCCAGTTTGATATTAGGTCAGATCTTAACTCCTATCCCTGTCAAGATGACCCAAAGTGGAAATAACTCATATTAAGAATAATTTTTTTATATCAAGTTAAAGGTCTTTTCAGGGATTCATTATATCATAGATTTATTACTAATATATCTTCTGCCACACCATAAATCCTTCCAATTTCTCTTCTTTATTAAAATATTATATGAATCTAAGCAAATCTTCATGCTACTTTATTAAACATAAAGATGAAGAGCAAGGAAGTAAAACTTCTTTGTGTACACAAGCATGTAGGCCAGATTTATACTGAGAAAGGAGAAGGGAAATCACAAGAATCGCTGAATGACAGTGTATAGGGGAGCGTGGTGTATAGGGGAGCATGGTCAATAGGGGAGCGTGGCCTATAGGGGAGCGTGGCGTATAGGGGAGCATGGTCTATAGGGGAGCGTGGCCTATAGGGGAGCGTGGTGTATAGGGGAGCGTGGTGTATAGGGGAGCATGAATGCAGAGAATTTTCACTGAATAATATTATATCTTTTAAATGTAAGCAAATACATAATTTTCATTAAATATTGACGCAAATATTAGAAAAGTATGAGAAATAATGGAAAACAAAATGAGAAAGGACAAAGGAGAAAAGAAAGAGGAGAAAAAAGTCTGACAAAAATACATTTTCCTTAGGTACTATGTGGTTCTCAGGAACCTTGAGAAGTTACCTGAAATTTTGTGAATTGTTTGAATGTGTTTTCAGAAGATTCAGACATTTACGGTTTTAACAGGAGAGTACACTCAAGAAGTCAATTCTAGAGAAAAGTGAAGAAATACAGTTAGAATTTATAAGGGTTTTTGATTATTTCTTATGGCAGGAACCAGAAAAATTAACATTTTTTTGTACTTTTGAGGGATAAGGAAAAGAAATGAAGGAATAATTGGCTAGACATATTAGCAGAGGCACTTTAAAGACGGTGAAGCCCTCAATCTAAAAAATAAAAGTTTTATAAAATACTCTCTGGGATTCAATGGAAAATATTTCATATTGAAAAAGAAACATATTCTGGATTGAGAGTAGGCTGTGAACATCGATGTGAAGGTACATCTCAAAAAGAAATATAGTACAGGTGATTTTATGAGATACACGCCAAAGTACTCTGTCAGCACCCACTGTCTATGCATTTACAAACTTAGGACATCCGAACAGGGAGCCAGTGAAGGAGGGAACATGTTACAGCTGTGGCTGGAGACACATCTGTTGAGGGCTAGGCCTCAAATAAAGATGCAATGAGCAGCCTACATGCTTCCCCAAGGGATAAGCAACATAATTGGTATCACTGCTCCAATAAGATAGATAGACCTCAGTCACCGAGGTGGCTGACCAGGACCTCCTGACTCATCTCTTCTAAAAAGCTCTTTGTTCTTTCCATGAACACTTGTGACCTGCTTCCCCATTGGATCAACATTACAGCAGCAAACTCATAATCTTTTTGGTAGATCATAGTTTGTCCCATGTTGTACTCACCTCGTGATTTTGTACCCACCTCATGATTTTGCTTTATAAACTTCCTCTGGAAAGTGGGGTCTGAAGCAATTGATTTTCCAGTTCCTCTCACGTCTCTCTCAGGATCTGTCTGTCCCTTAGTAAAATTTTCTACTCTCAACCTCTGTTGTTCCTTAGAATTTATTCTTTGATTTGAGGGAACATGAACTCAGTGTTTCAGACATCTAGCAGATTGGGAGTTATAACATTTACCTTGTATCATTGGGAGTTTCTATATTACCCTCACTTTCAGTATTCACAAGTGTATCTATTATGTTTAACTAGAATATTTAAGATTCTTAATAGAACAGGGTAATAATGTCATATTGTCTTCATAGAAATGGTAACAGAGTGAAATAAAATGTGGAAGTTATTCAATATAGAGAATCTGAATTCCAAAAACAATTCTAACAATTATGCAAGTTGCAAATTCTATACAATTTTATTAAATGAGGAAATAGCATGAGAAAATCATATCAGTGCAAACGCTTTTCATGCTGTCAGAGCCCATGGGCAAGTTTAAGATATACTCATAGAATGAGTTCAGTTTAGTTCACAAAGGCCTACTATGTTCCATTCCCTAAGATGCCCTATCTCCCACAAAAGCACAAAAATTACTTTTAAGTACTTTTGGCCCTTTAGGAAGTTTCAGTCCATTATAAACATTCAAAGTCAGTACAGACAGTAATGACAGTCTGTACACATACATGGTCTAGTAAAACCAGTCAAGACCAAAAGGAATCTGAATTCTATTAAACCTCCTTCTACCAACTACTCTAGATTCCTTAAATATGTTTCAAGCTTTATGCTCTTCCTGAGATCTTCAATTAGAAATACCTTAGTAGAACTCAGTCTTTTTATTGTGTGGACCCTGAAACAGTGCTATCGTCCTCTTCACTGCATACTGTCTACTCCTTATTTTGGTTCTGTTGATCCTTCCTTCTAGTTTGAAGGTGATGGGGTACAGAAAATACCACCCTAAAATATAGCAGTTTGCCACACTGAATATTTGAGCCTGTAGAAAACTGCCAAAGTAGGAAGGTCTCCTCTCTCCTGAAGCCAGTAATAGAGGCTGAGATTCCCCTGTAACCTATTCTTCTGAAGGAAGTCAGAAGAAAATCTCTGTACAATCTCTTCTCTTCTTTATCTCCCAAAGGCCCTAGGGTGACAGGCATCCTGCCTTTTACCCAGAGGGAAGAGAGGTCACACAGAGAGGTCTAAAAAGAATCTCCACAAGCAGGCCTCACAAACCACCATTCACTCCCTCATTCACTGCCATTAGATCGTGTCCTATTTTCCTCTAATCATACTTCAGTGTGACTATGCATAAAAGTACTTCTTTCTCCCTGAGGTCTTTGGACTTTCATTTCCTTATGAAACCCCTATGTTATGTGAAACCTATATTATATAAATCTGTATGCTTTCCTTATGCTAATATCTTTTGTTACAGGAGTCTGAGCCGTGTACCTTGTTATGAATAAGGAAAAGATATATTTTCTCCCTTGTAGAATATTCATGTATCAGTATCTAAGTTTTTGAATCACTTCTGGTAACAGATGTTTGCCTTCTACCTCAGACTGAGGATTCTCCAGGCTCTGGGGAAGTAAAATAATTCTCTTATGGCAGACAGCATGCTTCTACTTTCTCTTGTGCTTGCAGGTAAACTAGTTCTGCTATCATTTTTGCAATTATGTTTAACCATCTCACTGAGCTGTCATCAGCTGAGCATGAATGGAATTGATATGCATCACTTCCAACTTAGGTCCTCTAAAAATATCCTATGCAGTCTTCTGGGCTCTTTCATCAACTGTAGATTCAGGCAAAATTAAGGGGAAAAGTTAAAATATATATTGGCAGAGTGGAAGGAAGTAGAATAAATTGGTTTCAAACTTAATTAATAATATGCCATTAGATAAGAGATTAATTTTATTTAAGTTATTGCAACAAATGTTAACAGGTAGAGAAAGTGTTTGTTGTTTGTCTGAAGGAGTCTGACAATTTGCATTTCCATCAAGCAGTTGCTATCAAGCAGGTTTCCAGGCAAAACTGTAAACTCTTACTTAAAAAGTACTAGTGAATGCTCAGAATAGCTAAGGGATTTAAGTGCAATTTTTCTCATTTCCCTTCTTAGTTCCATGAGGAATAGAAAAATACAAATTTAACTGTCTTCAGAATTTTCATCATCTTATAATTTAATTTGAGTTTTTGTGGCCACAAGGCATTTTTCATAATAAAAGTGAAATGATGTGAAAGAGAGTAGCTTCTGGTAATGAGTGATTTTTGTCAGGAATTTCAGATTATATTTCCAATTTTGTTCCAATTATGTTAGGCAAATTACTGTTTCTTTGTCAAGCATTTCTATGGGGTGCCATGTTAATTTTTAAGTATGTTTTTTACGAAGACAGTGAATTGTGGACCCTTACAGGGCCCAGGATATGTTTACATGCCCTGTATTTTACCTTTACAGCTGTTCTCTTTCACCTTTTCTTATTCTTCTGACTGCCTCTGTCCCAGATGCTAACCATGTGGTAGTCATGTGCAATGAATTGTAGAGGTTTGGGGAAATTCCCTGGCAGAGTGGCACTTACATTGGTGTCATCTGTGACAGAATTATAATTATTATTTAATATAAATATATCCCTTTTAGAACGTCAAAATGTTTTCAGGCTTTGCCCATTACTTTAGACATTATAAATGATGATGTTTTACCTTTCAAAGGAGTTATCATTTTCCAACTTCTCTAAGACAGGTATAGCCAATATTAGAAATTAAATCATTCAAACAATATTCATAAAGGAAATACTTTCAGAAATATTCAACATAAATATAATATACTTCCAAAAAATAACTTGCAGTGGAAGGTAAGAGATCCTTGCTGTGTCAAAGACAGCTATCCAATATCTAGCTTCCTTTCCCAACCCTTCATTAGGCTGCCAAGACCACAACTTTTATTGACTTGTTAATTAGTTGAGGCTTAAATATTTAATTTCAACGATTTACTGCTTTTCTTAAATTAACATCTTACTTTAACATTACTTTTATACTACCACACAATTTTCTCTGTGAAGATCTATAAATGTAATTAAAGATAAAATATCCAGAGTACATTTTTCATAATTTTAATAAGTGATAGGCAAGCTCATAAGCAGAGGAAATTGATGAAGTAAAGAAACAAAACAGATGGTAGAGCTTCATATACGTGCCAACACACTCCAGTCTACAGTCTGCTCCAGATTTTGCTAAAGCCAGAAATATAGTGAATCTAATACTAGGAGGTTAAGCCAGTAGAAAAAGCCCATAGTCCCCTTGGGTCTTTCAAATCAGGCTTCCTGGCTCCTACACAATTAGCCCTATGTGAAGCAGTATTCCACGGAAGTATTCTGTTTTCTGACCTTCTGGAAGATTGTATGATAAAACATATGGTCTTTTTCAAGGGGAAAAAATGAAGCGTTCTTTCTAACCCTTAAAACATTATCTCTAATAGATAAATGGACATACAGAGACAAAATGGTGCTTTGCTTTCCTTATGTGTAGCTTATCAAGGTTTTTTTCTTTTTTCTTTTTTTTTTTAAATTTTATTTAAAGAGAAAAAAAAGCAAAACAGAAAAAGGGGTAGAAACAACACAGTATTTCAGGAAAAAAAAGCAGTAAGAAATCACTAGTTGATAAACTACATATTGTTTTCTTAGACCTAGTTGTTAAAGTTACAAAAATAAAAAATACAAAGTGTACATTCAAACAGTGAGACTGCAAAGAAGTTCAATGATCCGGTAACAACTTAGCAACATGGTTATCAATCCTACACACTCAAACGTACATGCAGCCATATCCTCTAGAGCACTTTCTTTTCTTCTTTTTACTTTTTAAGTCCATTATCTACTTAGTTATATCCTGTTTCAGGTTGCTCAGTACCTTGCTGACTTGTTTTGTTGTTGTTATATACTTTTAATCACCTTATATAATTCTGTTGCCTTTTTTTTGAGTTTCTCCTCATCCATGATCCATGGATCAGCTTTAGTGGAGTTGGGAGATTTTTGGAGGTATTTTGTTACTTTCTCATCTACTTTTTTTTTTTTCTTTGAAGGTAGCAAAATACAGCAGAACAAGACAGAACAAACCCATGCAACCGCACTGCAATAAAACTACCACAGAACCTCAGAGCAGGTCACCAGGACACAAGCAATGGGCTCAATAGTACAGCCCATTTTGTACACATTAGCTGTTCTTTCAATCAAGTAAAGGAAAATGGAAGGAAATATGGAACTTTTAAAAACAGAATATTGAATAAAGCAGTACCATTAATCAAAACTGAGCAAAACAGTGATAAAAATATTTGCCTTCAAAGAGATGGTAGAAGGAAATCCCCCTTACACGTCAAGCTGTATACATTCATCCTCCAAAAAGATATTCAGACTTCCAGTGCCTACTTGCTAACGGGGGTTGGGGATGGGGTGGAGTGGATCAGTCTGATTCTTAGCCAGCGCACTGGCAGGGCCCCAGCTGCTTACCAGGGTGGCCAGTAGGCCGCCTGTTCTCCCAGCACCCTAAGTTCCAACATGATCAAGGTTTTTTTCTTATTCATAGTTAAATTCTGTCCTTTATTTTTTATCAGTCTATAGTGGATATTCTGCTAGTCTCTTAGATTACACAGATGACTAAAATGAGAGCTGTACTCATGGGCTTATAATCCCAACAATTTGCTTTAAAAAGCTTCTGTATAATACTGTGTGAACACTAAGCCCAATACTAAAGTAACAAGTAAAGGAAATAAAGACATTTTTCTGCTGGCTTCTGGATGTCCTTTTCATGGACAAGATATTGGGCAATTAATAGCTGGATAGTAAGGATGTACCCAGTTGTAAACCAAGGTCAGTTTTGACTAGTTTTCCAATTAGTGCTGTACAAGTAAAGTGCATTTAAATCAGCAATAAAATAAATGTAGAACAAAATTCAGGTGATAGTTGGCTTTAATATTTAAACTTTTACTCAACACTGTTATAATAGTGAGTATTTAGAAAGAAACTAAATGTCCAGCACCAATATATTGATAAATAAAGCATTATAATTTACACTATGTAGCATTAGACAGCCAAAGAGTCATTTACATGAATATTAAATTAAATGAGTGCCTCTGTCTACCCTCTTGGGTCATAACAGAGTACCCAAGATGAGAAAATGTATAAGAAGAGAAATTTATTTTCTCAAGGCTTTGAAGAATGGAAATGTGAAGATCAACATATAGTGAGTGATGGTCTATTTATTGTCCTCTCTGGAGAGAAGGAGCACCATGTCCTCAGATGGCAGAAGGAAGGAGAGAGGGCAAGAGGGAAAGGGAGAGGAAGAGAAAGAGGGAAAGGGAGAAAAAAGAGGAGGAGGAATAGGGGAAAGAGAGAATAAAAGGGAGCCAAGGAGGGAAGAAAGGAAGAACACAGACTCTCTTTAGTGATCTAAACCTCTTCCATTAGGCCCTACTTCCCAATTCTATTGCCTTGAAGATTAAGGTTCAAGATGAATTCGAGGAGACAAAAATAATGGCTCTTTATAAGATCATTTTTTCTCTTAATTAAAAAGTCCTCTTGTGGATATCCCATAGGGCATCAATAGTTTGTACCACACAGTTTAATACAAATTATTTTGATCAGAAACTCAGACTAATACTCAGCATAAACAATTACAAAAGGGGGTCTTAACTGGAGAGATGTTGAAAATATGATAGGAAAAAAATGGACATATATGAGATTATTCTGGAAAGGCAGAGCTAATTTCAGTGCCTGATATGAGAAATTTTTAGTCTTATAGGCAAGCAGAAGATTCTGGAAATCTGAGGAGTGGAGCACAGCATTAGCTGTGAAAAAAAGAAGAAAAACAAAATACATTTTATTTCTGTTTTTTTTTTTTTTTTTCAGGAGCCCAAGGCCAGTTTGCCATTGAACATAATCTTTAACCTTTGGCAAGCTATTAATACCAGCTGTCAAATTGCCACATTTAATAGGGGTCTGATCACACCAAGAACTCCCAGCAAGTTGAGACTATATTTTATTAATCTATTTTAGCCTTAGCATGAGTAGTGAGATAAGTCAAAGAAAAATAAAGATAAATAAGGCAGTGCCTTACTTCCTTCAAGAGACTTCCTTTTAAAAAAGAAATCAGCCACCACCCAGGGGAGCTCAGCAGCAACTGCAAGTCTGGGTAAGCCTTACCCCTACACTTGACAGGCCAATAGAAGCCTCAAAGACCGCTTACCCCACATAGAGGACCTCAGTAGGCCAGCGAGAGTATCAGTAACCCCTCTCCCCACCTGGAGAAGCTCAGCAGCTGGTGGGCGCCTCAACATCACATGCACCCAGCCGGAGGACCTCAGCAGGCAGGTGACAGCCTGGGTGAGTCCTTCCCTAACCTGAAGGAACCGGGGTGGGCCTGAAAGATCCCCAGGGACACAGTAGGGCCCCAACTGGGTTGCACATCATAGACAGGTGGGTCTAGCAGCCTGAAAAAATCTGAAGCCATAGTAACAAAATGAGCTAAAGGTTGGTTCACATCAATACTCCTAGGCTAGTCAGCCTAGGAAGAATCCAGGTCTTATCTAGCTGGCCCTGAAGGAGGAATTTAGGTAACTGGCCCTCCCATACACTATGGGGCCTGGCAACTGGATTAATGTCAGCCACATAGTAAGATCCTAAGACATACACAATGGACAAATGAAACAGTGGAATTGAAAAGACTAAAATATGAACCAAAAGGTAAAAATGGCAAGACAGAAATGCAAAATACAATCTCAGACCTCCAGTCCATCTGGAACAAGTACAGGAAACATGGACATAGAACACATTGAAAGAAACACACCTGAAATTTCTGAAAAGATAGCAAATGAAGAAGAAAAACAAATCCAAAAGACTATAGAGGAAATCAAATAAAAAAAAAAGAAATGACAACCTTAATGCAGGAATTGCTCAGCACAACTAGAGAAGACACAGATTTAAAAATATACAGAAGCATAGAAAAATGATGGAAACCTTGAATGACAATATAGGAAAGAAACAGATGCATGAAACAGATTCAAAGAGATATCCAGGAAATTAAAAATTCCATTGAAAACTGGCAAAACCACTTGAAAAAAGCTGAAGACAGACTTTCAGATAGTGGAATAAATAACAAGGGACCATAAAACAATGTTCAACAGCTCCAAGAAAATGCAAATAAAAGTGATATAAGACTGGTAGGTGTCATTCAAAAAGCAGGAGTCAAAGCAAATTACATTTTTTAAAAAAAGCTTGCAGAAGTAATAGCAAAAATTTTCCAACCATGGGAACAGAAACTGATATGCAGATAAGTGAGACATGTAGAACATCAAACAGCCATAACCAGAATAAATCTACACCCAGACATAATAATCAAGAAGAACTTGGAGTAAAGTATTTCAAGTCCTGAAGGAAAACAACTTCCAGCATAGACTGGTGTACTCTGTAAAACTATCTTTCAAAATTAATGGAGAAATAAGATACTTCCATGACAAGGAGCAACTGTAGAAATTCAAGTCCACCAAAATTAAAAACTTACCAACAAAGAAAAATCTTGGTGGATTCACAGCTGAATTCTACAAGAAATATAAGAGAATACTTAACACCAATATGCCTCAAACTCTTTAATGAAATTGAAATGGAAACAATTCTCCCTAATTCATTCCAGGAGGCAAGTATTATGCTGATAACAAAACCAGCGAAAGAGCCAACCAAAAAGGAGAACTACAGACCAACCCCTGTAATGAACATAGATGCAAAATTCCTTAATAAAATACTAGCAAACAGAATACAGAAAATTATAAAGATTATATACCATGACCAAGTGAGATTTATCCCAGGAATGTGGGGATGGCTCAACATACACACATCAATAAAACATAATACACCATATCAACAGAGCTAGTAACAAAAATCACATGATAATTTCAATAGATGCAGAAAAAGCTTTTGATAAAATCCAACACTCATTCATGATAAGAACCCTACAGAAAATTGGAGTAAATGGTCTCTACCTCAATCTGATAAATGCCATCTATGACAAACTAACAGTCAGCATTATAGTAAATGGACAAAAACTAAACCTTTCACTCTAAAATCAAGAACAAGTCAAGGAGGTCCACTATCACCACTACTGTTCAATATAGTTCTGAAAACATTGGTCAGAGCAATTATACAAGAGAGAGAAATAAAAACAATAAGGATAAGAAAAGGATAAGTGAAATTATTATTATTTGCAGATGAGATGATATCCCACATAGAAGATCCAAAAATTCTACCAAAAGACTACTAGAATTAATAAGGAAATTCAGCAGCCTAGTTAGATAAAAACCAACACAGAAAAATCAATAGCATTCCTAAACATAAACAACAAGCTCACTGATAGAGAAATTAGTGAAACAACAACTTTCATGATAGCATTCAAAAAATTAAATGCTTAGGAATCAATCTAACAAAATATGTAAAAGATCTATATATTGAAAATTACAGTGCTCTGAAAAAGTAGATTGAAGAGGATATCAGAAAATGGAAAGATATTCCTTTTTCATGGATAGAAAGAACCAACATTGTGAAAATGGCCATACTCCCAAAACTGTTGTATAGATTTAATGCAATCCTGATAAAAATACCACTAGCATACCTCACAAATCTAGAGAAAACATTCCTGAAATTTCATCTTTAAACTGAAGAGAACTAGAGTCACAAAGACATTCTTGGGCAAAAAAAAAAAAAGCAGGAGGCATCATAATCCCAAACCTGAAATTACACTGCAAAGCTACTGTGATAAAATCAGCATGGTACTGGCAAAGAAACATACCTGAGGATCAGTGAAACAGATTAGAAGATCCAGACACAAATCTAAAAACACACTCAACTACCTTATCTTTGACAAAGGGTCCAAATGTATTCACTGGAAAAAAGATAGTCTCTTTAATAAATAGTGCTGGAAAAATTGTCTTTCCACATGCCAAAGACTAAAATTAGACACATGTCAATAACCAGGCAGTAAACTAAAGTCAAAATAGATCAAAGTTCTAGATACTAAAACAGAAGCACTAAATATACTGGATGGAAAGGTAGGTAGAAATCTTGAAGACAACTGGGTAGACTGTTCATGAACAAAATGCAAACTGCAGGAGAAGTACTTCAAAGAATCAACAACAGGAACCTCATTTCATTAAAATTTTTGCACATCAAAAGAAACTACCAACAAAGTGAAACAATAACTCACAAAATGGGAAGAAACTCTTAGCCAACTGTCCCTCAGACAAAGTACTTCCTTCTAGAATATATAAAGAACTGAAAAAAAATCTGGCCCCCCAAATGCAAAGATCCAATCCAAAAATGGGCATCTGAGATGAACATGCACCTCTCAGTAGAAATACAAATCACAAACATATATATGAAAAAATGCTCAACATCACTGGTCATTTGAGAAAAGCAAATTGAAATAACACTGAGATTCCGCAAAAAGAATGGCTATCCTCAAAAAATTAACCAACAACAAATGGTGGCACAGTTGTGGGGACAAAGGATCCCTTCTCCACTGTTGGTGGGAGTGTAGACTGGTACCACCACTGTGGAAATCACTATTCAGATTCCTCAAAAATCTAGGATTGGAGGTTCCATTCAATCCAGCTATTCCTCTTATGGGTATTTTCCCAGAAAAGTAGATATCATACCACAGTGATATATGTGCACCCATGTTTATAGCAGCAAAATTTGTAATAGCTTAATCATGGGAACAACCCAAATTCCCATCAACCTTGGAATGGATGAAAAAGATGTGGTGTTTTTATACAATGGGGTACTACTCAGCTATGAAGAAGTATAAGCTTGAGGTTTTTATAGGTAAATGGATGCAACTTGAGACCATACTTACATGTGAAATAAATCAGTTTCAAATGTATAAATACTGTATTGTCTCTCTAGTGTAAAAAACTGAAAGAGTAAATAAAATTCAAAAAATATACAATAGAGGGCCAGGGATATAGCTCAGTGGCACAGTGCCTGCCTGGCAAGCCAAGCACAAGGTTATGGGCTCCATTCCAGTATCAAAAAACACATATATATATAGAAGAAATTCAGCAGCCTAGATATATATATATATATCTACACACACATATATATCTACAAGACAGTTAACTATATTACTAATCTCTGTTATTTCATCAAAGAAAACAGTTTGTGCTTTCATTGTTTGATTGTTTGATCATTTTTGTCATGCCTATATGTAGTAATCTGAACAACTACTGTGAAGTTAACAATACACAATGTATTAACCATTGTTAATCTCCTATTATTGCTTTGAAATTCTGTATTGTCATTTTTATTCTTTTTTGTTTTAAAATAAAAAATCAATTAAATAAAGTTGAATAAAACATGAATGCTCAGTACAAAAGTGATACAGAAAAAACAGAGAAAGTAATCAATTTGCTTGGGAAATAAATCTCAAAAAGAGGCTTTGTAGAGAAAATGATACTTGATGTTAATGTTGGAGAAAAAAGAACAAAGAATACTCCAGACAGAAGCAAGTAAACCAAAACTATTGTCCCTTCCTAAGGTCTTCTTTTGCCTTCAGTTCTTGCTTTCTCTCTCTCTCTCTCTCTCTCTCTCTCTCTCTCTCTCTCTCTGTCTCTGTCTCTGTCTCTGTCTCTGTCTCTCTCTCTCTTTAAAAAGTTTTATCCATACATATTTACCATACAAAATGATCACATTCATCATAGGGTTTTTAAACCTGTACATAATGTCTTTAATTACAATTGGTAACTAATATAGTAACTTTCAAAATTATTTTACCCCAAGGCAAATCATAAGACAGCTATTAACATATTCACAATATTTATTCAATTCTCAGTTCATAAAGTATCATCTGTCAGATTTGAGCTTCTGTCATCAATTTGCAAACTTTAGGAACACTTCTGATATCAAGACATATATTCTATATTTTTGTCTGTCTTTCACAAGAAAGCAAAAACTATGAATAAAATTTCTTTTTTCTATATTATGAAATGAGACAATGACATTTTGTGACTCTCAGTTCAAGTCATATCTCAACTTAGTTTCTTTACATTAAATTACATGTGGCCTTTGGTAGATTTACTGTCAGATACATATTTGTGAACTTTAGTTGAAAGCTGTTATTTTTCTGGCTATGAATTGCACTTTAGTAACAGTAGTTATGCAATCATGCCAAGCAATCTGGCAGGTACTCTACCACACTGATGCTTTCAGAAATAGTGATGTTGCCCATTGGCCAGCTGGAACTTTTAAAGTTAAAAGATCTATGGTAGCGGTAACAAAAACATTTCTAAGTATGGCATCATGTATTTGAGATTTTTACCCACATTTCCAGTTTTCCTTTGGGAACTTAAAAGTATGTGACTAGAGACCAAAATGTCAAAAAAAAAAATAAATTCAAAAATATTCCATGACATGGTTTTCTCAAGCCAGTAGTAACATGAGGATAGGCCCAGTATATGCCGATGTGAAACAATCTCTTATAAAAGTATAAAACTCTTATACAATATACACACATGATGTGAAGGATGCTGTTGAGAGGAATTCTGTGATTCTATGCCAAACCTGGATATTGAAGTGATAAGGGAATTTCAAAAGCTAATTGCTAATTGCTTGTCTTTTCTTTTCTTTTTTTTTTTTTTTGAGTTCTTGCTTATGCATATTTCAGGTTTTTGCCTGAAGAAATCAGGAATGAGCTTAAGATGAAGAGAATTAGTGAAAATTGAGTTAAAAGACCTGGAGCCTTAACTTTCAACCATCATACCAGCAATCTAACACACTCAAGAAGGCTAAAGAATAAATCATTCATGCTACATGGGAATCACATTTTCTAAAGTATCTACATGAAGGAGTGATATTATTTAATTTGTAATACACAAATTACCAGAAAAATTCCAATTCTACCACTCCTTTAATACTTTGGAAAACTGAGACTCAAAGAAGTAAAATGTCAGGGCCACATAGGCCAGGACTGGATATATTTGGAAAGCAAGTTTGGTGAGGTCAATCAAAAGTCAGTAAATTAGTTGTTTACTATTAGTGGATATATTTATTAAGTTAAACTTAGATCCTACACTAAAAAGGATCACTTGGCTCCAAAATTCTACATACACTATGTAATAATCAACTGCCAAGGTTATGTAACTGTTTATTAATTCATTTAAAAGACATTTATCTAGTACTTACTATAATCAGATGTAACATTATAAATAAAAACAACATTGTATCTTTAGTGTTTAAAATACTTTAGGTAAAGTGTAATTGTCATATATAGAGAAAGAAGGTAGATGAGAGACAGACACACAGACAGATAAAACATACTAGGTATAACATAATTCGTATATATAGATAGATGATAGAGCACTTCACTTCATGATAAGCATGATAACAACAATAAGCATGATAAAAACATGAGAAAAGAATGAAAAGCTAGTAACTGTTTTAGATCTGATGATCGGAAATGATCTTTAAGTAGGGAAAATTGAACTCCAGTAGAATAAGGGTCAGTAAGATGGAGAACTGTGGACATGGGAGTGGAAATCCTGACAAATGGAACAGGGTATGTAGAGGTCTTGGCATATTTGAGTAATACAGGGAGTATAGTACAAGGAAAGTATAGAGTCAAAAAGTAAAGAGTTAGTCTTAAGTTTCACAGGTGTGGCTAAGGAGGTTGGATTTTACCCTAGGTGGAGTAGAAAGTTTTTGAAGCATTTCCAGCTGGAATGATCACAGGATCCAATTCATAATGTTAAAAAGACAGCATTTTAAAATAATCATTTGGTAATTACTTTGGTTAACCCATAGCCTAATAAATGACAGCAAGAATCTCAGAAGCGTTAACTTCTGCCTTATACAGAATATTGTGCGATTTCCCTAAATATGGATACCTGGCAGCCACAGCAGGAAACAAAATGAGTGCTGTGTGTTTTGGAAGGAACCCTAAAATTCACCCTTTGACCTGTTTATTTGTTGCCTTTCAACCAAGAAACTCTGGTATTTCAGTTACAGCACTTCATTGATCTACACATTGGCTCCTTTTCCAACGACTACACTATGTAGTCTTTTTCATCTTCTGATATTCTTTTAGCCCTAGTGATTTTGATAGGCCTTAGCATAATGTAGGGCTATTTTTGTTCTTGTTGAAGAAATAAATAGATAAATACATTTTATTATTAGGACTAGGATTTGGCTATTAGTAAGGAATACCAATCATTATAACATTTAGTGCTGAGGAAATAAAAATAAAAACTACAGTATAATTATCTTTTTGCTACCTTATCAAAGTCTCATAATTCTCTCACTTTTTGTGAAACTTTATAATCCTCATCTAAACAAAATCATTGATAGTCAGGAGCTGGATATATAAAATTTGAAATCAAACATGAGGCACTATACTAGGTCTATACATTAAATACTTCATCCCTCTCTTTAAAGAGTAATTCTGATTTTTTTCCCTTTGGGATTTTTATTTGTCTTCTGACCTCCCTGACTCATTATGGAACTCTTTTTCATAAAATAAAAGCACTGTCAAATAGTCATTGCACTAAAAGTGCCTTACAACCTAGCCAAAACCTTCTCCCACTGTTTTGAAGTACTTAAAATTATTAGTACTCAATTTTTTGTTCTCCTGAGGTCATTTATAATGTATATTTGTGGTCTCCCTGCCAAGACTCCTTGTACCTTGACATAACACACATTACCAAAAGAGAACTCCTTTGACACATCAAAACAAAGGAAACAACCACAAAAACCTTATGACAGTGAAAATCGCTATGTTTACTTTTCTAAATACTTTCTATGACAAATTGACTACTTTACTATCAAGAACTAGTATATTTTCTAAAAGTCAGAATTGATGCCTATATAGTAAGTAAATAAGAATTAATAAAAGTGCAGTGCCTTATATTCTGCCTCCCATTCCTTGTTGGGATTTTTCAGCATTACCTATTGCTTGTCCTTCCCATGGGGAAAACTATGCTGAAGTTTTGTCAATTCTTCAGGACTGTGCTTCCTTTTATTTGTCACTACTGAAAATGATTTGGTTCCAAAAACCCCTTGGACCCTTATTTATATTGATTTAAAACATGATACTAGAATATTAACATTTTATTAAGTGACAAAGAATGAGAAGTTCTAAAAAGAGACCAGAAGGAATATAATTTAAATAGTGGTCTGTGGATGGGGATTTGCAGTGGAGGTGGTCAGAGTCTGAGGAAGCCTTGCTTCCTAGGCCCCTCAAATCAAACTGGATAAATTTACATTACCAAAGCATCCTGAAAACAATCAAAGCAAGTTGTCTCTTTTTTGTAAAGCAATCATACAGGGAGTGCATTAAGATCTGAAATCAGAATGTTTATTGCCAAGTTCTGAAGAGTTGGCTGAATCTTCAAAGTGTATCAGTATATGTGTTATTTACTATCTTATTTAATATCTGTAATTATTATTCTGCCATATACTATCTGTGTAGTCTTTCAGATTACATATCCTTTATGACAATTTATGATGATTTGGATGAAAACTATAGTAATGCCATCTTCAATTTTTATTTTAATTGACTTGAATATGTATAGGAACATGTGTGGTACTGGAAACATAAGAAGCCAATAAAAGAGTAGTCAATAAATACTAAATCCTTTCACTGAATAAAAAATAACAATGTTTATAGCCATCTTTTTAAACTAAATATAAGCAAAGTTTATACTTATAAATAAAATACATACATATACATATATATTTTCAATTACAAGCTGAAAATAAACAACTTTGGTAGAAATATGTATATTGTCAAACTGATTTATTGCATTTCTTACTTTAAAAAATAATGTAAAAGAAAGAAATTAAAGTATCAGAAATATATCATTTATATTACAAAAAAATGTAAGTTCAGTCTATAGCAGCAACAAAATAAGTCATCAAAAACCAGTCAAAATTGGTATTGAAAAATTTTCTGTGAGTACATAAAATTTTTATGAATATATATATAAATTTTCATCTTGAGAGTTGCTTTGGACTCTTGTATAACTAGATCAGTAGGCAGATGAGGAAAATAAATTACTCATGACAGTGGTCTCCAAATAGAAAGCACCCTGCTTCTTCTCATCTACAACTAATGCATAGCACTACTTTACCAGGTGCATAATGCATATTGTCATGTGTGCACTCCTTCTACCCACTGCAGGGAAGGGACCTAGTATTTAGTGTGAGCTCTTTAGCACTCTTTTGATTGTTTGTTTGTTTTTGCTTTCTGTTCAAAGTCTTCTATGTTTTTCTCACCTAGAGAAAATGGAAGACTGTAAAGATTAGAAACTTCTTTCTACTGTGCTCAGCATGGCCAGGCCTGCTTCGAGCTCAGGTACATGTTGGAAATAGAAAAAAAGGCAGGTAATTCAGTCAAAGCAAGGGTCTCCCTTACCCTGAGGCTTTATAGTGCAATAGAACTAGGCCCTTGATCTGCTGGCCTGGTGAATTTTTCACTTCACGTCAGTTACAATCACCATTAAACTTAGGGACTGGCTCCATGTAGAAATAGGGAGTGTATAAGGGACATTTCCACACTTACTTTTGCTCTGAATAAATAGTTGCCACTACAATTTGCTGACTCAGCAGCAAGCTAGCATGAAATTAACCTTGAACTAAATCTAAACTATCAACCTGCCATTCTCCAAGTCAATTAACAATTCTAATAAATGCTGAGACTTAGCTGTATTTTCAACCTATTCTTAGGTTTATACATAAAAGCTATAAAAGTCAATACGTTTATTTAAACACTTTCAACCAGTTGTTAAAGTCATGTAATTGTGTGAGAAAGTGCTATATGTCATGAAGATGAAAAGAGGAATTTTTTTGTTTTAGTTTGATTTTGGTTTATTTCTGAACTCCAAGAAACTAGAACAGGGTTTCCAGCATGTAGCAGGAACTTGATGAGTACTTGTGGATTGACTGAATGAATATATGGATAGTAAAAGCAGAACATCTATAGAAGTAATTCAAATGAGGATATATGCAAGAGCACAGAGGATTCTAGTTTTAGAAGAAATGGTAGACAGAAAATACTAGTTAAAGGTAGAAAGGGAGGGCTATGACTGAAATGGAGGAAATATCTCCAAAGAGAAGTTATATCTCATGAATAAAGACAAAATGCATCTTTTTTTTTAACAGTATTGGAGATTTAATTTTTGCCTTGAATCACATCCCCAGTTCCTTTGTTAATTTTTGAGACAAAGTCTCCCTAAGTCTCTAAATTGCCCAGGCTGGGCTTTAATTTACAATCTTCCTGCTTCCGATTCCCAGAGCAATGGGATCACAGGCTTTCACCAGCACATTGGGCTACACTTTTACACTTGAATATAAGTAAAGATAAAAGGAAGGGTGTTTATAAAAAACATAAATGGAAGGGCCTAATGGAAAGGTAGAACTAAATTTCTACAAAGTTGTGACTATACAAAGGAATATAGAAAAGAGAATCACATTTATTTTGTCCTTAGAGAAAAACTTAACAAATGAAAAAAAGATTGGTAATTGGAGGTTATACTGGAAGCTTTGTGACAGAGGTGAAGGAATGGAAAAGTATAAGTTTTTCAGCTCATAATGTGTCGAGAGCCATGTTCATGTTTCATAGTGTCTAGGGGATGTAAACTGCAAGGCTTACAGAGAACAGAGACTAGGTTACTGGGGTCTAGAGGTACAATAGAAAGTACATGGCTCTTATACAGCCAGCAGTCAGTATGGCTCTTGAGAAATTTGCCAAGCTGGAATGCAAAATCAAAAAGAAACCAACAATCTTGACTTATGTGTGTGTATATAAAATCTTCTAATTTATAAATGTTGAAAACTGATTCAGCTCTTACTTAACTTCTTTTTGGTGCATAGCAACATGAGCTTATAAAACATAGCAGAGAAAAAGAATAAGACTTAGCATGATATTATTTATATAAGTTAAAACCCATAGTATAAAATGAAATGCAAAATATCCTAGATGACATTATGTACATTGAATGAAAGAAAAACACACTAGGGTCCAGACTTGGTACAAGAAGATGAGACTGGCTGTGAGAAATGAGAGGGAACTACTAAATTTTATAAAATCAAAACAAGTTCTATATGAACACATGATAATGGTAAGCTATGAACTGAGAAATATGGTTATTTCACTTTCTGCCACAATATCTAAAGAGTAGATGCATATGATTAAAATATGACACAGAGTCCAAATATTCACAGTTGAATTTGATCTGTACTTGAATTTAGCTTTAAAGGTCTTGTTTACATTTTGTCACCCAGGAGCTGACATTGAATGTGGTCAGAAAATTGAAGAATTTTGAAGACAATTCACCAGTAGATAAATTTCACAGACAGACTCTGAGCATTACATGGTCATTGGTGGCACCGCCATGTCATCTGCTGATGCTGCTTCCCATGACTATGCAGTAGACTCTCAAGACAGAGGAGACAAAGACAAAGGCAATATTTATCACAAGTTTCAAGTGTGCCTGTAAAGACTCATCTGGTAATAAATACTTTGCAGTCTTCTACTCTCATGCATACTGTTTTCATAAATTCTCTTATTTATCCCTTTGAGAAGTTATTGTGAACTCCTTCTGCACATATCTGGTGGTCATAGTGCTGGTGTTTTTCAGTCAGCACTTAATTTCCAGCTTTAATAACTTCATTCATGTGAGGTGAGTGAGGCCTAATCAAGGGAAGTTAGGTTACTGTGTAAGTGCAAATGAAGTTAGGTACTTTGTAATACCTACTGCTTCTCCACAGGCCAGAAAAATAATGGACCAATCAAATGAAAACTCTGATTGTGTCAGGCATTTTTTGGCCACCATGGTAGAAAGCTGACTGACAATAACTTTAAAGTGTACATAAAATTCAGTATGTTTTTAAGAAATTTTAAGAATGTCATGCTAAAATATGTCAAGCATTTCTACTTTATTCCTTTATGTTTCTAAATTTTAATTGTGGGAATCCCTGTTATAACCTTTTGAATTTGTCATTCATAAATAACACAGGAGAGAGACTACCTCATGGCAGCAGAAACTCCAGCCAGAGGTGCCCAGGCTGGCATACACTCTACCTCACCTTCAGCCCTGCCTTCTCCACAGAGGACCTTCTGGGACCAGGGAACTCCAGCCAGAGCTCCCACTCTTTCTCCCAGAATCTTAGACTACAGTGAATTAATCATGCTAGCTTGAGGGGAGATTCAGTGACTGCCTCACCAAAATGGAAGATCTCAGCAGGCTCTAGTCAGTTTGGTGAGTATGCCTCTACAACACAGGTAGGTGTACAGTGGGTAAATATGGCTAGTAGTAAAGCTCCCTCCAACTAACTGTAAGACCTCAGTGAGTCTGACAAGAGTGGGGGTGACTCCTTCCTGACACAGAAAACATCAGGCAGAGTAAGGAGTGTGCCAAAAAGGACTCCCCCAACTTGGAGAAAATCAAAAGGGCTTATGAGACACACAAGCACACAATAGGGACACAGTGGGGCCTCAGCTAACACAAATACTATAGACAGGGAGATTTGGTGACCTGGGATAACCTGAAGATAAAATAATAGCAAGAACTAGAAGTTGGCCCACATCAATACTACCAGGCTTGACAGCCCAGGAAGAATATAGAACTCACCCAACAGGCCCAGCAGTGGGAAGTCAGGTGACTGGCCCACCTCTTCATTGTTGGGCCCATCAAATGGACAAATATCAACTTTACTTTAGGACCCCAAGATACATACTACCAACAGTTGACATTAGTGGGATTGAAGGACCAAATATTAACTCAAAAGGGGAAAATGGGAAAAGGAAAAAGCAAAATGCAATCTCAAACATCTAGCCCACCATGGGAAAGCACAGGAGACACTGAAATAGAGGACTTCAAAAGTAACACACCAGAAATCTCTGAAAAGATAGTGAGTGAAATAAAAAAAAATCTATGAGGCTATAGAGGAAATCAGATTAGAAGTGCTCTCTCATGTAAAGATAGAAATAACAACCTTAGTAAAGAGTAGCAGAAGAAATAAGAGAAAAAAGTACAGAAGCATGGAAAACTGATTGAAACCTTGAATGAACAACATAGAAAACATGCAGAATTCATGAAACAAACTCAAAGAGACATCCAAGAAACAATAAATTCCATTCAAAGTGTGCAAAACCATTTAAATGAAGCTGAGGATAGGATTTTGGACCTTGAGGACAGGATCAAAATTAGTGATTATGAAAGGATAGAAGTTTTAAAAATAACAAAACAGCATGAAGTGACAACCCAATAGCTTCAAGATGCTGCCAAGAGAAAAAATATAAGGTTAACATGTGTCAATGAAGAGGCAGGTGTCAATGCAAATGACATAGCCAAAATATTCATAGAAGTAATAGAAGAAAATTTCCCAAACATGGGGAAAAAATCTGATATGTAGATAAGTGAGGCATATAGAATGCCAGTCACAACCAACATAAATCTACACCCAGACTTATAATAATTAAAAACTCAGACATACAACATAAAAACAGAATATTAAAAGATGTTAGAGAAAAGACACAACTCACCTATCAAGGAAACCCTATTAGAATCACAGCAGACTTTTCAATACAAACCCTCAAGTCAAGATGAGACTGGAGTGAGGAATTTCAAGCCCTGAAAGAAAACAACTTTCAACCCAGACTGATGTACCCAGGAAAACTTTCATTCAAATTTAATGGAGAAACAAGATATTTCCACGACAAAGAACAACTGAAGAAATTCACATCCATCAAGCCAACCCTAGAAAGAGTATTAAAAGACATATTAGATAGAGTTAAAGTGACCACAACAGAACATCAACAGAAAGAAACCACCAGTTACAATGACCACAACAGGACATCTACAGAAAGAAACCACCAGGTAGGACAAACAATTAAACAAAGGGGAAAAGAAGAAAGTAAACAACTGGAACATAACATGGCAAAGTCAAGCCAGTACATATCAGTGATATCCATAAATGTAAATGGCCTCAATTCTCCTATCAAAAGAAACAGGCTGACAGAATGGATCAAGAAACAGGATCCCACAATATGCTATATACAAGAAACACATCTGACCCAAAAGGAAACTCATAGATTCGAAATCAAAGGATGGAAAACAGTATTCCGTGCAACAGGAACCCAGAAAAAAGCAGGGCTAACTGTTCTATTTGCAGACAATGTGAACTTCAAACCTAAAATGATTAAGAGAGATAAACAAGGTCACTACATACTCACTAGTAGAAAACTTGAAGAGGAAAAACTAACAATTATAAATATATATGCACCAAATACAGAAGCAACCAACTATATAAGACAGGTACTAATGGAAATGAAAAACCAAATACACTAGAACACAATTATAAGAGGGGACCTTAATACCCTATTGTCACAAACAGATAAATCAACTAGACAAAAAAGTCAGCAAAGAAATAATAGAACTGAATCATACCTGTGAACAATTGGACTTAGTAGATGTTTACAGAGTGTTCCACCCAACCACATCAGAATACACATTCTTCTAAGCTGCATATGGGAGATTTTCCAAAACAGACCATGTATTACCCCATAAAACATTCTTAAGTAACTGCAAAGGTATTGAAATTATCCCATGCATACTACCTGACCATAGTGCACTGAAACTGGAAATTAGTGGCAAAAAAAACCCTGTAAGAAAAAAACCCTTCATTAATACATGGAAATTAAATGACAACCTTTTGAACAACCGGTGGGCTACAGATAAAATTAAAGAAGAAATAAAACAATACCTAAAATTCAATTAAAATGTGGAAACAACATACTATAACCTGTGGGATACAATGAAAGCAGCCTTAAGAGGGAAATACATAGAAATAAATAGTCATACAAAGAAAACAGAATGAGCACAAATAAACAACCTAATGCTTTATCTCAAGCTCCTAGAAAAAGAAGAGCACAAGTTAAGCCCAAAACTCATAGAAGAGAGGAAATGTAAAGATTAGAGCAGAAATCAATGCAATTCAAACTAAAATAAAAACAAAGAATTAATGAATCAAAAAGCTGCTTTTTTGAGAGAATAAACAAAATTCACAAACTTCTAGGTAACCTCATAAAGAAAAAGAAAGAAAAAACCCAAATTCACACAAAAAGGACTGAAAAGGGGGAAATTACTACAGATCCCATGGAAATTCAAAAGATCATGAATACCTACTTTGAAAAACTCTACTCACATAGAGTGGAAAACACAGAGGAAATGAACAGATTTCAAGAAATATATGAACTACCAAAGACCAACCATGAAGATATATAGCAATTTTGAACAACCCAATATCAGCTATTGAAATTGAAAACATAATTAAAAACTTACCAACAAAGAAAAGTCCAGGTCCTGATGGATTCACAGCTGAATTCTACAAGAAATTTAGAGAAGATTTGATGCCAATACTCTTTAAACTCTTCAATGAAATTGAAAAGGAAGCAGTGCTCCCTAAATCATTTCTGGAGGCAAGTATCACTCTGATACCAAAACCAGAGAAAGACCCAACCAAAAAGGAGAACTATAGGCAAAATATCAATCATGAACATTGATGCAAATATTCTCAATAAAATATTGGCAAATAGAATGCAGCAAATCATCAAGAAGATTGTACATCATGACTAAGTGGGATTCATTCCAGGAATGCAGGGATGATTTAATATATGCAAATCAATGAATGTAATACAGCACATCAACAGAGCCAGAAACAAAAACCACATGGTCATCTCAATAGATGCACAAAAAGCTTTTGATAAAGTCCAACACATCCTCATGATAAAAACCCTTCAGAAACTCAGAATACACGGTGTCTACCTCAACCTTATAAAGGCCATCTATGACAAACCAACAGCTAAAAGGACACAAACCAAAGGCTTTCACTTTAAAATCAGGAACAAGACAAGGATGTCCACTATCACCACTTCTATTCAATATAGTTCTCAAACACTAGCCAGGGCAATCAGACAAGAAAGAGAAATAAAAGGGATAAAGATAGGAAAGGAAGAAGTTAAATTATCACTATTTGCAGATGACATGATATTCTACATAGAAGACCCAAAAAACTCCATTAAAAGACTATTAGAAGTAATAAACAAATTCAGCAGGGAAGCCGGATACAAAGTCAATGCTCAAAAATCAATAGCAATCCTGTACACAAACAAAAAACTCACTGAGAGAGAAATTATGCAAATATCACCCTTCACAATAGCATCTAAAAATGAAATACTTAGGAATCAACCTAACTAAGAATGTAAAAGACCTATATGCTGAAAATTATACTATGCTGAAAAAGGAGATTGAAGAGGATATTAAAAAATGGAAGAATATTCCTTGCTTTTGGTAGGAAGAACCAACATTGTGAAAATGGCCATACACCCAAAACTGTTATACAGATTTAACGCAATCCCAATCAAAATACCATTGACATACCTCACACATCTAGAGAAAAGACTCCTAAAACTCATTTGGAAAAAGAAGAAACCTAGAATAGCAAAGGCAATTCTGGGCAACAAAGGCAAGGTAGGAAGCATCTCAATTCCTGACTTGAATCTATACTACAAAGCCACAGTGATAAAATCAGCCTGGTAATGGCAAAGAAATAGACCTGAGGATCAATGGAACAGATTAGAAGATGCAAACACAACTACAAAGACACTCAGCCACCTGACATTTGACAAAGGGGGTAAATATGTCCACAGGAAGAAGGATAGCCTCTTTAATAAATGGTGTTGGAAAAATTGGCTCTCCACATACCCAAGACTGAAACTAGACCCATGCCTATCACCATGCACACAACTAAAGTCTAAATGGATCAAAGACCTCAATATTAAAACAGAAACACTAAATGTACTGGAAGACAAGGTAAGTAGAAATCTTGGAGACATAGGAGTAGGCAGAGAATTCATGAACAAAACGCAAACTGCACGGGAAATACTTCAAAGAATCAACAACTGGGATCTCATATCATTGAAAAGTTTCTGCACTTCAAAAGAAATCATCAGCAGAGTAAAAATAAAACCCATAGATTGGGCAAGAATTTTAGCCAGCAATCCCTCAGACAAAGGACTTATATCCAGAATATATAAAGAATTGAAAAACATCAAGCTTCCCAAATTCAAAGACCCTCTTCAAATATTGGCATCTGAGATGAACACACAGTTATCAGAGGAAGATATACAAATGGCAAATAAGTACATGAAGAAATATTCATGATCACTGGTCATTCGAGAAATGCAAATTAAAGCAGCATTGAGATTTTATCTCACTCGGGAAAGAATAGCTGCCATCAAGAAAACAACTGGTAACAAATGTTGGCAAGGCTGCCGGGAAAAAGGAACACTGCTTCACTGTTGGTGGGAGGGCAGACTGGTGCAGCCACTCTGGAAATCAGTATGGAGATTTCTCAGAAGACTAAGATTGGAAGTTCCATTCAACCCAGCTATTCCCCTCCTGGGTATTTTCCCAGAAAACCTGAAAAGGTCGTATCACAGTGATATATGTGCCACATGTTCATAGCCCCACAATTTGTAGTAGCTAAATCTTGGAAACAACCAAAATGCCCATCAACTGCAGAGAGGCTGAAAAAGATGTTGTATTTTTATACAATGGAATATTACTCAGCTATAAAAAGGATGCTTGTGAGGTTTTCATATTGAAATGGAGGCAACTTGAGCCTATTCTCATACGTGAAATCAATAAGAATCATATTTATAAATATCACATTGTGTCTCTAGTTAAAAAGTAATAAGAAATATAGGAGTAATAAAACCCAAAATGTGTAATTTGTATTGTAAAAAAGAGAGGAAAAGGAAGTACTCTAAAGGATATAACTCCAAGTATGTTTAAGTGTGTTTGATTGATAACCATATTACTGAGTTTTTGTGGGATCATTGAGCAGAACTGTTTTGCAGTCTTATGGTTTGAATGTCCACTTTGTGTGATTTAATTCTGTGACTTGAACAACTATCTCTAAGATGACAATGTGTAATTTGTCAAATAGTGACTTCTCAGTTTTTATTTTCTTTTATTTCAATTTTTTTTGGAATTTTGTATTATTGCTTCCCTTTTTTCTGTTTTTTTCTCTTTAAATAAAAATTTAAAAAGATTACAAATAAATAAATAACACAGGAAATTTCCCAGTCATTATTTCATTAATTCCTGTATGAATTCTGTTGCTTCTCACCTTCATATACCACCTAATTTTAAATCTGTAAAGCAATTGTACTAATATCCAAGTTTGTATCCTTGTCTTATAGAGGACTTACTTTGGGGTCAAGATTTTTTGCATTCCAAAACCACAGATATTTAGTGGGAGAGCCAAGATAAGAAGCTAGAATTGCTGATCCTGACCCACTGATTTTTCTTTTATTGCATTTCCTCCAAGAGTTACTCAAAAGTAATGTTTAGAATTCCTTAATTAGTTTTATTACTAATATTTCTAATAATCTACTCCACAAATATACAATGACACTTTTTTTCTCATATGTTGATTTTGGCTTCACAGACAAATAAAAGTTTTGACATCCAGAAATAACTCACAATTTATAAACTAGTAGAGATTATCTAAGCATGCCTGAAGAAAATATAATAATAGTGGCATAACCTTTTCACAAAGTTGGCCCAAAAAATGAAAAGACACACTCTGCTTAAACAGCTTAAGGTAAGTTCAACAACAGCAGTTTTTTAACTCTTGAACCAGTAATTTACCAGGGTTTGTAAAAACTGTGTGCTTCCCATGAATACTGTATAGAACCCAGGAACTACTTATAAAAGTTTAATGTTCTTGCAACAAAGAAGTCGCTGTGGATAAGCAGGTAAAGTATGAAGGCAAGACTCACATCCTAGGGCTTTCATGTATGTTAGGAGTTTATCCTGCAAATACTAAGAAATTATTTTATTCACTAAAACACTTCACCTATAAAAGTATTTCCCCACACTTTCTTTTCCTCTATCTCTACCTAACCTTGTGAAACAAGTAGTCTCTTTTCCATCATTTAGCAAACCTAGAGACCTAAAAATTAATGTAAAAATGCTTCAATGGATATTCAATAAAATACTACCAAAATATATATTCACAGATCAAGCATCATATGAAAGAATTTGTGTAATTTTTTTTCCTAAACTTTGCTTTGTAAAGTCAACACAGGCTATTCATTAGAGTTCTTTTTTAAATTTCAACTCTCTGAAAAAATTGTGGTTTTAATATAAAACTATGCACATTTTTGTTTTTTATGTATCACATGAAACTAATACATTTCTATAAGTGGGATTGTTCTCAAGACCAAAAATCTCTCAAAGCTGTTAATCAAATTAATAATCATAAAAGTAGTCATTTCATTTTTACTCTTAAATTCTACATTAACTTTTTTTTTTTTTTCGGTATGGGGATCAAACTCATGACCTCGCACTTGCCAAGCAGGCACTTATGCCACTGAGCTAAACCACTGGCTCTACATTAACTTTTAAAGAATGAACTGTAGTTACTACCCAAGGCTGGGTAGTAACAGTAAATTATAACAGTAAATTTCTCTGAATTACATTTATTTTTTCAAAGTTATTTTTTAACTGCTTCTGTAAATTAGCTTTTATTGAATGGTAAAGCAAATGATGAAATTCTGAGTCATAAATAGAATTACATTAAGTACATAGAAAATACAACTTAAATTATGTGTTCTTGAAAAATCTAGATAATTTGTAATGTTTAAAATTTTTAAGGGATCAAATAGAGTTGGATGGGTTCTACCACATCACTATCTATGTGACTGTTACATAACTTTGTCTCAATTTTTTCGTCTATAAAATGATGAAAAATGTATGACATTCCTATCCAGGTTGTATAATAAACTCTAGGTCAAATACAAAATTAACTATTACCTAAAGATCTTAAAATATTGAATATGAGCTGTGACTAATAATAGTAACCTAAAAATCAAATAATCATTATAAAAGTACATTATGCTTTATACAAATATTGTAAAAATATTTATTTATAATTATGTTCAGCTTCTAAGTACTAAACATTAATATCACATAATTATAACAAAAATTTATATTAGAGAAGGATTTATGATTAGCATTTTATCTGGTATATTATGAATTGTATGGTCTGTTATATCATCAAATAAAATAGAAGGTCTCTTTCTGATGACCAATGCTTCGCCCATAAATATATGCATGTATCTCATCTGTATTTTTGAAGGTCAACATTAAGGAAAAATATAAAGAATATTGCCCTGTATAAAGAAAGACAATATAAAAAGTATTATTTTCTGTAATGTTTATATTTTTCAAATAATAATTATTATTATTTATGGGGGCCCCAGTTCAAGCACTAATAAAATGCACTGTATTGTATCATGATATCATTACTTTCTTCGAAAGAATCATCATCTTCAAAATCATCCTCCGTATCATCTAAGTCTTCCTTTGTGTTGTCATCATTTTGTTGTTTGTCCGTTTGTTTGTTTGTTTGAGACAGGGTTTCAGTATGTAGTTCAGGATGGCCTTGAACTCGCTATGTAGCCTAGGCTGTCCTCAGATTTTCTGTGCTTCTCCTGCCTCAGCTTCCCAAGCGCTGGAAGTACAAGTATGTGCCACCACACCTGGCTTATATCATCTAATTCTAATTCACAAAGAAGTTTACATTTTTTAAACATCTAAAACAAAACAATAACATGAGTTATTAGATTTTTCCCTTAATGTACTACTTTAGTAACTTTTGCAGCTGTGTAGACTTGTTTTCTTTTCTGGAGGTTGATAAGTGATTAAACTAAATTGTTAATTTATATGAAGACTCAGGCAGGTATAGAATGATGAGCTATGTGACCTTTGGAGATAATTCTATCATAAAATTTCATGAGTGTTTCATTTCTATAGTAATGATTTAAGAGTCTTCAAGTTTGGACGCATCAGGAAAAGCTCTCACAATATTTAATACATTAATTTAAGAAATTGGTATGAATGAGGGCCTTTTGCTTCATTAACTATTTTAATGGTTTGAGGGACAAAATATTAAATCTTTTTTAAAAGTGTTTAGAATGGGGTACTGGGAGAACAGACAGCCGCCAGCATGCCACTCTGATAAGTGGCTGTGGCCTGGCAAGCCGCGGCCACCCCAGGGCGAGAACCATAAGAGCGATTCCTGAGACCAGCGACATGCCATGTTGGACCTTAGGGTGCTGGGAAAATGGGCAGCCAGTTCACCCCTCTGGTGGGCGGCTGTGAGCCTAGAGGGGCGCGAGCTAAAAATCAAACACACACACACACACACACCTGCTAGCAAGTGAGAGCCGGAGATCTGAGCATGCCTTGTGAGTTTGACTATATGCGATATAGCAAATAAGGGGATTTTCTTCTGCTATCTCTTTGAGGGCAAATATTTTTATCTCTGTTTTGCTCTGTTTTGATCAATGGTATTGCTCTATTCAATATTCTGTTCTTGTAATTTCGGTATTTCCTTCGATATTGAAGGAACAACTATTGTGAAGAAAACCAGATGTACTATTGTCCCCATTGCTGTTGTCCCAGTGGCCTGCTGTGAGATTCTGTGCCAATTTCACTGCACTGCCTCAGCTGGCTATGTCCTGTCTTGTTCTGCTGTATTTTACTACCTTCCAAATAAAATAAAATAAAAAATAATAAGAAGAAAAAATAAAAAAGTAAATAACAAAACAGATCAGCAAGGTACTGAGCAATCTGAAACATGACATAAGGAAACAGATAATGGACTTAAAAAGCAAAAGGAGGAAAAGCAAGTGCTCTAAAGGATATAACTGCATGTATATTTAAGGGTGTAGGATTGATAATTACGTTGCTAAGTTTTTGTTGGATCAGAGAACGGAGCTGTTTGCAGCCTCACTGTTTGAATGTCCACTTTGTATGCTTTGATTTTGTAACTTGAACAACTACATCCAGGAAGACAATATGTAATGTATCAACTAGTGATTTCTTATTGTTCATTTTTTTGAAATTCTGTAGTTTCTACCCTTTTTTTTTGTTTTGCTTTATTTTCCCCTCTTTAAATAAAATTTTAAAAAAAGAAATCAAAGTGTTTAGAAGACTTTTTTGCAACCTAGAATTTGAAGAGCTCTTTACAACCACAAAAAGAAAAAAATGATGTTATTAAAATGTTTGGCATGCAAAAATATATTAAGTTTTACCGGCAAACAGCTGTTTAAAAACAAAAGTACAACGTAGATGATGGAGAAAGAGATGCAGAATATGTAATGCATGGTGAAAATTTGCAGATGGATACAAAAAGCTAAGCAAACTGAAAGATACAAAAGAAATAATATAAATAGAAAATTCACAGCAATACAAATCCAAGTGCCTGATAACCATGCAAAAATGTGCTCACTCTTCAAGAAGTCAAGAAAATAATAACTAAGAAATAAAGATAACACCTAATGTTGAAAGGAATTGAAATGAAGAAGTAATATCATACATTACTGCATAAATTTTGAAGAAAAATCATAAAACACCTGCTAAAATTCAAAATATACATGCCCTTTGTTCCAGCAATCTAATTTTTATTTTCTGCCTAATAGAAATAAAAGGACCAGTTGATAAATATGCAAAGGGTTTTGTCATAGTGCAGTAATATGGGATATAAATCAAGAAGTTTTATACACACACATACACACAGAGTGAAAGAGAAATGGCTCGTGGCATACTGGTAAACAAATTATCTGAAGGGAAAGTAAAGACCTTTGCTGTTTTGTATCTTCCCATAGCTGGAACTATCAACAGGATATCACTGAGCACAGAATTGAAAATGATGCACAAAACTGGTTACCAATTTTGAACCAGGATAGCTGGCCCCCACACTCCACTAGGCAAGGGGAGCAAAATTTCCATATTATAGAACATAATACAGCTCTTTGGCAGTGGGAATTAAAGCTACTCCAATTCCTTTGAAGAGATTACCACAATATATTTATAAGGAGGAGGCAAAGTATATTTAGTGCACAATCTTATTTTTATAAAATAAAAGGCAAACACTGTATTTGTGTGTATGCTTATCTGAATATTATTATATGAACATAGAAAAATGTATGAACAAGTATATTATGATTTTGGACTTGCTTTGATTCCACTTCTTGTATCTCATTTGTACCTTTTGTACTGGAGATCAAACTCACGACCTTGTGCTTGCCAGGCAGGCACTTATACCGCTGTGCTAAATCCCCGGTCCCATTTGTACCTTTTGAAATGGTAATGTTTACCTTATGCCATTGTATGTTAGACATGTTTACCTGTCCTTTTCATTCGTACAGGGCCTCACAGCTAAGACTTTGTCTTAAATGTCAGAGAAGATTTGGAACTTGGACTTTTAGGCAATCTTGAAATTGTTAGGACTTTGGCAACTCTTAGTGATGGGTTAAGTGTCTTCTGCATTAAGGAATGAACACGAGTTTGGGAGTCCAGAGGTGAATGTTATGGTTTGTATCTAGATGTGCCCCTCAAAGTCTCATGAAGACATAGGTGGAGATTTGTAAAAAGTGGCTGAATCTATAAGGATTTGGGATTTGAGATTACTAAATCAGTTCACTGCTTTGTTTAGCACTGCCCTAATCCCAGTAGCCTAGAGTATAAAAGTTGCAGAAAAAAAGCTGCTAAGATTCCTTATTGATTTGCTACTTTCTGCCCACCATGAACTCTGCAGTGCCACCCCACCTTGGATCCAACCAATTATGGCCTGACACCTTTACAAACTGTGAGCTAAATAAACCTTTCCTCCTCTAACTTTTGGTGTTTGTTATTTCATCTCGGTAATGAAAAAAGTAACTAAGACAAAGTACCTATTATATTAATAATGGATGTACTGTAAGAGAGAATAGTGAAGAGGAAGGAATGTGATGGTAGAAAACGGGAGGAGAAAATGGATCAGAGGAGGAAAAAGTGATGAACTTACTGGGAAAGTTGACAAATGTATTCATGAGAAATAAGGAAGTCAGTCATAAAGCCTCTAAAGAAAAAAGACATTGTCATACAAACCAAAGAGAAGAAGCCAAAGGAAAACTCAGAGTTGTATCAGTACTGTTCTCTCAGCCTTAATTGGCAAGGATTTTACCAGTTCCTTTAAAAGTAGGAAGGAACTAGAAACTCATGAATCTCATATCTTTGATATTTGAATTGAACTTTGTGAAATTTTTTTTGTTTGCAGACCCCAAATATTTATGAATATCAGCATATTAGTGTGAAAAATTATTATTAATTTTTAATACACACAAAGAAAGTAAATTTTTATATTTTCTTTCATTATAGATGTAGGTCACTTGTTAAAGTGCAGTCAGTATTTTTTCCTGCACATAAGTCATGGAAGAAAGTAACATGGCACTCAGAAAATATTTTTATGTTTGTTTTTTGTTCAATGCACTTATTTACTTATTTTCTGTGACAACAATAGTATATTCGATGTATGTAGTTACATACTTTACAAGAAGTGTGGAAAATGTAAATATTGTCCAAAATTGAAGCCCAGTATTGAACTAGATATCTGCCAATTTGCTTTCCTCAAAAGAGTTTCATTAGTGGAAGTATTAATAGCTGTATTTAATCTTTTGTAGCTTTAGTTTCCACATTGATTTACCATGTCACTATTTTTCCTTAATCTTGATAGAATCACAGAATGTAAGCGCTTGGATTCCCAACACTTAGGATATAGGACACAGAGATAAAAAGGAACAGTATGAGCAATAATAAATTTTAAGTAAAGGAAAAGAAGCAGGGAGGCTTTATTAGGTATTCTCATTCAAAATAGTTCATTATACCAATAAAAAATACTGTGCCTTCCAGATTAGAAGAAAGGTGAAAGGAAGTTGGATGAGTCAGGACAATTTAGAATGTGAATACTAGGAACCCAATCCAAACTAGGGCATGAGTGAATATAGGACTGAGGAAAACTGCCCTGGGGTAAGACTAGAACCGGTTTTTACAAGCACTAGGATTCTATCATTGCCTTTGTGTTGACGTCAGTGTTGTGTACAGTTGATCAGAAGAAGAGATAGACCTGCAAGTTCCAACTAGTAAAATCCTAGAGAAAAAAATCATTGCAGATTAATCACTAAAGCAGAGAATTACAGTAGTATTACTGGATTCTCCAGAATCGTGTTTCAACCCTACACCCTGAAGTGCAGGAACTATGATAGTTGCCACAAAGGAGGAAAAAGAAAAAGTAATTTGCAAAAGAAAATGGTGTTGCACAAGATGTTCATTATGAGTCTGCTATAGAAGTAGGCAAGTACTGCGTTCTTCTACATTAAGTACTGTATAACTGCCTCAGACAGTCTCAGTACATCTGATTTCATTTAGTCTTTACACTCTTTAATGAGTAAGTAATATTAAATTGCATTATATTCATTGAAACTCAAGTTCAAAAGAAGTTGGGACTTCTCCATATTTACCATATGGAAAGCAAGGGTTGAAACCAGAGTTGAATACATTATTCCAAAGTCCTTTTTCTGGATGTGTTGCAGACTATGGGACAGTGAGTAAATAATGCCAGTACCACTGTTGCTCATTTTTGATCTTTCAAATATCCATGGTTTTCCAAAGGGCTAACTGCCTGAAAAATGGAACTCCATTTCCTTCTGAAATTCAGGCAGTGAAACTAGCAGAAAGTAAAGTTTATGCTGTGATAGTTGCCTTTTTTATAAAGCATAAAGTTATCTCCAGTCTCTCTGGGAATCAAAATCCATTGCTATCTCCCTTCGGTGAAACAGATATGAAATAAGAAAAAAAGACACAAGTTTTCTCTTGTAGAAACATACCTACTTGACTCATCTCAGAGGTTCTTTGCATCTTGATATCTCTTTGAGATTTTCTACTCCTTTTTGCTTGGATGTGATAACTTAGTTCACAAGAATATTTCCTGGATGGTTGAGCCAATTTCTCAATTCCTGTACTATCTCCATTTACTTTCAGAGGCAAAAAAGTGATGTCTTTGAAATGACAGAGAATATCAGAAGTAGAAGCTAAAAATATGAAAGCCCACTTCCTCTACATCATGATTTTGCTCACTGGTCTCATTCCAGCCCTCATTTATTTAACTAATAAGCATGTAAGAATAATTTCTAAATTGATACTTCTGGCTAAAAATTTCATTTGAGCTTTGAAGGAGATAGAATTATTTGATTTTTCTCTTCCTGTCATCAGGGTAAACTCTTACAAATTAAAGTTGAAACTTTTATGTTTTTCTTTCAACAAATCTCTCAGTCATCACGTCATATAATAAAGGATAAATTATCTTTTAAGTGAAATAATACATGATAAAAAAACACACATATCATCTGCATGCTTATCATTACTCCATTGTAGCTTCTCTCTGCACCCTGGGACTTACCCAAGATAAAATTTCAGATTCTTGGTTTTCATGTCTTTAATTCTCCCCACCTAATGGTTTGATGGCATATGAACTATTTTAGAGAGAAAAAAGGGAAACAAAAATTAAAAGAAAAATTAGAATTATGAATAATTTTTCAAGAAGGCACCATATTAGAACTACAGCAGTGGGGTACACTGACACCGAGCTAACACGAAAAGGAATTGGACAGTCTGCATCAGTATCTCTCATCTTACCTACATAGGCCCCTTAGCCAAGAAAGAACTTCAGCAAAAGAAGCAGAACTTCAGCTGAATGGGTAATTATCTACTTTGTTTGAAAGATGTCAGTTTGACAGATACGAAATCAACCAAACTCAGTAATTTAAATTTGGTGCTGAAGTAAAGCCACTTACATTTTAAATTCCCATTTCTCACATTGTAAGACCATCCCTACTGGCAAAAGCAATGGTAACACTTAGTATCAATGGGCTCATAAATTTGCATTTAACTACTATTTTCAGTAAAATATTTTTCTGTCCAAATAAAAATTATTTCCACATTAACACATATTTTCAAAAGTGAGCCCTTAGATTCCAATAAATTTATTGCTTGAAAATGGGCAAAGATCTATAAATTCAATAAGATATATGAAATGTAATAGCATAACAAAAAATAAGTAGTCAACTGAATTTTATCAAAACTTCAATAAAAAAATAAAAGCATAATTATTTTTCAGGATTCAGTCAGTTTCTATGTATTCATAATAATGTCTGTAAATGACAAAATTAAAAAGTAAGTTTAAGATAAGAAATATCTAATCAAACATCCCTGCAAAAAATTTTAATTGGACAAAGGGAGAAAAACTTTTTCTCAGGCAGCACCCTGACCTTGCAAGCCTCAGGAAGTGTGTGAAGGTAAACCTTTTGCTGGGCTGTCATCATCTCTGAGGACTAAAGGGTCTCAGCTGCCAAGTGACGTTCTAATTCTCGTGGTTGGGCCTCCTGTCTGGAAAAAGAGTCATACTCCATTTAGTAATTCCAGTGTTTCTTCCTCTTCCTGTAAATGTGCAAGTGTAGAGAACATTCATTCACAAAAAAAGGAATAGAAATATGCATCCCGTGGGAAACAGCCATTTATAGAAATATCTAAAAATACATGTTTGGGTGGATCAGATGGTGTTTTGCAACGTTACGGCAATGACCATTAAATCTGCACACTGGATTAGACCATATGTTCATTTCTGAAGCAAGAGTCAATCTTAAGAATTAGGAAAATGGAGTTTTTAAGAGATAGATTGTTGTAATGGCTGATTTCTTTGTATTAAGTTCAGACTGGCTCCCCCAAGCAGAACGTATGGATATCAGAGAAACTTAAAAAGTAATAGTCTATTTAGGATTCTTTACTAATGACACTACCTGCCTAACATATTACTAGTTATAGTCTTTTTAATTTAATATATAATTTTATGACTTATTAAATAGGTTATAAAGTAACTGGGCAAGGGAGGACTGAGACATAGCAGGAGAAATCCAGGTCACACAATTCATCAGGCACACTTCATTGCAAAACTGATGATTCCTGGACTCTGATTGTTGATTGGGGGCACAGAGAGGCTTTCATCACAGTTGACAGGGACTGTCTGAGAGTGAGAACAGCATGGAGTGGAAGGGACACAAACTTTAGACAAGAGCCTTGAATTCCCTAGTGCTGCTCCCTGTTACACACACACACACACACACCACAGACATATCATGATGCAAAGATAGAATTTTAACCTCTTTAAACCTCAGGCTCAAAACAAAGAGTTAGAAATAATTTCTGAGGCTTTTTCTGGCTCTATATTCTGATTCCATGTTTTAGTACCTTTGGCTTTCGGTCAAAAGTGAAGGAAGATTGTTTTGCTTACATTCTAGATAAATGAAGAATTTCACATTCATTCAAGTCAATCTTCCAGCTGATAAGTAACCACAGTTTTATTTTCTAAAAGTGACCACTAGACTTTCTGGTTTGGATATATTTTTATCCATGTGACATACAGGATGAATCATAGCCTATCCTTCAGAACCAAGTGACCTCCAGCTTAGAGGTCCGATCAGAGAGGGCTGAGTCTGCATTCCTTCTGAGATGACAGTCACTGTCTACATGGGAGGCTGCTTTCTCGCCAAGATGGGGTCAGGTCACCCAGCTTCCTTACCACTCTGTCCCTGTGGCTTCCTCAAGACCATTCCACTATATATGCAGATGTGAGTGCTTTTCTTTGAAGTGGTGATGAAATTTAAGCTGTTAACTGCAAAAAAGAAAAACTAAAGCTTTGGGTAAATAGTATATTCTGTTTCTGAACAGAAAGCACAATTAAAATTGAGTGTTTTTCAAGGAAGTCCACTCATGATCTCTCTCAGACACTTCCTTATGATGATTGCCTCCACTCCCATGATGAAATTAGTAGCAACCTCTTATAGCACCTTCCTTTCCAAAATTTCTCATGGTTCATCTCTATTTTTTTTTCAGGAAACTTTAGCCCATCCTATTCCCTGGATACATTATTCTTCCACACTGCATTTTTTTCCCAAATATGAGTCACATATTCTGGATTCTTAAGAAGAAAGGATTGTGACTATGTAACTCAGCAATTCTGACTAACCAGAAGTTCTAACTAGCCAAAAGTTCTAACTAACTTCTGATATGAATTGTCCTTAGGAAAGTGGGGAAAAATAATCTCTTCTCCAGTGAAAGTCCCAATCTCTATCATAAATTAGAAAAGTAAAGTGAAGATCATGTCCAGAAGGAGAAACATTATCCACTCATAATCTACTCTCCTGATCATTTGTCTGGACTACTGGGAAGAGAGCGAGATGCTACATGAAAATAGGTCAAGGAAAGAAGAGTTCAGTAAAATTCAGCTTTAGCAGTAAATAGCAGGAGCCAAACAAACCATTATACTAGCAAAGCCAACTCTTGATTGCAATGTCAATCACAGAAAGCAACTTTTCTCAAATGTCTACAGGTTTCCAGCCTCCTTTTGATGAGGGAAAAGTTTCGTAATGAAACTCTGCCAGCTTTGATTTCTGGGTTTGAAAAAGATTTCTTGTATATAGAACATAATTATCCCATTTTCATCAGATATCTCTTACGAATTGCAAAGTAACCTTAGTTGTCTGCCAACATTTCTTCATCATGAAAATGATGGCACTTAATGCTTTTCTACCAATTACTCACTGTACCCTCTTCTCCTTCCAGATCAGAACCATAACAAAAATGGTGTGAAATTATTCTTCAGTGTCTTTCCCCTTTTTATACATACATACACACACACACACATACACGTATGGAATGGGCTCTGGTTTATTTGTTGATCACCTTTCCCTTAAAGGATTTTTATGGTTATACATTTATATTTTTAGTATTTAGAAAGTCAATCAAATTTTTTTCTTCTTCCTTTCTTTCTTTATTTCATTCTTTCTTGTTCTTTTTTGGTAGCGGAAATCAAACTCAGGACCTTGCCATGCCGGGCAGGTGCTATGCAGCTGAGCTAAATCCCCTGCCCTCTTGTATATATTTTAAATTTGTGACTGTTGCACCTATTCCTTAGGAATTTTATAAAAGGTCTTTCTTAGGACTCTTGTTCACAAAATTACATTGTAAAGTCTATTAAATCTTAAGAGAAATCATTTCATTCAATAAAGCATATGCCATAGTAATGCATGTATACTCACATTTGCAGTAGTGCAATTTATAATAGCTAAATCTTGGAAACAGCTTATATGTCCATCAACAGATAAGCAGATAAAGAAAATGTGACAGTTATGCACAGTGGAGTACTACTCTGCCATCAATAAAGATAAATTTGAGTCATTTGTGGAAAAATGGATGCATTTTGAGATAATAATGTTAAGTGAAGTAACTCAGACACAGAAGTTTATATATCTCACAATTTTCATCATGAAAAACTAAAAATATATTTAACATATGAAATAAAAGACAGATAATTGTGAAAAAAAAGAGAAGCAACATAATCCAACATGAACAATGTATCTAAAAGCATACCTTGACTTGGTACAACTTTCTTACATACTTTATATGTTCTCTGGCTTAAAATTCTGATTTTTAATACGTACATATGAAAATTAACTTTATAAATTCTTATAAGATAAATAAATGAATCTGATACTGGAAAAATGAAAGGAAAGTGAGTGGAGGGAAGGGAGATTAAAAAAAGAATTGAATATGTTGCATATATGTACCTATTGCGTATGGTGAATGTAATCATTATGAACTGCAAACATGTACTGATAAAAGTCAAAAAATAAAAGAAAGAAAACATCCATCATATGTATACAATGCCTGAAAAATCATAACATATGAGAAGACAAAATTTGATCAAGGAAAATTAGGCAAGCGTCAACTGATTTAGAGCTTTAAACACTTTATAAAGACATGGTTTGAAGGCCGGGGATTTAGCTCAGCAGCCTAAGTGCCTGCTTGGCAAACATGAGGTCGTGAGTTTGATCCCCGGCACCAAAAAAAAAAAAAAAAACCAGACATGGTTTGAAAGAAATAATATGATCATGCTTATGTATTTAAAAAATAGGAAGAAATAGACTTTAAGGAGGACTGAATCCATGAAGACTATTTATTAAATCACTGCATTACTGATGGGAATAAATAAATTATGGGAACTTTAAGACAAATTTAGCCTGGCATGTTGCTCAGTAGCACAATGCCTGCCTGACAAGCGCAGGGTTTTGAGTTCATTTCCCAGTACCAAAAAGAGACAAAGTTAGTAAGAGAGAAAAAGGGGATATATTTAAGAAGTGTTTAGCAATCAGCCTGATAAGATAATTATTAGAGACATTTAACTTAAATAGAAATTGTCAGAAAGAGATTGGGCCTTCAAGAAAGTCAGCACAAGAAACAATAAAGACATCAAGCTTGTGGCTGGAGGTTCAAAATGGAGGCTTGCATGCTTCCTTGAGGGACAAACAGCAATTTGAGATTATACTGTCATTAGCACCACTCCTTCCAGTAGGTACAGAGAGGCATCAGACGCCAGGTGGGTGACAATGCATCTGGACCCATCCCTTCCCAAACATGCCTTTCCTCTTTATATATCACCCTGATATGTGATCTGTTTCCCCATAGGATCAATATTAGCTAAGGGGCTATTTTTTTTTTACCAAGGATCGAACTCATGACCCTGTGCTTGGCAGGAAGGCACTTATGCTGCTAAGCTAAATCCCTGGGCCTGTACACATGTCTTGACTTTGCTGTATAAATTACTCCTGACAAAGGGCCTCAGTGACCACCTTCGCAGAGCTCCTGGAAATCAAGGAGCCACTCTTCTTGTTTCCAGTGAAACTCTTATAACTTCCTCCATGTATCTGTGACTTTGACTTCATTCCTCGAATGAAGCAACAAACAAATGGAGCAAGTTTGACGTGACTTGGCACATTTGACATCTAACAGGTCAGGAATTATATTCTTCCTAAACTATATTTGACAGATGAGTAATTGGATGCAGAGAAGGGTAGAGTCAGTTCCTGAGGTTAAAGACACATGAGAGAAAATAGTTGATGCAGTAAGTAGAAGACTTAATTTTAGACATTTTTTCATGAGAGACTTCAATAAGAAAATTATTGCAGAGAAGGGTAGAGTCAGTTCCTGAGGTTAAAGACACATGAGAGAAAATAGTTGATGCAGTAAGTAGAAGACTTAATTTTAGACATTTTTTCATGAGAGACTTCAATAAGAAAATTAATCGCAATTCTTTTAGAATACTTTCAGAGCTAATTTAAAATTTGTAGGAGTGGATTGGATTTCCCCAAAACTACAAAATTATCTTGGAAGTAGAACTGTTAGGTAAAGTTTATTTGTCATACAAATCTTTGTGTTGTTGCTTCCGTTTTCAAGGAGTGTGTTGTAGTCAGGGTTGTGCAGAGAACAATTAGAGTCAGGGTTTGGAGTTTATAATATTATTTTTATGATGGTCACCTAGAGTTAACACAAGAAAATGCAGGAAATCTATTCACATCACTAAAGACATAGAATATTCAGCCACGGGCCTGAATCCCACAGCAATGTCCCACATGAGTCCAGATAAAGACCCAGAGCTCACAACAATGCCTCTCATGAGTCCAACTGGAGGTCTAGAGCCCACAAGAGGGATTCATGCCAGTCTCTTTTATGGATCCATGCTAGGAAGGCCCAAAGGTCAGCGATGGAAGCCAGAAAGTCTTTGCAGGGGGTTGAAGGAGCCTTACTGATAGGTTGAGGGTACTATGCTGGAGCCAAGAAGTCACAATCACAACAAAGACCCAGGTTGTCCTGAAAAGCACCACAGCCATCGTCAGTGACACCGGAGGCCCAAGCTCCTCTGACGATAATCACAGTCCAGTATATGCCAGGAGGCCAGTGTGACGAGTTCATCCTGGAGACCAAGTGACACACGTCTTCCTCTCCAGAGTCAGGAAGCAATGCTTAATGTGAGGACAAGAGCTTCTCTAGGAGAACCAAAGGCTCAAACAGCATTATGTAGGAGAACCCACAATGCCTCAACGCCTCAACGCCTCAATACCTCAAGGCACTAATGTGATAGCATCTCTTTCTCCATGTCTCCATTTATGCTGGCAAATTTCCTCAGGTGAAACATCTATGCTCAACGCCATGCTGATGTAACCCAGCTGGCATTAAGTTGACCACCAGTTTTCAATCTATTACAGAGTATTATTATAAGTCAATTATTTATGCATTTTTCTATATTCTTACTTTAAGCCCACATTGAAGCAACTTGGTTTAGACAAAGTCCAATGAAAGATGCAAAAGCTTAGACAATCAGAAAAAAAAATTTAAAAGGTCAGAATCTGGCAATAAAAGAAATGAATTCTTAGTGGAAAGACAGACTGCCATTTCCTTCTCATTTGCTTACTCAGTGCCAGGACAAATATTTATTGTTAAATCTCAGGTAAAGTTTTCTGTGAAATATTGACACTAGAATATATTTCATAATAGGACACAATTTCCTTGGTTAAGATTCAACTTCTTTATGCAAACTCCAAGGTAAGAAAATTTTACGTATAGAAGAAAATTATGTTCTTAAGTATATAGATCCAGGAAAGAGCCAATCTTTTAAGAGTTTATGAATAGTCTACTTTTGTGAGTTACCATTGAGAATTATCTGCGAATTGCTCATAATATTAAATTCCAATTATCTTTGTGACTATAGATGATGTCTTGAAATATTTTATTTTTCTTCTTCAGGGGATTAAAAATAAGCAACTGAGCATGTGCTAAACCTCAAGGGATTCATGTAGTTAAGGTCGTCAGTTTCTGTAGGAAAGAAATTCCCATCTGGTGAATATTGCATTTCCTAAAGTAAATTACATTTTACATTTTTTTTCTTTTTTTCTTCCATGTTGGGCATTCACAGAACAGGAGAGAAATAAATTAATGTATACTAAAATGCTCAATAATTTTCAAAATGGTAAATAAATAGAGAGTGACTATATGACATAGCATAGGATTCTGTCAAAAAAATTCAAGTTTCTAAATAATCACATTTGAAACTGGAGAAATACTTACCCTGAAGTAATACATAAAATATTTTATATAATCTCTTAAGACAGTACCAAAGCCTCTTCTAGATCCAAATTCTATACTGTATGTTGGCAATAGGCAATTCATCTTAATATACATATTAAATGTAAAAGAATTACTTGAATATCTCTATAATCACTTAATAAACAAGGAATTTTTAAATTAAAATAGATACTATATCATGAAGCATATAGCATGATAAGCTTATTTAACTATATTTTAATAGAGATAGGCATACAGTGTAATACAAAGTAAAAGTGTCAAATTGAAGAACAAAAAATTGATCAGAACTTTCCACCCTGCCATGCAGTACTCATCTTTGGCAGTCTCTGTATCTTCTGTTCTTTCTTCCCACCCCAAAGAAATTACTAGTATAAATTATCAGAATTGGGATATTCTACTAAAAAGTCCTCGGCATATATATATATATATATATATATATATATATATATATATATATATATCATCTGTTGCAATACTTTGGACCTCAAATATCCCCACCCCAGAGGTCTGCTGATTCAAACTTTGCTTACAAGCCTATGGCATTATTGAGAGGTAACAGAATAATGAAGACATAGGGTGTAGTGGAGGAAATTACTCCCTCAAGGACTTGCCCTAAAAGGAGCTGTGGGCGTCCTGGCCCTTTCCTTTCTCTCTTTGCTTGCTGCCATGAAGTAAAGCGATCACTTCCTCCACATGCAACTGCCATGTTGTCCTGGACCACCACAGGCCCAAAGCAACAGGGCCAAGCAACCAGTGACTGAGACCTCTGCAAACATAAGCCAAAATACATCTCTCCTCTTTATAAATTGATTATTTCAGGTACTTTGTCATAGTGATAGAGAGCTAATGAACACATCTCTCTACCCACTTACTTTTACCTGTTTTCCAACTCAAATATAGACAAAATCCCTTGCTATGATTTACTTTTGTTTTCATTTAATAAATCTTGAATATTGTTTCATGTTAATGAATAAAGAACAATTTTTCTCTTCATAGTCCAAACAAACATGGTGTCCCATTGTATGAGTGAGTCATAGTTTTATAAATGAGTTTATCTTAAATATTACATAAGTTTAGTTAGAAACTACTCTGACTTTTGAAGTGTCAAGAAAAAAAATTCCACTAGCTATCAGGTCAGTCCCAGCCCCATTTCACTTCTCTGAAGAATGTCATATGTAAAGGAAGTGTTTCTCCCACAAGGGAAGGGACTCAGATACTTTGCTCTGGCTCTAGAAATCCTCATCTTGAAACTTAAAACTCCTGAAAAACTTAGATTTGTGACATTTTAAATTGGAAAACTGTGATTACAAATAGAGTTAAAATTCAAAATGTTTTTATGATCACATATAAATTCAATAATCTGCCTTTATAAATTTAATAAGAAAATGCAGACCCCTAAAAAGATTGCAATGTCAGGGAAAAAAAATTCTTGATTAGATGAAGTTTCTGAATCTGACCACTTATACAAGTTTTGATACTATCTATAAACTCCTACCTATTGCTTCATATTCTGGGATTCTTGAATCAGGAAGTAAATTCCTGAAATAAATAATTTGTGGGAATTTCTTGTGTTTCCCCCAGATTCTCATTTGAAATCCATCAGCAGAAGTTAATTCTCATAATGAAACTTAAGGATAGAATTGATTTTAAAAGTTTACTCAGTTCCTAAGCGTAAATGTCACGAATCCACAAAGTCAACACCTACTGACAGCTCACAAACCAGTGTAAATAGATTGTGGAGTCTTGCCTTCCTCAGCCACTTCCTGAAAGATCCACAGGCTCCTTTGCAAAGATCCTGGCTTCTGCCAGACAGCATGAAGTAAGACACAGCCCACTCCTCTAATTCAGTAAATCTGGAAGTCTGTGGCACTTTGTCTTTCTCACATAAAACTTTATGTTCCCTATTTACTTGGAGTTAATCATTTCACAGCATTTAACTGAAAATAGTACTAAATTGTGAGGTGTAGAGCCCATATTGAAAGATTAAATGTGGGAAAAACAATTACTGCACCTTCTGGCATATTTTGTTTGGGGAGGAAAGAATGTCCCTAGCCTGATCATAGATTCAATGCACCTGGTGTCTGAAAAGTGTCCTTTTCCTATTAATACAACCTTCCTAAAGTAAGATACATGTGGACCTTACTTCTATCTGGTTTTTCTCCAATTAGATTTTATAACATGTTAATTCTACTGAACTCCAATGCTGTTCCAACTTTCAGTGAGAATTTTTGAATTCAAAGACAAGAATTATGGTTCTTTCCAAAGTCTGAATTCTGCCTCCAGTACTTTCTATCCACAATTCTTTTATGCATAGGAAGTTCTGATTTCTGGTACTGTATCCACGATTCTATGCTGCACTCACCTGCCTGGCTGGACCTTCTCCTAACAATGAACATATCATGCTGACAGGTGCTTCCTACACCCATTAGGCCCTAGGCATTGTGCTATCTGTACATGCGACAATTTTCTGAGTCAGTGTCTGCAGCTAAATGGGTTTGCCTAGCTTCATATTCACTTAAGAGACTGGACTTGGTCTAGAGCTTACTCTCTCTTTTTAAACATTGCATTTCTAAAGTAGCTCATTCCTAAATTTACCTGAGTTACCAAAATTATATTTGGAAACTGTCTTCAAAACCACTAAATCTTCATCTTCTGGCCATGCACTCACATTCTGAACTGGCAGTATTAGATCAATGATGCTGCTACAATTTAGCACTGATTGCCATCCAAGGGTCAATTGTAGTTGAAGGCAGAGTAGCAATATTAGGAGTTGGAAGAACTTCTGATAGGTAATGCCTACTGATCCTTGGGTCATTGGCAGTTTGCTCTTGGAGGGGATGGTGGCACTCCACTCTCTGTCTGCTTTCCTGTGTGGTGATATAAGCTCTTTCATACACATGACTCTACTATTACATGATTCACCTGAGAAATTGAGCCTTCTCCTGAACTGAACCAATTCAGCAGCTATGTCCTTGGACCTTGACAGCTGTGACTTATTTTCTTTGTGAGTTGTAGAAACACAAAACTATTACAGAAACTATATTCACCAAAAAAAAAAAAAAATCTCCTGTTGGTCCCCTATGAAGAATAATTACTTCTATTCTTTCTGCCCTGATTTCTTTGATTTATGACATTTAGCATCTATCACATCATGTTGTAATTGACTAAAATTGTGTCCTATTCACCAGTATAGTCTAGTGTTATTATATTGCCTGACATGTAAAAGACCTCTATGTTTGCCAAAGGAATAAATGAAAGATAGAACTTAAGGAGAAAGAACAATCACAGAGAGAAATACATGAATAAGCAGAGAGCAAAGTATGTTTGCATTAGCAGTTATTCTGACACATAACTATGAGTAAACTTTAAGTAAACTTGTCCATATATGGCAATGTGATAAGTGATATTGAAATGGAATCTAAACCAGAGAATAGGGTATTTTTTGACAGAAAATGTGTTATAAAGAACAGTTGGAGAAAAAATATAAATGCAGTTTATCACAGATTGTTTCATAGGCATCAACATACAAATGGCAAAATGATATTTTAAAAATAGATCTTATCTACCATGTGTCTGTTTATGGCATTCTGCTTTTTATAAATTAATGGCTGTCATGAAAAATGTATAATAAAATGCTAACTGGGAAATAGAGTGTTAATGTTAATATAAGATAATGTTAATTGGGATGACATAAGAATGCATAAATGATTCAAATAACAGCATGAACAAAAAAGCAAGGTGTAAAAGAAAGAAAGTATCTCAAAATGTTAACAAAAGTACTTGGTGAAAGAATTACAGGTGACATATTTTTATACCATTTTAGTATTTGCTAAAATTTTTAATAAGAATTCACTGCTTTATTAATTTACAAAGTTTATACCATTTTCTTATACAGAGCAATTTAATGAATGTATGGTTTCTATTGCAAGTGAACAGGCTGAAAATCTGTTTCTTTGAGCAAACATAACCTTAACCACAGACTCTTTGAAAATGACAGACAAGTAAAATTCATTTGAAAAGCAGTGTTAGTGCCCCATTAAATTATCATTACTTGTAAATGACATGATCCTTTACATAAACAACAAAAAATATTCCATCAAAAGATTCCTAGAATAACCAAATTTATTTGTGTAGCATGGTATAAAATCAACACTCAGAAATTAATAGCATGTAACCAGTAATAAATTCACCAACAAAAAATTAAGAAAACAGTTAATATAAAACAATTAAATACTTAGGAATTAGTCTAACAGAAGAAGTGAAAGATCTCAACAACAAAAGCTACACTGAAGCAGGAAATTGAAGAGTACATTTTTTAAAACTTTATTTTACAGAGTATAAAACAAAAGAGGACAGAACAACTCAGATCAGAACAGAACAATACAAGCAACACAGCACTTCACAACAGTACAATTGGATATCAGCAGTAACTACCATAATATCTCCTTCTTTGAAATAGTTAAGCATAGCTTCACAAACAGTAATATCAAACATAACAAAATAGAATAAAAGCACTCAAGAGAATGAAACTATTACAAGACATTCTGAACCAAATAACAGAAAATGAACAATGGCTATTATAATATCTCATTTCCCATAAAAAATTTGTTTATGTTATTACACATATTAAAATCCAGTAAGACACGACATGATAGAACCAATGGTAGTAGAAGAACAAAAGCACGGTAAGACTTCAAAGCCAGATGATTTTGAATCAGCAATGGCTGCCATAATGTCTTGTTTTCTTCAAAGTAGCTGTTCATATCATCACACATAATAAGGTCAAATAAAACAGAATAAAGCCATTCTAATCAATGAGTGAAAACATTACAAGTCTTCAAAGCAATATAATGGGGATCCATGATTACCATGGAAACTTATGCATGAAGAATACATTTTAAAAAATGACCTAGAATAGCAAAAGCAATCCTGGACAATCAGATCTAATCAGGAGGCACCACAATCCTAAACTTAAATGTATAATACAAAGCTGTAGCAATTTTTAAAAAAGATATAGTTCTGCCACAAAAATAGATATGTGAATAGTGGAACAGAATAGAAGATTCATAAATAACTGCTAGCATATTCAAGTACCTGATCTTGGACAAAGATGACAAAAATAACTGGGCATGGTGATGCACTCCTTAATTCCAGCTCTAGGGAGGCTGAGGTAGGACGAATGTTGCAAGTTCAAGACCAGCGTTGGTTACAAAGAGAGCCCAAGACCAGCCTGAACTGCATATGAGACCCTGACTCAAAAAGCAAAAAAAAAACCAAAAATACACATTGGAGGAAACACAGCCTCTTTAGCAAATGGTACTGGGAAAACAATTCACATGCAGAAGGTTGGCTCCACATTCATATTTCTCATTATGTAATAAATACAAATCAAAGCAATCTACATGTTAAAACAGAAGCAATCTGCTGTTACTTGAATAAGACAAAATAGTAAACTCTGGAGGACATAGCTATAGGCAAGGACTTTCTAAATAGAATCCTAAATGTATACCAGGAAAGAGCATTCAAAGTCAATGAATGTGATCACACCAAGTTAAAAAGCTTTGGCACAGCAAAGAAAACAACCAAAAGAATGAAGAGAAAACTCCCAGAATGGAGAAAAAAATTTGCTTCCTCTTCCTCTGACAGAGGACTAGTATCTGGAATATACAAAGAACTCAAAGAAAAAAGACATCTCCAAAATAAAAGACCCAATTAAAAAAAAAAAGGTCAAGTGAATGAATAAAGATTTCTCAGAAATACAGTTGGTCAATAAGTACATGAATACAAGCTTAATAATGGTAGACATTAGAGAAAGGCAAATTAAAACAACACTGAGATTCCATCTTTACCAGAAAGAATGGTTATCTTTGAACAATCAAATAATAAATTCTGGTGAGACTGCTGGAAAAAAGAACCTTCTACATTGGTGATCAAAGTGGAAATTAATACAACCACTATGGAAATCAGTAAGGCAATTCCTCAAAAATTGAAACTAGAATTTTCATTCAACCCATCCATTCCACTTCTGGGTATCTTCCCAAAAGATTTGAAGACATCATATTACAGTGATATATGCATACCTGTATTTATAGCAGCATAACTCACAACAACTAAATCCTTTTTATTAACACATGTGTTTAGTATATGTTTCCATTCCTGGTGTGGTGTTGGTATATATACATAATATATCTTTTTTTCAAATCCATTTTATATATCTTAATTCCCTTTTTCATCTTCTCTTTCCCTTCCATCTTTTGATTCCTTTTAGAAAGGTCTGTCCTCCTTTTTATAATCTGTCTTTTATTTTACTCTTTCTCCTTTGTGTTTCTTATGTAAGAGAAACCATGAAATGTTTAAGTTTGTGTGCCTGATTTATTTCACTTAACATTATGATCTCAAGGTGCATCCACTTTCCTATAATGACTCAAGTTTATCTTTCTTTCTGGCAAAGTAGTATGGCATCGTGTAAAAATCACATTTGTTTATCCATGCATCTGTTAATGGTTATATGGGCCACTGCCAAGATTTAGCTATTGTGAAGTGTGCTGCTATAACATGGCTCACTGTTAAATGATGTCTTTAACTCTTTCCTAAGGAATAGCTGGGTCAAATGAAATTTCTAGGCTCCATCTTTGAGGAATTCCCATACTGACTTCTAAAATGGTTGTACTGGTTTACATTCCCACCAGAAATATAGAAGACTTCCTTGATCCTGTAACCCTTCCAGCATTTGTTATTATTTGATTTCTTGAAGATAGTTATTTGTTATGGGTAAGATGAAATATCAATGTTGTTTTAACTTACATTTCTCTAGTGGGCAGTGATGTTGAGAATTTCTTCATATACTTCTTGCCCATTAGTACTTTTTCTAAATCTTGGAAGTAGCTTACATGCCTATCGACAAAATGCATTGTTTATATCCAATACAATTCTACTCTGCTATAAAGATAAACTTGAGTCATCTGAGATCATAATGCTAAGTGAAATAAATCAGGCACACAAACATAATTAGCACAAGGGTTCTATGCTATAAGAATTCAAAATATAAACAAAGAGCAATAGAAGACAGACAGTAGGAAATAGGGGAAGAGATCTTTTGTAAAAGAGAAAGGGATCAAGAGACTGAGAGAAAGGGAGGGATAGGAGAAGAAGGGGATGCAAGAAGAATTAAGATATGTTATGTACATGTACCAGCTCCCTATCAGGAATGTAACCATTTTGTACTGAAAACATGCACCAATTAAAAAGAAGCCAAAAACTGAAAGAGAATTATTAATACCAAAACCAAACGTATTATTACATCTTTGAAATGAGTTAAGTATTATTTCAAGAAACATTTTGATGTATTAAGATACTCAAAGACAGAGATCTATGTTTTTTCCTTCTGTATAAAAAACGTCAAGGAAGTAGAATACAAAAATATGTTGGGTAATGGTCCTCATCCATATTTTTCCATCAGTAAATGTACATTTATGTAACTACAAAAAAGCATAGTACGGACATATGTACTACTAATGTCATGAAATCAAAGATAGTTTTATAGAAAGAAAATGTGTATAAATGTGGGTTGCATGGGCAACATTTTCTATAAGTCCTATACCCATACTCTGAAGAGAGGTCAGATGAAAGACCAAGCAATATCTATGGCAGATTATATATATATATATATATATATATATATATATATATGCAGATAAGTACATACATACATATATAATATAAATCAAATTATCTATCTATTCTTATAAAAGGAATGACTGTTATATCTGGTTACTCTAGCATGACCCAAATCACAGATAATACAATTTCAGGCAAATGTCAATTGAAAATTGTCCAACTCAAATAAGAGAATATAGCTCACCAGCTAAATTATTAGAGCATCAATTAAAAGAACATCCTTTCCTTTTAATTAGTTTTTAATCTTTAAATTTCCATTATGAACACTCATTTGCTAAAAAAAAAAATCCTTGAATTATAATAGCTTCTGTAATGTATTTTCTGGCTTCAATAGTTAAATTTCATTCCTACAAAAATTAATTGGGTTTTATAAGAGAACATAAAAATTAGTGTTTGAAATGTCTAGAAGAAATTATGTTATTGAAATTTATTTTTCAGATTTAATTAGAAATTTCATGAATAACACTATATATATCTTCAACTATCCTATAGAAAATTCAGAGTTTTATTTTAACTTATGTGGTAAATATGATATGGATCTTATGACTTTTATACAGTATTTGGACAATTAACTAAAAATTGTAACTCCAAAAATTAAGTTTCTCTACATTAGCAAAGATCATTGCTCCTTCTTGTAATAGTCTGACTCTGGTGTTCATTGTGCCACATAGGTATCTTCCCTGCACACAGTGATGAAAAGACCCAAGCTTCTTCACTTTTTATCACTGCTTCTCTTAAGGTTTTGGATTTCCTCTGCCTGCTTTTGGAAAATAGAGACCAAGTAGCACAGGGAAGATATTTCTTATAAATCCTATTGTTCTATCATATGAAGAGACTATTATCCAACTATATGAAGAGACTATTATCCAACTGAGAGAAAAGTTGACTTTCTTTATAAGTCATATGTCTGATTCTGATGATAACTAAGGACTTTCACAATTTCAATCACTTTGATATAGAGTCGAGCAAACCATAAAGAATTTTTGATCAACCTGTTGGATAAGTAGACTCCTTTTAGCCATTAAAAATATTATTTTGGAAAATTTTCCAACTGGCTGAAGTTATCATTTATAGTAAGCTTATTAGAAAACACAGATACTTAAAAACATCAAATCATTTCTTCTTTCCCTTTATATACATTGTCATCTTTGATTGTATAACTGAAGTTCTCAAATACAGTAATTGGACATCACTGTTTATAATGCTGTAATTTTCTAGAGTTTTAAATCAGGTAGATTTGCACTTAGTTGCATTCAACACAGTGTACATACCCAGAGTTTCACCAGATAGAATGACCATTTTTCTCACACACCAAGTTGTCCAAGGCTACCAGTCCAACCTGGTACAACACCTTCATGATTTCATTAGTACTCCAGGATCCTATTTTTCTGCCCACACCATATCAAAAAATAGGTCTTTGTTGTCACAGATAAATCACATCCATCCTAGGTGTCAGATTTGTATTCTAGGCAAAATGGAAAATCCAAATGGCAAAAGTATTTTATATTGCCAAGTCTACCTTTCTATTTAGCAAATAATACCTTCTCCACATCAATCTTTCTTTATGTATCACTAACATTGAATCACTTAGTTAGTTGGACATTGTATTGCTTCCAACGAGAAACATAGTCTTATAAGGAAAAAAAGAGTTAAACTAATAATGTTATATTTCATTTCTTTAAAACCACATCTAACATTTCAATAAGTTCTTTTTAAATTTTACTTTGGTCAAAAGACAAAAACATATACCTAACCCTTCTTGAGTGAGGATGATTAATTTTTTGAAACTTTTCAGAAAATTTCAAATAGACCACAAATTTACCTTCTAGCATAGAATATGTTTTGCAAAAATAGTTTTATTGTCACTTTAAATTTTTCTTGAAAAAAATAATTTAACTTGGTACTTTGATCCAAAAGGTTTTGGCTTAATGAAAATTTAATTTTAATTTCTAAATATGTCACTATATTAGTCTTGAATTGAATTTTATTACATCATATAGCATTTTTAAATTTTTATCAAAGTGTTTTAGTATTTTATATATCTTAGGCTATGTGGTTTGTATATTTGATATGATCTTTTTATGACATTCATTGTATGCTCAAATTTTGACAAAGCAATAAACTAATATTAAAATAAAGAAGATATGCTATTATTTTATAATTCCCTTTTTAACTTCAAATTTTTTAAAAATCTACTTTCTTTAAGAATAATTTTAGGAAATAATAAACACATTGATCTCATATTTCATAGAACAGTCACTTCTGTATTATCAAAAGAAAAAAGTATAGGTTCTGTAGTGAAAATCTGAAAAACAATACAGGTTGAAAATGTAGGTGAAATATATGCTCAAATTTATGAAGATGATACAGTTTTGAGATAAATCTTGAGTTCAGAGAATATGCCAAAGCTAATTTATTTTCACGTATAGTTGAGAATGAACCATGTATATAGCAAGCCAATCTAATTACTCCCTACGTGTAACTTGGATTTTAAGAAACATCAGTAATATGTTCACAATAAACTGTTTATTGGTTATGAATAAGCTTTAGAATAAGTGAATAGCTTTTCTTAATCAGGCCACTTCAACAGCACTCTGAATTTTGGAGAACAGGGAGGAAGAGAAAACAAAGAAGAAGCATGAGAGAAATGTAGCTGAGTTCCACAAAATTAAAAAAAAAATCCATTCCCTGATTCTCAGAAGTCCAGATATTATCCTAGTAAATTCTTAGACTAGTTAGTTCTAAGACGGAAATGCAATGTGTAAGTACACTGGGGTCCTATAATACAATGTGGAGGGCTCTTATGGAGCAAAGGTTGCTTCAGAGTCCTTCATCTAGAAGGTAGCCTCAGCTGATACTGAGGCAAATTGCAAGTAACCTTAGTCTGGGGAAATATTTGCTTTACATAAGACTTTGGGTAGTTTTCTTATGTAAACGAAATTGAAAAACCAAGAGCTCTGTGCATTTGCTTGTTTGAACAGATTAGGAACTGAGAGTTCATGCTCAATCCCTTCTGACCTAACTGCCTCATCTCTGACACTTGATTTTCCAAATCAGGATTTACTGATCTGTGAATATCAGAACACAGCCAGTAAAACACAGTAAAATCTACTATGCAAAGGTTGAAAACTGCACTCACATTTTCTAGAGACGGAAACAGGGGAGTCTGTCAAGCACATAAAATAGATTTTCGGTATGATTTAAAATGTCTGGGGTTTTTTATTATTATTCTTAGGCAATTCAATAAAATTAAATAAAAATGAAGCAAACAGAGAAAAGTTCACCTTAGAGCAAAAATGGGAAATGGAAAATTTTGCTCTATATTGAAAATGACTGGGTTTGGTTAGTTGGAAATTCTAGTTCACATTAAATTAAAGGATTAACACTAATGAGAAGTAATTGAATTTATTTAAAATTGAGTTTATTTAATAACTGAGTTCACTTAAAATTTTTCTTTGTTAAGTTTCTCCTTTTTTTTCTGTAGGAGATTAGGATTGTTGAGTTCAATAAGAGCTGTACAGTCAAGTGTGGCAGCCATTAGACCTGTATTATTTAACCTTGAATTTAATCACAATTCAGGAACATGTAAGGCACATTCTTCAGTAACATTAGCCACTTTTCAAGCATTGAACAGCCACATGTGACTAGTGGCCACCTTATGAGAGGGCCAACATGAGAGATTTTTGATCACTGCTGAAAACCCAGTGAAACTGGTAAAAGGAAAACAGCTGGGCCTCTAAATTTAAGCAAATTTTGATTCACCCTTCACTGTGATATTTTCTTATGAGCTCAGGTGGTTATCTGAATCACACTTTCAATTTTTAAAATGTAGATGACATTTTCTTCTGCATATCAGTGCTGTTACAATTAAATAGTGTGACAGTCTTAGGTAAACAAATTCCAGTTTAGGGAGACCATGTTGTGGGAGGGTTAGAAGACACAGAGGATCTGGAATCAGAAAGTCCTGAGTATAAATCAAGGTTCTGCTAATTACTAGCTATTTGATAGGGGAAAATGATTTAATTTTCTAAACATCAACTCAATTAGATTAGGATAGTAACATTTCATAGAGATATTGTAAGAATTAAGGAATTATCTGAGCATACACAAATAAAATGCTATTCATAACACATGACACCCATTAACTATTCAATAAATGTAAGCTACGAAGTACATAAAATGTTTTGCATATCATTCCTAAGACAAATGTGTATGCTACAAAATGTACACTATGAATTCCATAAATTAAAACATAGAAACTATACAATGCTGCTAAATATAGAAGTAATGACTGTAGTAATAATTACCACTGTTGCTATTACTAAGGTATGAGATTAGACTGCAATTCAATCCAGCTTTCTCAACATTTGCGGTGTCAGTGTTTATAAACAATGTATTTTACTAAATTATCTTGATGGCTTTATCTTAGAGAGTATTAATTAAATGTCATACCAGTGTTAAACTGATAGAGTAAATTTTCTTTATTGTAATTTCACTTTTAAGTGAATACACTTTCCCCTTGCCACATTTTAAGGTATCTTAGTTGATAATGGGTTATGTCCATACCACATCACAAGGTTAAAAGACAATGTTCATGCTATTTTTTGTGACCATGAGAGTTAAATGTTCTCTTTGGAGGCATGTGCCTAGCATGTGCAAGGTCCTGGATTGGATTACCAGAACTGCAAAAAAAAAAAAAAAAAAAGAGTAAAAGAGTTAAAACTTAACTCTTTTCTAAAAGTATCTTTTAAATAGCGCAAAGATGGAATTATCTTAATTTTAGTAACTCCACAGATGCACATTAAATTGCTTCACAGAAAGTACTTCAATAATTTAAAACTCTGTTTGAAAAGCCTTGAAAGTTAAAGAGGAAAGATTTTTATAAATTGGTTGATTTGTTGCTTTACTACCATGATTTTCATATGAGTAGATTCTTATAGTTGGTATTTAAACTTTGTACTTTCACATTTAAATTTTAATCTATAAATCTTTTATACTATGCGCATTTTACCAACCCTACTGAAATGTGTGTATGCAATATGACTTGGAGCAATGAAGTGTGTACAAAACATTTAAATGTGAATATCTTAGTAAAAAATCTTTAAAATTATATGATTTATGTAGTAGAACTATTCAGAGTAAAAGACAAAACCTATTTGAAAAAACTAAGCAAATTTTTACCAGCAAATATGTGCAAAGTACTTAGTAGAGTATGTCAAGTGAGTACTAAGTTATATTTAGATAGCAGTAAAATGTTTTGTGTGTTCTTGTACAGCAGGATCCCTGTATTTAATAATAATGTTCTGTAAATTTTTAAAAGCTAAAAAAAGAAGGATCTGGAAAGCTTCACCATAAATGATAAATATCTGAGAAGATACATGTATTTAACATGATTTGAACAGTATATTATGTATATATGTATAAAAACATTACATACTCATCCATTAAAGTCCATATTCTTTATCTTTTCATGTATAGGTTAAAAATAAATTTTAAAAATACTATTTTAAATCCCATGTCTGTTTGTTTTTGCAGAAAAGAAAAAATCTATGGTGTTAGCAATCAAAAATAACAGATTGTAGGTTGACTCCCATGAAAATGAATAGTATAGTAAGTTCTCCTGGCTTTAAGTGTGAAGAACACCTATGTTTAACATCCCGAAGAAACAGCTGAAATAAAAGGTAACTGTTGCAATAAAATCTAATTTAAAGCTTCTAGGACTATTATTTTCATGTTTACAGTATGTATTATTAATTTAGATATGTTTCTTCATTCTGAAGTATTTGATGTTCATGAAGATATGTCATTTTTAAGTACAGAAAATTACAGATTTTCACAATATTTATTATACTCATCATTTCCAGATCATATTTTTAAAATCCTGCTCTTACCATTTTTTTTTCAGGTTTGGAAAAAATAATGAACTCTTAAAAGGGAAAGGAGACAGATTTCATAAAACATTATTTTTTAGCTAACTTTTCAAAAAAGATATAAAAATTAAAATAAACACATTAAAATGAGACAATATTCATCTTTCATAGACTAAAGCTATACAGGAAAAATAAAAAATGAAGCAATTTATTGAATATAGCTATCAATTGAACATTGTTTGTGTCTGCAGCCCAGGTGCTAAACACTGTAGTCTATGCAGTGATAAACAAGAAAGGGTCCCATACTTTAGGCAAGCGGTCTGGAAAGGAGAATAAGACATGAACTTAGGCAATGACAAAAGGGAAAGGTTTTTTTGTAGCTCATCTGAGGAAGATATGCCTATGTGAAAGAATCTGAAAACACTGTAACTAAGTAGAACTGATCAATGTGGGAAAATGGTCACTGAGTTAAAATCATAGAGAACTTGAATGCTGACCACTGTATGGAATAAACAATTGAGACTAAAATCATTTTGATAATGTGAGCAACAGAAGCAGTACTTTTGGAAAACTATTAAGATTGAAAGAAGAAGAGATTAAATGTTGCAGCAGTCACTTTCCCATCACTAGGGCCAAAATATTGATACCTACAGCTTGAAGGAGGGATTTTCTTCACAATTTCAGTGGATTCCATCAGTGCTCAGCTGGCTCCAAGGCAGAAACAGCAAGACAGATATGTGATATGATAGTGAAAATCTATTCAGGGCATGGAAGCTGCAAAGCAGAGTGAGACAGGAAAAAAGGAGGAAGTAGGATGAGAATACACCCTTCCAGATCACACCACCAGCGGCCCAACCCCCATCTCAGAGCAGGAACCGCTTCTGAATGTGGGACTTTTAGGGGATGTTTTAGATCTAAACAATGAAAGATGTGGAAACTAGTTGGGTGCTTAGGCAATCATCCAGTGGCAGGATGAAGAGCTCCTGCATGAGGAAAGAGCAGCAATGGCATTGAGAAGATTGACGAGAATTGTGGCAGAAACCATGGCACTTGGAAGAGAGGGGTAGGCTTCAAGGAGAGAGAACCTAAGGCGATCTGAAATCTCAGGCCTGAAGTTTAGGGGATGAATGTTATACTGTTATAAATAGAAAATAGAGAAATGTAAAAACTGTGGGAATAGATTAATGTACCAAAATTATGAATTGAATTTTTGTTTGCACTTTTAATAAATACTATATTTGTTGATATATTAATTGAGAGATTAATCTATTTAGTGGTAAGATAAGTTTATTTCCTGTTAAAATACTGAGCACATGCAGATAAATTATAGTCTAATAGAGAAAAAAGCTCTGCTGTTTGAAATTGCAAGCAAATATGAGCTTAAATGTGTAACAAAAATGACAGACATTGTACAGGCAAAATATCCAGTTACACTTCAGGTTTCCAATAAAAAGTGTGATTCCAGGGCTATTAGGGGAGCACCTCTCCACTAAAATGTCTTTTAAACCAAATTCTGGAGGATAAGAAGAGGGAATCAAACACAAGCAGAAGGCAGCTGAAGTTCTTCTACAATGGAATGTTCTATGTGCTGTAAGAACAAGCATATCACAGCAGAGCCCCTCATGGAGAGAAGGCAGTTGGCACTGTGAGAAACAGAAAGGCAGAGATGTGGCTGAGCAAGAGGGTAAGGGAAAGAAATGTGACTGCAGAAAGAAGAGCAAGAAAGAGCCAAGCCATGAAGTCATTATAGTTTATGTCAAAACATCTGTTACCCTGAGAACAATAAGATGACATTGAAAACTTTTATGCTTGAAAGTATCCTACAGGATAAGGGAATCACGCTGACCAGTGCTATGGACTAAAAACTGGTGGTCAACTTAACACCAGCTGAATTAAATCAACATGGTGCTGAGTGTAGATGGCCTCCTGAGGAAAGTTGCGAGCATAAAAAGAGACTTGGAGAGGAAGAGTGAGGTGTTGTGATTCTCCTAAATGTCATTGTTTGGAGCCATTGGTTCTCCTAGAGGACCTGGTCATGACTAACTTTCCAGATATGAATTCAGCTATTATCACCTGAGTGTTACAGGTAGCTGAGCCAGTTAGAAATATTATAGGCAGTCAGACAGGGCTAGGCCCCCAAAGAAGCTGGCACAGTGGACCAGATGTCTGATGACCTTGGAGGAGACACACACCTCTTGCTGTGGGCCAGATCTCAAGACAAATGCAAGCTCACCCTCAAGTATAATCCTTAGGGATTGAATCTGGATCACCTTATGCCTGCTTTGAAAATTCCCTTTTTCCCCACCTTTGAGCCATCTAATCTCATGATTTTGCTCAATAAAAGTCCCTGGAAAAGTCAGAGTGTAGGGCAACCCGCTCAGGACTCACTTTTGTCTCTCTTCAGACAGAAGCTTTCTCTCAATAAATATATTCTACTCTTCACCTCTGTTGTTCCTAAAATTCATTCTTTGATGAACATGAACTCGCAGACAGAGTAGGTCTGGAGTCTCTTCCCCCTATATCAAGAGGAGCTCAGTATCTTGTTATTGACAGTGGCTGTGGTTCACTTTGAGGGAGCTCTGCTCCTTACTTTGAGCATTGCTTCCTGGCGCTGGAGGGGAATATGTGCATTGTTTATCTCCAAGAGAAGCTTGTCACACTGGCTTCCTGGCATGTTTTTGACTGTTCTCGTTGTAGGAGGAGCTTGGGACCTCACTGTCGCTGAGGATGGCTGTGGTAATTTTCAGCACAGCCCTGGTCCTTATTTTGAGCATTGCTTCTTAGCTGTGGTATAGAACACTCAACCTACTGGCACAAATCTTTCACTCACTGGCATAGACTTTCTAGCTTCCACCACTGACATTTGGGCCTTCCCAGTGCAGAACTGTAAAAAAGACTGGCATGAGCCCTTGTTGTGGGTTCTCAACCTCCAGCTGGACTCATAGGAGGCATTGTCATGAGCTCTTAAGATTTCAGCTGGACTCATGCAGAACATTGCTGTGGGATCCAGGCCCTTAGCTGAATGTTCTGTGTCCTTAGTATTGTGGAAAGATTTTCTGTACTTTCTTGTATTTAACTCTGGGTGACCATCATAATATAATACTATAAATTCTGTGTCTTGTCTGTAATTGTTCTCCCTGCAACCCCTGACTACAACAGCCAGGATGTGATGAGAGACAAATGAGATGAACAATGGTCTAAGACTACTTCAGAGGTAAAAGAGTACAATTTTATGATTAATTAAACAGAGACAAAGAAAAATCAGGGTAACTTCTGCATTTTTGTATTATTCAATGGAATGCATGGGGTGAGCATGAGTAGGAAAATTTCACACAAGGAAGCTATGAAATGGGACATATGAAGAGGATGCCAAATAGGTATATCTAGTGCTATTAAAACTGGAGAATAGAAATTTCAGTGGTTGGTAAAAGGTACAGATAAATACTTCAAATTAGAGAAGTGGTAGTTGAACCCACTAGAGCCAATACAATGTTAAAGTAGAATACAGAGTGAGACGAGAGACCAAAGACAGAACTTGGAGAAATATCCACAAAAAAGACCTTCCTGGGAAGGTGGCAGGAAAAGAGTAATCACAGACATAGGAGTAGAATCTCAGTAATAAAGCATCAAGGAGTTTCATATAGACTTAATGAGCTATTTTATTTATGAATAATCTTTGGTATTTAATAATACGAGGAATCTCAAAATGTGCAAACACTGTCATTGCTTGTCTTCTGAACTACCACATCCATAGCATGCACACACTCACACACACACACACACATTCACGTGCCTGTAATGTTGCTGTATTGGATAATATGAGGTAATATTTATGAAAGTCGCACTCTATAATACTCAATTGTGTATCAGTATCTAGATGTATTTTTGCTACATTCTATTGTGATTTAAAAAACATTAGAAGTAAAAATTATCTGTTCTATTAAGTGTCAAAAAACTTGCTATTGTTTACATGAACCAAACTTGATGAGATATTATGGCCTGAGGCCAATTTAAGGCTTCAGTGACTGATGTCAGCAACCTAACAACAAAGACACCGGCGTACATGAAAACTATAAAAGGATATTTGCTGTATTGTTCTTGCCCTTGGAACGCTTCTTCCTTCCTTTCCTGTTTTGTTGCTGCCATAGGATGTCAGCTCAGATTTACTGTCATTGTTGTCATTTGGCCAATGAATACTACAAAGTGTAAGTAGTCATTTAACCTTGTGTGAGTCCAGGAGAACAATGACTAAAGTTTGACTCCTCCAAGGAGGTTATCAGATTGGTTGAATGTTCTTGGACTACAAATGTGACAGCCTCTAAGTAGAATGAGCTCTTCAGAATCACTTTGAAATTTATACAAAGTCATACTTTGTAAGAAATACAATCTGCTATCTCATACATTTTCAAAACTTCACTACAGATTTAGGTAGCACCCTAATATTCCATGAGAATTTTCCTAAAAACAAACAACAAAAGCAAAGGTCTATTTTCATAGGCAATAAACCTGACATAGGATATTTTAACCTCAGCACCATTTTGAATAAGATCCTTCTTTGTTGTGGGGCTATGTCCTATGCACTGTAAGATACAGAATATTCCTGAACTCTATCCTCTAGCTCCCAGTAGTACTTTCCCCTCATCTTGGCAAGTAGTGACAATCAAAATTTTTCTCCAGATATTTCTAGCTGTTACATGGAGGACAAAATTAATTTGATGAGTACCATTGGTTTAAGAATGGTGTCTTCCTGTAAAACAAAAATTAAAAAAATTGTAAAATATGCACAGTGTAATTGCCATTTAAATTCTCCTTTTGTACTTTTTGTCATTCTGTAATATAATTGCACCTAAAGAATAAATGAAAGCTTTGAAATAGTAAGAAATCATCTGTTTATAGCAGCAATTTTCTAATCTTCATTATCCTAATAGAAAATTAAATAGATCCTCTAAAGTAGTGGCTTTATTTCTTCATAGTGTTTTGAATTTATATACCAGTTTTATTCTTTAATTTATTCATTCATTAAACAAGTATTTCCCACCTTGCTCTAGGCTTTAAGTGTTGGGAATAAAATAATGAGAGAGATAAGTGAGGTTACTTTTGCTCCAATGGACTTTAAATTCTAATGAAGAAAAACATAGTGTGTGAATAATTCTATAAAACAGAGAATCAATAGAGTTTGATGTAATTGAGCAAAGACTGGCAAACTATGTTGGCTTGTTCTCACAAATAAAGTTTATTCACACATCATCTGTGTTGCTTTTCCGAAGCAATGTTACAGTCAGTCAGCTGTGGCAGAGAACCAAATATAGCTGTAAGGCCTGAAGTATTTGCTATTTGGTGTTGCAGCAAAACGTTGCAGATTTCTGTGATGGAGTGACACTGAATGGCCATTTCTGATTGAGGAATTTGAGAAGATTCTATGTGGGTGACATTCAAACTGGTAGCTGACAAAACGGAATCAGGATGGAGAAGATGAAGGGTTAGGGAAGGTAGAAGGAGAGGCTGGCATGCCACCCCTGAGGTAAGAATGAGGTAGTGTAGATGAAGGAGTTGGGATAGCCAGAGAGCACACAGGAAGCATAGCACTGACCATATCATGTGGGCCTTTCAAGTAGCACCAGAGATAAGGACTTTCACTCCAAGTAAAATGTGAAGCTGACTGAGATTCGATGATTATTTGTGCTGCAATCTATGCTACATTTTATCAGGAATATTCTTGATCTTTTGCTGACAGGATGATATAGGAATAAAGCAAGATAAATGAGAAGCCAAGTGACAAGAGATAATAGTTTGTTGGACTGGACTGTTACTGATAGAGGTAATATAAAGTAGTAGAATTACTAGAATTTGAGAGATGTACTGAAACTAAAAATTGCATAACTAATCCATAAGGTAGAAGTGAAAGGTAAAGAGACAGAAACAAGGACAATTTCTAAATTTTTGTCTTATGTATGACATATTTTCAATGCTGTTTACTGATATGAGAACCACATAAAAGGAAGTGGGTTTGAAATTCTATAATGTAACAAGTTCTGTTTGGGTCTATCAAGTTTTCACGTGGAAACAAGAAGTATTTATTTGGACTTGTGATTTGGGGTTACAGGGGGAAGTTGGACTTGAAGATAAAGCATTTAGAATGGATCTATAGATGGTGTTTAAGGCCATGAGAGTGGATGAATTTTCTTAAACAAGTGTCATAGATGGAGAAAACAGATCAGAAGATAGGCCCATTTCAATGTAGAGATAAAGTACAAAAAGAGGCAATGAAAAATAACGAAGAGTACCTGATAAAGGCAACCAGGAACGTGTTGTCTTTCATTTAATAAATAGGCTGTCATCTTTTCAGAACAACTGTTTTTTTGTTGTTGTTGTTGTTGTTTTTGTTTCTTTTTTGTCTTTTTGAGACAGGGTCTCACTATGTAGTTCAGGCTGGCCTTGAGCGCACTTTGTAGCCCAGGCTGGTCTTGAACTCACAACGATCCTCCTTGCCTCAGCCTCCCAAGTGCTGGGATACAGGGGTGAGCCACCATGCCCGGCCCAGAACAAGTGTTTATGCTCTCATTTTACAAGAAACCAAGAGTTAATGAGGTTGGGTAACTAGTGAAAGGTGGTAATCAGAAGAGACAGGACTACACCCAGATCTTTTCATTCTAGAGCTCTTGCAGATATGTTGGGGGGGGGGGATGCTTGGATTTTGTCTAATCGGTGACTCTTTCAGAAATTATCTCTTCATTTCTTTCTTATTCTGTGCAGCTACAATGAAGTCTCCTTGCAGAACGTCAACCTTCTGATTCTGGTAATTTTTTATACATAAACCAACTGTAGGCATTTCCTTAAGCTGTTGATTTTCATAGCGGTAATAAGTTTGGAGGATAGTGAAAGCCTAAAACTGCTTTTAGTGATGACCTTGCTACCTTCTGCAAGAGAGAGAATGCTTACAATCAGAATCAGTGCAGAAGCAACATGATAGAGGCTTGACTTCCAGTAAGCTAAACTGGACTTGAAATGAAAGTACAACTCCCTGAAACCCCTAGCCATTATTTTACTTGAGCTAGTTGAACTGAGATTTAACCAGTTGAACTGCAGAATTTCTAGTACTATACTCTCCTGATTCTAATTGTATACATGTATATCTTCATTTGTACATAGAACATTTTTAATAACAATTAAGTATAATTGAAAAATGAAAGTTAATAATCATAGGATACATTGACTTAAAGTTGAGGAATCAGGCAAGGGATGTAGCTCAAGTGATGGGGGGCTTCACTAGCATGTGAGATACTAGATTTGATCCCCAGCATGGCATAAAATACATATACATAATTAAAATAAGCAATCTTTAAATTGTAAACTTAAATTCCATTCAATGTGGAACAATTAAATTATTTAAATACATATACCATCAGTTTTCTAAGAAAAAAACTTTCAAAGCTTGTTATTCTTTGCAAAGAGTGAATATTCTGAGGAGCCAATACTTCAATTATTTTTAAAATTTAAGACTACTCTCTTTTTTCACCACTATTATTTTCATAGTTTTGGGAATGGACAAATAAATATCTCAGAACAATATTTTTCTGACAGCTTCATTTGCCTATTTCCAGTCTTTAAAGTACATTATCATATTCATATACATCTTTACATTTGCTACCCCTAAGTTCCAATTAAAGTTGGCTTTCAATCTCGGTTCTATGTGTTTTGTATCCTTAAGTTGTGAACAATATAACCAGTGCTGCCATTATTGTTATGGTTATATAATTGTTCTCTCCCCAAAATTCTGTAGCCTGTATTGATATTTTTTTGAGAGGGAAGACACTAAGAAGCATAAGTCTATCATTGTGTCATAGAGAAAATAGAATTTTCTTATTCTCCTTATTTCACCGGAATCATAATGAAAAATCTGACTTCTATATGCCAGTGTAAATAATAATGGTCATCATCTTGGTCCCATTTTTTTCTTTCTGCAATTACTTGACATTATTATCTTTTTTAATATCAGAGGGAAATTAATGGCTTCTTTTCTGGGAATATCTTCAAGACAAAGTAAGGACATTTTAGCACCATACAAAATCTTACTTTTAATGTCCTCTTCTAGATCCTGTAACTATTCTCATTGTACTCAGCATAATCTACCTCTCAAATGTCTTTAAATCAGAAACTTCACTGACTCTCATTTGTGGTTTTGAAACAGGTTGGGTATCACTACAGGACCACCAGGCTTTATAGGTAATTTTAGTCACTGAATAGTTCCTTTCCTTGTGCCTTTTCTGCTTCTTTAAAAATTATTATTTCAAGTATTATTTGTACTTTTTCTAGTGTATTCTGAACTACCTTTGTTTTTGTAACAGGTCAAGTTATTAATCAAATTTATAATATCATAAAGCACTTTCCTTCACTCTCAGCATCCTTCCCCAAGTTTTTCCCTTTTCAAATCAAACAAGCATTTACTGAATACTTATTTTCTCCCATTGTGCTTCAATGGCTATATTTGTCTCTTTTATATTTTTAATAAAGGTATTATGAAACACTATTGAGGACTCTGGAATGAATACCACCCAGTTTATTCCATTTCAGACTTCAAATAAATATTTTTGTGTCCACAGTGATAGACTTTCTTACTTTAATAGTTACACATTAAAAGCTACTGTATGTATGCAAAACATAAGCCTAAAATACCTAACTTGAAGAACAGTCTTCTCAAATTCTGATTCAGGGTTATGTATCATATATAAAATCATTGCAAAATTTCTTCTCTTAAATTTCTATTAAAGTGTAACCTTTGATAATACCTCAAGGAAAGTGTTGATCCATTCTTAATAGGCTTACCCATCTAAGGAATTAACTAAATGTCATCTGATGTGGAGTTGATCTGATTCATTTTCCTTGATCCTGGTAAAGGACTTGACAAACTTTTCTTAGATTTAGTTCTGCTATTGTGAGAAATGATCCTATTCATCACCAGGGTTTGGGTATGTGTGTTTGTTTTGAGGCATGTTTTAATTGCCATGAGAAGGTTATAATTATAGGTTTATTTAAGCAATTGATGAGATTGGTTAAAAAACTGAGAAGCCTTTTGGGTGAAACATACTTAAGCTTAAACAAATAAATGAGAAGACAGACTACATCAGTGGTGCAGAACACTGCCTTAATAAACTTGCAGTGAGTAAAATGACCAACTTCAAACATAGGGTGTAATGAGATCATATCTGCAACAATATTTATATCCAAAAGTCATATTCTAAGAGCTACATATTCAAATAATATTCAATATTTGTGTCCAAAAATCATATTCTAAAAGCTACAAAGAAATTGATGTATGGCTGAAAAAAAAGCAAATAGCTTGAATATCAGTCAAAGAAACTAAGGTAATTTATCTAAGGAACAGAAGGTTCAGGGGAATACATGTCATGTTAATATACTATAAAGAATTTAATACCTTCTGGAAGATTGTATTTTTCTTTATGGCCCCAAGTGGGAGAACTAAGGTCACTGAAGTATCTCCAAGTACATATATATTAGTTCTTCATATGGAATAGTTTTCTTATAATCACAAGTACAAGTGGGAATGAAATATTCTCTTAGCACATCTAAATAAAGTCTGTTATGCCACAAAGTTTGTGGTATTTAGAGCTGAAACACCGGGTCTTTCTTATCTAGCAATTTTACTCTATGCTAGAATATTTTCCCCCTTATCAATTTGATGTTTATTTAGCCAGATATTGTTAGGTATTATAATGTAGAAGAAAGTAGTAAATCTCAATGAAAAAGACATTTTAAATTTTTAAATTGTATTAGTACATGTTTATATTTCATGCAGTTTACAATTGTCTTGGGGTGTAGTTGTATTTGTCGACCATTTGTACTTTTTCCTCTATGAAGTATCTGTTCATTTGTCTTACCCATTTTTTGACTGAGTCTTTAGTTTCAGGTGGTTTAATTTTTTTGCATTTTTATATAGACTAGATATTATTTTTCCCCCATTTTCTGTGTTGTCTTTGCACTCTAGTAATTGATTCTTTGGCTGTACAGAAGCTTTTTAGTCTGAATTAATCCCATTTTTTGATTTTTGTGCAATTGAGGATCTGTTTAGAAAATCCTTTCCTACAACTATGTCTTTAAGAGTTTTGTTTTACCTTCCAGTAGGTTTTAATGTTTAATGTTTAGATCTTTATCAATTTTCATTTTAATTTAGTATAGAGTAAGTGATGAAGTTCCTGTTTCAAACATCTGCACACCAATAGTTGTCCCAGCATCACTTGTTGAATAGGCTATTTTTCCTCTAACATATGCTTTTGAACTCTTTGTCAAAGATCAGGTAGCTGAATGTGTCCAGGAAAATTTATGTACCCTCAATTCTGTTGCATTGGTCCACATACCTGTTTTTGTCCCAGTGCCATGCCATTTTTATTACGATTGCATTGTAGCATAGCATAAAGTCAAGTATTTTAAGCCTCCTGGTTTTCTCTTGTTGTCCAAAATTGTTTTTTTTTTTTCTTCTATTTTAGGTCTCTTCTGATTCTACATGTATTTTAAAATTGTTTTCTCCAGTCCTGTAAAGTACACTGCCGGTATTTTGATTGTGATTACATTGAATCAATTTTGGAAGTATGGCCACTTTGACAATATTGATTCTGCCTATCCAAGAACAGGGGACAGTTTACTATTTTCTGGTGTCTCTTTAATCTTATTTTTTCAGAGAACTGTAGTTTTCTTTGTAGAGGTTTTTCACTTCCTTGATTAGGTTAATTTCTAGGCATTTCATTTTTCTTGAAGCTAGTGTGAGTGGTATTATTTTCATAGGCTCCTTCTTATCCCATTCCTTGTTGGTGTGTAAAAATGCTAATGGTTTTTGTGTGTTGATCATATATTCTATTACATTACTGATATCTGTTACTGATTCTAAGAGTTTTTTGGTGGCGTTCTTTGGGTCTTCTATGTAGAGTATTATGCCATATGCAAATAATGATAATTTGAGTTACTCCTTACCTATATATATTCCTTTTCTTTTTTCTTGCCTAAATGGTCTGGCTAATGTTTCAAGTACTATGTTGGATAGAAGGGGTGATAGTGGACTTTCTTGTTTTATTCCTGACTATAGGTAGAATATGTTTTGCTTTTTACCCCTTTGATGCTATTAGCTTGGCATATGTAGCTTTTATCATATTTAGGCATTGTTCCTCTATACTTGTTTTCTCCAGTGTTTTTATCATAAAAAGGTGTTAGATTTTGCTGAAAGCCTTTTTGCATCCATTAATATGATCATATGGTTTTTGATCTTGCTTCTGTTTATGTGATGTATTACTTTTATTGACTCATTTATGTTGAATTGTCCTTGCATTTCTGGGATGAATCCTTCTTGACCATAATGTATGACAAACTTTTTGATAATATGCTGTATCCTATTTGCTAATAGCTTATTGAAAATTTTTGCATCTACATCCATTAATGAAATTGGCCTTTAGTTTTCTTAGTTATTTGGCTCTTTATCCAGTTTTGGGATCAGGGTGAAACTGGCTTCCATAATTGAGTTCAGGAGCATTCCATCTCTTTCAATTTCCTTGAAGAGTTTGAGGGGTATTGGTAATATAGCATCCTTAAAGGTTTTATAGAATTCAGCTGTGAATCCATCAGGCCCTGGGCATTTATTTTTACGTTGGTAAATTATTTATTACTGTGTCTACTTCATTTCTTGTTATTGGGTTGCTAAGTGGGTTTGGTAGTTTGTATGTGTTTATGAATCTCTTTTTCTTTAAATTTTCTAATTTGTTGGAATATAATTTTTCAAAATAGTTACTGTTTTCTGTATTTCCCCATTGCCTGTTGTGGATTCACCTTTTTAATTTCTAATTGCATTGATGTGAGTCTTTGCTCACTATCTCTTGATTAGTCTTGCTAGAGGTTTATTTATTTTATTTATCCTTTCAAAGAACCAGTTCTTTGATTTTTTTTTTACTTTTTTTCCTTTAGTTTCAACTTATGACCTAATACCTATGTTATAATAATGAATTTATTATAACTCCAAACCTGTTGCTTTTTTTGACTTTGTCATTTATATCAAAAATATATGGATATGGTTATTTTTGTAATTTTAAATCACATTCAATTACAGTCATACTGTACATTGGAAACTGAAACTTAAAAATCAATAAGGAAGACTTTCTTTAGATTTGGGATATACTATATCCATGTGGATTGACATGGTTAGTTACTCTTGGAGGGAATTCATTTTTTCTGATTTATTGTTCATTTGTCATCTTTCTGTGCTTCATATGGCTTCTTGAGAAGAAAATTGATCCCAGTTAGCATAATTAGTAGACAATTTTTCACATACAGTAATTACATTGCTTTCTGCTATAAGTTAATCCTTGTTATTTGGTTTCCTATTATATATTTCAGGCTCTAATTACTCTGATTAAATTGGCCAATTCCCAGACCTGTCAAACTGAGAGATGAGATCAACACCAAGACACTCCTCAGTCTTATGAATTATGAACTCACATTTTGATGGAAAGTAAAAATAAAAATTTTATGTCATGTTAATTTGGCATAAGTAAAGATGCACAGATTATTGATAAATTTTTCTGACAAATTATTTCAAATTCACATTCTTTGCTCAAACTGTTGAGGTTAAAAGTATTATTCAAATGTTTTTCTGAAATACAGAAAAGTCTACAGTGAAATATCAAGAATGCAAAGTAGGTATGAAAAACTATGGAACCAGAATACAGCAGAAGAAGCAAAAATCTGAATTTTTACTTGGTTATATGCTTCCCTAAACAAAAAACACATTACTTTCCAGAATTTTTGCAGTTAAATTTGGCCATGATTCTAAATTCTGGCTTGAGCTGTTTAGTAGAAATATTTTTAGGAATTATCTAAAGGGTATTTAAAGGAAACAGATTTTGCTGGAAGCACAATTTGTTCTTCGGACTCTCTTCTTAGATTTTAGCCTGAAAATTCATGGGATATGAGGTGATTTGGAAGGCAGAAGCCAGGTACAACTGGGACAGTACAGAGAATGGAATTTGAGTCTCTGAGAAAATTATGGAGTCACAATATTTATCTGTAATGATTATCTTCAGATTTTTTTCTACATGTGAGAGAAATAAGGTTTTATTTTGTTTGTCATTGTTAGTTCTGTTGTCATTTACCATGCATTCCAGTTAAATCCAAACTAAAACTTAAGAGTTCTGTTATCATGTCAGTGGAGCCAGTGGATCAACATTTGTCATTACAAATATAATAGGTGTTGAACGAATGAAGGAAAATCTATCCCTTTTACAGAAGAATGATTCGTTAAACTCTCAGCATGAAGTCTCTTATTGGACTTTATCTCTTGTGCTTCAGTTTTTCCCAGAAGATCTTTATTGCCCTTCATTGCACAGTAACTTACCCCAACAGCTGGGAGGGCTAAGTTAATCAGATACAATACTTCTAATTTGAGCTCAGCTGATATTCCTGCTATTTGAAGTAGTCCTGTACTTAACATGGACTCTAGATGGATTTGAAAAATAGCTAATTGAGAATAAAGTCCTTCATTATTTTACACACACATATATACATATGTGTATATATAATACACACATAAGCAAGTATATCTCATACAAATATCTGTGTGCATAACAATATACGGTACATAAAACTTGTATCCATATAATATGCTTATAATATCCATAGACAATGCCATTTTCTCATTCTCACCTCTCTAAGTTACAAAACAATATAAAGGGAATGGCATTTGCATTAATATGTATGAAAAGACTATTTGGCTAGTGTCACTATAATGGACGCATGAATATGAATAATACACTTAGTTACGTTCTCTTAAGTTACTGTTATGAACAGAAAACCTTCTAAACATAATTCACTCTTTTTGGAACTATTTTAAAGATGACCCAACACACTATTTTTGTGTGGTTTGCAGTTAGTAAATATAGCCACTATTATCATGAGTAAGGGAGATAAGGATGGGTGGGATAGGTCACTGCTTTTGTATATAAACACAGTGTAAACACTGGGAACTGTTGCTTAATTATTGGTGAAGAAGTAACGACAGGCAAGTAAACTTTCTTCCTGAACTACATTTTTGAACCTGGCTGGTTGCAAAGAGCACATTTTATCTTTTTTCATCAAATGAAAATCTTAACCGTCCAAAAATACAGGGCTGCAGAATAAAGCATGTTTATAACAACTCAGGATCCTCCAAAGTAATTATCACATTACTAAAATGCTTATTTACTAGAAAGTAGAGCCACGGAGAAACTAGAAGGCTAACCGGTTAGAACAAGATTAGGAATACTTTTTAAAAAATTATGCAAAATATAACACTGAGAAGCCCAAGGTGGAAAGTATATTCAACAGTCTCAACTGTAGTGGAAAACAAGTTCCGAAACACGCAATTCCAGGGAGATTGTTGCTATCATATGTGGTAGTACTGAAATAAAAAGAAATGAAGGGCGTTTGTTTAACGTATCTTCTTGTTGAAAGAAAGTTTCTGGTACAGTAGCTTTTTCATTTTAAAACTAGCCAGATGTGCACCTTTTTATAGATAAAAAGGATGGAGCCACAGAAAGATTAAAAAGACTGGAAGAGAATAGCAGCAGACATGAAGTAGCTTTTAAAGCAGACAGAAATCTATGGATAGTAAAGATGACTCAGAAAAAATAAAATAGCTGAGTTTGCCTTAGTTATTTATGCAGAAACTTGTACTGAATAACAACAACAAGAAACTACATATATTAGCATTTGCCATTATCTGGTACTTTTGCTGCCCTGGCTTGCTTAGCAGACTATTTGGCCAGCGCTGTCAACTATTTGCCTTTTTCATTAACCCGATGTTTGATTTGGAATCTTTCTAGAACTAATAGTAAAAGGGAAACACTAAGAAATTTAGGAAGTTTTAGTTGGCAGGCAGGTTTTACCCTAGTCTACACTAGGTAAGGTTTATACTTCGTTTTCGAGGTTTGGGGACTATTGCTCCTGTTTTCATAGGCAACAAGAAACTGTCTTAGACCTGTCTGGCTGCTATCCTGAGTTGAGAAGTTTGGCAGCCCTAGGGGGATGGATTTCTTAATTCTGGGACTTGCCCAGAATAGAGAAGCAACACCCTTCCAACCTCTACTCTGTTGCTATGAAACAAAAGACTAGGAAGGTACGCGGAGCAGGAAGTCCCGCCTTTGAGCTCCAGTTGGCTCCGGCTCCAGCTCCCTGCACTCACGCCTACCTGCCCGCCCCTCATTGGTTAGCTCCCTACTGCCTTGCTCTTCTTCTTCAATTTCCTTTCCCTTTTCCACTGTCTTTTCCACGCAGTCTAGATCTGTTTCTCTTCGAGTCCTTCTGTGCTTGGGACCTGAGACGCGTGGGCCTTCCTTTGGGGCCATTGTGTACTGTAGAGGACGTGGACCCGGTGGTAGCGCCAGGAGGACGGGCGCCTCTCGACTATTGGCGATGCTGGCTGTCGGGCAGCGCCCGGGCGCACTGGATTGGTCGGGTGGCGTGGGGCCCCGCCCTCGGCCCCGCCCCGCGCCCGTCTCTGTGTATGTTACAGGGGTGGGGTGGCCAGCTAGTGGTCTCCTCCTCCAGCTCGTGCAGTGGCGGCCTCCCCGCGAGTCGGGCGGGAGGCGAGAGCGGGCGTGGATTTATCTTGACGGTAATTCTTGCGTTTCCACGTCTCGGTGGCCTCAGCTCTAGGCTGCTCCTTCCGCGGGAGTGTGCTATCACGGCGATTACACATTCCCCACCCGGACTCCCCAGCGCTCCAGGCTGCGTGCGTGTGGAGTGGGACCCGCGCACACGCGTGGCCCCACGCAGCCTGGAGAAGGCGGGGTGGGGAGGGGGCTCCGGAGAGGCCGTCGGCTCCTCCTGCCCCTCAGTCCTGGGCAGCCCGGCGCAGCCAAGCAGGGAGAGGAGACAGCCCTGGCTTCCAGCTGCCCTGGCCGCCGCCGTCCACAGTTCGAAGTGAGGGCTTTAAAGACCGGAACCGGGCTGGCCGGGGCGGGGGAGGTGGAGGAGGAGGAGGGAGAGGGAGGCACGCGGGGCTGGGATTGCTGACGCCGGGAGGCACCGAGCCCGGGGCGCGTGGGGCTGGGGCGCTGGGGAAGCCAGGGGTCCTCTGTCCTCGCGTCCGTCCGTCCGTCCGTCCGTCCTCTTTCCCCCCTCCCTCACCAGCCGACATCCCAGAGGGGCAGAGACACTCTGAAGCAGAGCTTTGGGTTTCCTGCATCCCCCTAGGCTGAGGCGAGAAGCGAGAAGCCGAAGAAAAGTGAACTCAAGCTTTCGGTGGCCGCTCTTGTCAGTGCCTCAGCCTCTTCTCCAAAATGAGCTGTTTGTGGGTTGACTTAGGAGTTGACTACTCACCGCGTCGATTTAAAGAATCCTGTGTTGTGTGTCCCTGCTTGGTGGTTTTTGCGGGGGAAATCCAAGTCCTACGCCTTTGTTGACCACAGACGGGTCCCTTAAGCCTGTGAGGAGCGCTTTACGTTTGTCTAGTAACTCGCGAAATCTGCTGGGCTGGAAGGGAGGATCCCGAGCGAGGCTCCCCAATGTATTCTCGGGGTTACAGTTAGATTAGGCGGAGAGCAGGAGAACATTGTGTGCTTATCTAGTGGAGGAAACCTATTGCAGTTGTTTTTTGTTGTGATGAGTTGGTTGTTAAGCTTTTGGCTGTTTGAAACGTGAAGAGGGGTGAATCTTTAACTCTTAGGATTGTAAACCTAAATCTACGAATGCTGCTCCTAACCTAATTTTGTGTAAGGTTGGAGAATGTAACTTCGCTCAATTATTGAAAAGTTAAATCTGGGACTCTTGGTTTTGTGGTGGGTATAAGTTAACTTGTTCTGTTTTTAGTTGATTAGATGTTTTCCAACAAAATTTAGTCAACTAAATTTTCTTTTGTATTTAATTTACCTTTCAAAGCTGTAAAAGTCCAGATGGCAAATTCTATGAACGGCAGAAATCCTGGTGGTCGAGGAGGAAACCCCAGAAAAGGTCGAATTTTGGGTATTATTGATGCTATTCAGGATGCAGTTGGTCCCCCCAAACAAGCTGCAGCTGATCGCAAAACTGTGGAGAAAACTTGGAAACTCATGGACAAAGTGGTGAGTTTTGATTGCACTTGTGTATAGCACTATTCACCCTGGCTGTGGTTCCTTCAGGTTTATTTATGAATATTCCTAATTCATAATTATTGTTATGGTAATCCTTTGATTTGTATTACTATTTTTCTTCCACTCTGTGCTTTGAATTCAGAGCAGACTTGTTTTCTTTTTTTAAACCTTTTATCATGCTCTTAAGGTTCAGAGTTCCTCTATATGACTCAGATATGCAAAGTTTTTACCATTGGCTGGTTTTTGTGGGTGTATGGCCATTGTATGGTTTAGAAGTGTTTGTTCAGTCTTATGTGAGGTTGTGTTGCTGTTAGATAAAAACAGAGGGTACAAAAAATAATATGAGAAGGCTCTGATAGAGCCCTTATAACAATCACATGTGTGATGCTGTATTTGTTGATGAGGGCACCAAATTAGTCCTCAAGTGAGGAGGCAGTATGAGAGTTTCCATTTTCATCTGCGAGAATTCATGTTCATTAAGAAACTTTTTTGTTGTTAATGGTGTAGGTAGAGTTCCATTTTGAAACAGGAAACCTTGTCAATTGCTCATTGTTTATTGTGAAAGGAAAATGTATGTTGGGGGTGTTGGAGCTGAGAGTATCAGAAACTTCTGTGGTTTCTGCTACATATGAAACTGTAATTTCACATGGAGAAATCAAATTGGATAGCAGTTCTCAGGGAAGTCCAGGTAAAAAGGGCAACCCAAATACCTGACAGTGTATCTACTGTAAAACTTGCTGTCAGTACTAAGTAGGATTATGGCATAAATATGATTAACATGTAGTTTGCTGCTTTGCAAAAACGAATAGTTTTTGCTTTTGAAGGAGTAGCACTGTCCTGTATTTATTGTTTAATCCTTATAATTTTATTTCATAGATACTTGGGTTTCATTATAAATTTAATCAAGGTAGGACTTTTGCTGGCTTTATAACTGCAGAAATGGAAGCTTCAGAAATACTCCATTGAAACAAAGCTTTTGTAAATAGAGGGGAAGAGGAGCTAGAGAGGAGAGGGGAATGGGAGAAAAAAGGAGCAAAAGACTCCATTGTTGAGATGTACCAAAGCCTATGGGATGTCATGTGGTGGCATATACCTTTGCTTTGGTTTGTTACTGTGTGCAAATGTAGGCTACAAAACAAAAACAAAAACACCTTGTCCGTAGTATTAGCAAGACAGGAAGGTGACAAGATTTACTTTATTTTCATTTATTTTTACAGAAAGTACAGATAAGATAGGTGAGTGATGGGCCTGTATTTCTGTAGCCACTGAAGTTAAATGCAGAACCAGAGTATTTCTGCCAGATACATATCCTTACTTTTGGGATTGAGTGTGACCTATTTAAGCTTCTGCCAATTTATTCAAATTGTTATGTTAAAGTGCTCCAGACAGAATGATGTAATAGTGTCAGAACATTGTAACTGCTTTGGGTCAGGTTTTGGTTTTAGTGTTGGATACTTAAAAATGAGGAGTGTGCTATTGGAAAAATGCATATATTTGGCAGAACAGGCTCTACTTGTTTTGCTAAGGTGTGTGTATCTGGAGGTCATTCTCCTTGCCTATCATTACTTGAAGATGAGAGAATGAATTGAAGGTTTGCTCTATTTTATCTGTTACGTAAGTGGGCAACAACACATGTATTAGATTTTACAGGGGAGCTTTTTACTCTGTATCCACACCCATTCTTTGAGTGGCCAAACTTTGTATTGGTGGTTGAGGGTTAGAACCTCAAATAAAAAAATGATTAATACAAGAAAATGAAAAGCTATAGTTACTGTGAAGTCATTATTGAAACAGTAAAAATGATGTGCCTAATTTTGGTCTATAACTGGTCTTTAGTATAAATTTTAGCCTCTTAATCATTTCAGCATGAGTTATGGTAAAATGGATGATCATTTGGTAAGTGTCATTATTTATTTTGTTAAATCTTTTGTGGGTTTAGGTTTAGCTTCTACAGTTGCAGAGCCTGATGCACAAGGGAATCTATTATCCAAAGTCTACTTAGTGGCATGTGGGTCCAAGTGTTGGCAAAGATACATTACATGTGTTTCTCTCTTTTTGTCTTCATTATGTGTCAGAGATGAAAGTGGTCAATACATCTGTGGGGTTTGTGGGAAAAGATCACATAACTTATTATAAAAAGAGTTCAGTATGTTTATTTTTCTGCTACATGAAAATAAAAAAGACCCCCATGGTACTAATTGGAGATACACTTTTTTGAAGTGTGCAATTTAGAAGCACTCCTACGTGTGTTTATCTTTTCTTATTTGTCTGTGGCAGAGGAGGTAGTTCATAATATCAACATTGTTTGGATGATTACATCAGGAACTTTATTATCAGTCCCACAGTTAATCCCTTGCCACATTACCTAACTATATATTTTTATAGTTTTTTTTTTTTTTTTTTATCGGTACCAGGGATTGAACTCAGGACCACACACTGGCAAGGCAGGTGCTTATGCCGCTGAGCTAAATCCCCAGCCCTAATTATATATTTTTAAATAAATGCAGTAGCATGAATTTAGCCTGTGAATAATGAAAAACAGCAATTTTCAGGTCTAATTGATTGTTAGGGAAAAGGCAAGGTTGAGTGTGTAGTTAACATTTTTCTTTTTATGAAGCCTCTCAGAGCAGATTTTGACTCATAACTACAATGTAATTTATTTTATAAGGGACAATAAAACAGTTTTAGACTGAAAAGAAATCTCTAGTAAGTGTGTAGTGTCACCATTCCTTGTCATGCAGAATTTAAAATGATGAACTGAGATTGCTGTTTGAACTAATTGTTCTATTTTCAGAGGGCAGACTTTCCACCGTCACGAGGGTAAGAGAGAGTAATTTCTCAGTTGTGTTCCTTGTACAGTGTAGACTATTTTGAAACAACAGTAGTACAGTAGCCTGTTCATGAGCTGGGGAATAAACAGGAGCATGACCCAAAACATCCCATCAGTGGATGCCTCTTTCGTAAAGTGATAGAACTGCTATTCGCAAATATACTTGTGGATTCAAATATACCCAACATGAAATGTGAAGTTTGTTCCACAGTTAATACAGAAACAGGTTTTTTTGGTGTGTGTGGTTTTTTTTTGCGGGGGTGGGGGTGTGTGATACCAGGAATTTTTTGGTACCAGCACCTTGTACTTGCTGGACAGGCACTGTGCTGCAGAGCTATATCCCCAGCCCCAGTTTCTTAAACAATTAGTAGGCATGTATTGATAATCTACCATGTTCCTACTCAGTGCCAGTTTCTAGGATACAAAGCTGGCATAGACATGATTTTGCCCTTGACTTGTAGAGGAACTCTGAGAGCACTATCAGCAGGATGCACATAAAGGAATATTTGCTATGTGCTATGGAAAGGGCTGTAATACAGATTCAAAACAAAGTGTAGTGGGAGTGGAGGAGAGAATAGCCACCTTGTTTTCCTGGCCACTGTTCAGTTTTCTGTCTTGAGTCTGTTGGACATGGCATTTTAGGGACAGCATTATTATCCTCTTGTTGGAAATGCCGAGGTGAGGGTAAGGAAATGATTGGTAGTCAGTATGGTTGAAATCATAATTTATTAATATGAGGTTTCTGAGTGTGGTTTTCACAAGCGTCTTAGTCAGGTGATAGAAGATAGAAAAAAATTTTCCATCTATTAGATGCTAAATGTACTGAATGTGTGTATTTCTCGGGAAATTAGAAAATAATTAATTCATGCTAAAGAGCAAAGCAAGTTGAGTACTTCCCTACTCAACTTGCTGTCCTTGTCATTTATTTGAAATTACATTACTGTGAGTTTTAAAAGCGTTTAAAAAATGATGATGCCAAATAGCGTTTTCCTGCCTTTTGCCATTAGTACATTTGTTAAGCTTGAAATATAATTCATTTTCTATAATTTCACTGTGATCAGAATGTATTTTAGAATGTGTCAATCAAAGATGCTTAGATTACATTGAAAGTGAATTTTAAGTTGAATTCTCAGACCCCTGAAAAATAGTCTCTATGGGATAAAATGTGGGTTTTGAATGCCAGTTATTTGTGTGTTGGTTGGTTTTTTTGAGCATCTTACCTTCTTAGGTCTTTGAAACAGGAAATGACATTAACTGAGTTATTACTCTTTATTTGCTTTTCCTCATTGAAGTTACTGTGCCTGAGCAGAATCCTGGGCCCTAGCAGGCTTGGATAGGGGATAATATCATAGCATATAAAGTGTGTGGACAATTTTGCTTATTACTGAAATAAATTTTTAATGTACTCTGAGACGATGAAGTGATCCCAAAGTTTACCTCTTGTAACTTAGAGAAAGCTTAAATAATCTTTCTAAGAGTTACTTTGGTTTATCTGTGATAAAAAATTATGTATATAATGAAGACTTCAATTAGTAATCTTTTAACTCTTTCAGTTTTATTGTTTATATTTTTGAGCACTTTTTTTCAAAAGTTGATTTATGTACTGTCTTTTGACCTCCTTTGTCAGATCCCAAATATGGAAAGACAGGCACTTTTAAATAAACTGAACTGAATATAATATTGTATTAATAGAGTGCTGTTCCATAATGCATGTAGAGGTGAATGTTGCTTTGTGAGAGTTGGTACAGAATAAACCATAGAGAGGGTTCTATTGAGATGTTCTTAAAGGATAGTTTGGATTGCATTAAAGTGGAGGGCATAGTACCCTGAAGAAATGTTGGGAAATTGTTGAGAGAGAAAGTAAATGAGAGGATTAGAGGTTCCGAATGCTTTGTTGAAGAACTGGAACCTAATTTATTTAATAGAATGGCAACCACTGACAGAAGAAAGGAGAAAAATAAAGGTTATCCCTTGGTATAGAACTTGTTTGTTAAGAGAAAAGAAAATGAAAGCAGGCATAATGATCAAGAAGAATTAAAGCAATCTGAGCAGGAGATAATACAGTTGGCTTAGAGAGTTGACAGTAGGAATAGAAAATGTTGGCTCACAAGCGGAGGGCATTTTGGAGGTAAAAATCTGCAGGTCCTGGTGAACCTTCACCATTAGAGAACAAAAGAGAAGGTGAAGTGAAAGTGACTCTTGCGGTTTTCAGCCTAGCTGACTTTTAAGGCAGTGATGCCCTTAATGAGATAGGAGCAGAGGAAGGAAAAGAGGAAGCTTGGGGGTTGATGTATAAGTTTGTTTTGGGCCATGCTGAGTCTGATCTCCTAGGGTGAAATACATTTTGAAGTCAGACAATTGAGCGTTCATTTCCAGAGAGAAATTTCTGACACAGCAGAAGAAAGCCAATAGAAAATCAAGTCTTTTGGACTATGAGGGTATAATTAGATGACAAGAGAAGAAAGAGAATCCTATGAAGAATAGGAAGGAAGGGGGAAGAAAAAGAATTGGAGTATCTTGAATTCTTAGGTGGAGCTTTTTTAAGAAGGGGAGATTCAAGTACTAACAACCAAAGTACAAGTAGAGAAAATCATGCAAGGTGAACATCTAGGAACTCATTCCATTTCATGATTAGGGGTCATTGTTGACCCTTACAGAATTGCACAGCTGTGATAAGGCTAGATTAAAACAAGTATGTGGATTATTTTAAAATTGTTTTAGAATTGTAACACCTGATAAAAAGGAGCAAAATTCTGATAGCTTGAGAATTTACAGGGGACTGAAATTAACTTTGAGGTTGTATGTGTTTTTGTTTGTGCCTGAGGCATGTGTGATAAGACAGTTTCAGGATTGATGGGAGAGGCTATAGCTAGAGAATGACTGAAGATGTAAAAGAAGTGCCTGAAGAACTGGCATTCAGGATTACAAGGTGGGCCGGAAAAGTTAGGAACAAGTAGATATATGAGAAGTCATATAGAAAGGGAATCTATAAGGACGATGGGAGAGAATTTATAAATTTTATGTTACTTTGTCAAAGAGTAATTTAAGACAATTTATAATATGTAAACCATGTTTCAAAATTGTATTTTATAGAATAAACAATACATATTTCAACCAGTTTTATAGCAATTAAGTAAGTAAATAAGTAACAAATTAAAAATGGAAATCTGTTCTCATCTTTTAAGGTCATCTTAAATATTTTTTAAGACTTTAATCTTGCCTTCACTGCTGTTTTTATCTACTATGCTTTGGCATATTTGAAATTTGTTTTTAAAACATGTATTTGTAGAGTGCTACAATGGTTCCGAATAGTAAAAAATGCATTTTGATAATATCCAACTAAATTTTATGGTTTGTCAACATGTTAATATTTAGTATTTGTTAAGTTCACTCAGACTGTCTTTAATACCAATTTAAAAAGTAGTTCTTAATGTTTAGCTTTGAAAGGATTGGATATTTTCCTCAGTCTTTTGCCTTTGTAGGATCTTTCCATGTCAGCTGATAGGATGGCTGGCTTGGAGTTAGACTTGTTTTTTACTCAGAACATTCCAGACTCAAAAAAGAGTTTCAGGTAACTTGAAGAATTTTATCTTACAAGACCTTTTAACAGTCATAATTCAGCAAAGGGGCCAGTACCCATTGCCTCATTCTTACACCTTTATAAAACATCTGTAGGAATTTTGCCTTTTTGTGATGGATGGAATGTAAAATATGGAGGAAGTAAGTAAGTACCAATAACAAATACTGGAGAGGCTGGTGAGGGGTGTGGGGGAAGGAGAGCTTTATTATTGGTAGGAGTGTAAACTGGTACAACCACTATGGAAATCAATATGGAGATTCCACAAAAAGGTAAAACTAAATCTTTGACCCAGCTATTCCCCTTTTGGGTGTCTTTCCCAATGAGGCAAAGACATCAACAGTGATTTATGCATATTCATGTTAATAGCACTATTTGTAATAGAGAAATCTTTCAAATGTTCTATATGTCAATCAACAGATGAATAAATAAAACAATTATTTATATACAATGCAGTACTACTGTGCCATAAAAGTAGATAAACTTGAGTCACTTGTAGGCATTTGGATACACGTTGAGACCATAAAGTTAAGTGAAGTAAATGGGACATACAAGCCATATACAATACCATACATATTACATGGTTTCTCTTTTATGATAAAATATATACAATGTAAAATAAAAGAATAGGAACAAAGAAAAAAATTATAGTAATCCAAATAGCCAGTGTATCTAAAAGTGTACCTTGATTTAGTGTAATTGTCTTAAGCGATATATATATATATTTTAGCCTTTTATCATATAAATTTGTATGTATGATAATTAACTTTTTAAGAATTTACAAATAAATCTGACACTTACCAAAAAAGGGGGGAGAGGGGCAAAAAAGACTTGAGATGTGTTATGTACCTGTACCAATTCCTCACAATAAATGTGTCCTATACTGCAAATGTGTACTAATAAAAGTGATTGCTGACTAGGTTCTTGCATTGCACAAAGTACCTTGGGATTCATCTTCTAAGAATTATAATACCTTACAAACTTCCTAGAAGAAGAATTCTACCCAGGGTTGTAAAGTTAGCAATTGGCAGGGACAGATCCTGAGTTTGCTTGATTCCAATGTCTGTATTTCTAGTATGAAGAGTTAAGCACACTGCTCCATGGAATATGAATCTTTCTCTTTCCCTAGAAAGTAAACTTTTTTTTTTTGTACATTGAACTCTTGACCTTGCACTTGCCAGGTAGGCACTTGTGCTGCTGGGCTAAACCCCCGGCCCTGAAAGTAAACTTTTAAAAAGGATATTTACCACTTACATTTGATATTATCGAATTTTTCTCCAAAGTTTGTTCTTTATAGGGAGGTTTATTCAGTGATGACATGGATATTCTATTTGTGTATTTCTTATGAAAAGTCCTTATTTTGTTCCTCTCCTTTCTGTCTTTTCCTCAGTTACATCTGCTTTATGCAGTGAGAAAGGTAAACCAAGAGGAAAAGACATGCACTCCACCTTTAAGAAAGTTGCCTTTTCCTTTGGAAGAAACATAATGAATAGTTGAGTACCTCACTGATATTTTAATTATAACTATTTGATTTGCTAGTGCTTCTTATGTCAGGCTTCAGTGAGAATCATAAAGGAATTGGTAATTTTCTCCAAATCCTACCATAATTAATAATTGAACTCATGTTCATTATATGACGTTAGCAACTTGTACATGCTAACTTTGTTCGTAGTTCATACTTGTTATAGTTCATACTCTATAACAAGTTATATTATTTTATACTTTTCTACATGTTTTGGACGTTGGGTGTTTTAATACTTAGTGAGTTGTTGAATTAAAATGGAGAGAACCCAAACCATGTTTAGATGTTTTTTATTATGACATACTTTGTGTGTGTGTGTGTATATGTGTGTGTTTGTATGGTGCTGGGGATATTAAACACATGATCTTGTACATGATAGGCAAATTCTCTAACACTCAGTCACGTCTCTACTTCCTTATAATTAAGATATATGTTTTGTGTAATTGGAGCAAGAATCCTCTGATAACATTTATAGCAGGAGAAGGCTTTTCATATTGTCTTTTTTAAAAATGAGCTATTCTGGGGCTGGAGATTTAGCTCAGAGTGGTGTACCTGCCTAAATCCCCAGTCCCAAAATATGAGACCCTGGATTTGCTCCCCAGCACTGCAAAGAAATGGAAAGGAAAAAAAAAAAAAGCTACATAAAATATAACATAATAAAATAAAGATTTTGGGCTGGGGATGTAGCTAAGTGGTACAGTGCCTGCCTGGCAAGTGCAAGGCCATGAGTTTGATTCCTGGCACACACACACAAAAAAAATCATTTTGAGAGTGTGTAACTTAATATAACTGAATGGTGCATGAAATGAAATGTGTTGGAATGAAAATCTGTTGCAGTATAGACACTGTTCTTTAAGTTGAAATTTCCATTTTCTATTTTAAAATTTCCTTCTTATTAGGAACTGGTTCGAACCTTTTTTTCAAGGAATACATTAATTGATGTAATACTTCTTTATTATCTTTCCACTAGAAATTTTAATTATGGCACAGTCAGAAGTCTCTGTAAATGCAAGATTATTTCAAGAATTGTTAATGACTTTGAAAATTCTTATCGTAATAGTAAATCCTGTTTTTATATCTGTACCTTTGCTTTGATATGGTGGAATGTGTGTGGGTACCTATGAGCTTTGTGCATGAATACATAGATACAGATTTATTGAAATACATGTGTAATATATATATATATATATGTTAAACATACATTCTTATATTTTTGAAACAATGCAGAGTTTGTTTACAGAGAATATTTTAAATTTTTAAAATATATATGTGATACATGCAGAAGTCACTTGTGTACCAATGAAGAATGAGTGCCTGATTCTGAAGTCCAAGCATCAAGGTTCTGAGCAGCAACTTACTTGCTTGAATTTGTTTTTAACATTATTTTGTCATGTCAGAATGAAGAAGCTGCCCTTCATGACTTCCAAAATCTGCTTTAGGACTTCAAAATCTTTGGAGTCAATGACTCTAATGGAATGTTCAGTCTAATTCTGTTGCAGTTTTGCCTACTAGTTTAAAAAAAAAGAAAAAAGAAAAAAGACGAGTTATATGTTAGTGTTCTAAAGAGTTCATCGTTATATAACATGACTGCATATTGATTTCTGTGTGCGAGCTCTTCTGTGTGGGGACCAATTTTCATTTTAGGGAGCATCTAGATATTTCTAGCAGTGGTCTAAATCATTTGAATCTGAACTTCAACCTTGTGGTTAGCTTGATTTTTCTATTCAATATGCTGTTTTTGGAAAAACATCTTTTATTTTCCTGGATTTTGTAGTTCCTTGGACATAGCAGATACTCCATAAATATTTATTCATTTTCAGCAGAAAGCTGTTATAAATCACAGGACTTACTCTTAATCCAGGTGATGAACTGTGTGCAGTAGTTTAGTATTGTGCTTTGCGCTTGGAAATGTGTAGCCTACAAAGCCTTGATGAACTGACTCCATCTTATTTAGGTGTCCTCTACCACTTACCCACAGCCTTGCTGTGGGCTTACTGCTTGTGCTAGTACATTTTTGTTTGAATTTTAGATATGTTTTTATTGATGCTGTTTTAAATATGAGTAAAATGCTTTTTTTTTCCCCTTCTATGGCACTGTAATCTCCTCCCTCACAGCCCTAAATTATCCTGTAATACTTTCTTAAGCCACTAGGCTTTCCTTCTGGGCAGTTCCTTGAGGACACGGATCTGTGATTTATTCTTTTCTGTATTTCTGTTGACTGAAACAATGCCTCAGATATAAACTTTTGTTGAGTTAAGAAATGGCTCCTCAAGTTTATGTACATTTGCAATTGGAATAAAATTAAAATAGAAATGAGTTTAGAAGAGATCATTAATTATATGCTTAATACGAATGAAATTGAGATACAGTTAGAAATAGTAGCCTGAGATTTAGAAGATGTAGGCTTTGTGTGTTGAATAAATGATTTTTTAATAGTCTCTTAATCTTTGTAGTTCTTAGTTTCCCTTATCTGAAATGAATGGATTGGGTAGGCTCTTTGCTACGATCCCTTAGAGCAAGAATTACATCACTCTTAAGTTAATTATAGAGAACTAGGTTTCTTCTGTTAGACTTTGTAAGGCAGGAAGTATATTCTAATCATCTATAATTTCTGGCACTAAGCTTAGTACCTGGTGTAGAGTAGTTACTCAAGCAGTTTTACCCAGTAAGGTAATACATTTCCACCTGGAATTGCAATTTTAAATATAGCAAATGAGCAAAAACTCAGGTAGAGAATAGTAAATAGAATAGTAAATAATAGTAAGTGAAACTATATTTGTCAAAGAATAGTTATTTGTAATAAGCTAAAAAAACTTTAGAGAGACTTTTTATTAATTAGTTAAAAAATTCACTAGAAGAAATGTAGTCGACATTGCCTTGTCCCTTAACTACATGTTAATAATTTATCAACCTATACCATGTTGTACAAGTACATGTTGCTGAAATTAAACTGTGCTGTAGGAAATTGGTGGCAGGGTTCTTCAAATTTGTGTGTACTCATGGGAGTATCTTATTGTTTAAAGAATTGTAAAACTATATTGTAATTCAAGAGGGATTTTTAAAATCATTGGTATTTGGAACTTTGTCAGTATGTAGGGCAGAGTAAGCATCTCTGATAATATCCATGTATCACAAAAATAAAGAAGAAAACTTATCAGTCCTTTTTAATTGTGTTTTATAAATATTTTATATAATTTATTAAATGAGAAACCATTTTCTCTTTCCAAGGAGTTGCTTGGAGATCAAAATAATCTTATATTTAAACCAAACCTAAACCTTTGAGTTATCAATTTGAATACTTACAGTGTTCAAATATGAAAATAGAGGAAATAATGCAGTTGAACTGTTTATGCAAAATTGTGTATGTGTGTTTTTCCCCACAATACATCAACTTACCTTCTACATGTTTATTAGTGTTCTGTATGCTAAGAAGATATAATACTTAATGTAAAAGTTGGTTATGCTTAATGTAAGAATTGATTCTCTTAAAGTCTGATACTTGGTAATTTCAGTCAGACACACCTTTACACACACAAAGGTACAGTGATGTCTTAAAGAAAGATAGTGAGTGTGAGTTCTTTTTTTCATTTGTTGTTTGTATAATTTACCATATTTGTGTTCTTGAAATTATTACAGTTGATTTGTTTCCCATTTGTCCCAGGGACTTTTACAGTTATCCAGGGGAAGATCCATGTTTTGTGAGACTACAATAAGTACAAATACAAAATATGGTATGAAAGTAAATTTTCTTAAGAATGAGAAAAATTCACTACAAATTACAAATCTTAAAAAGCTGATAAATCGACAAATTCCAGTAAAATAATCTATGCTAGTTCTGGTGTCTGGTGTCTTCATATTGCTCGCTTTGAATTGGTTCTTTTCATTCAGCACTGTGGGCTTTTGAAGCATTCCTCAAGATGTTCTTTTTGTATTTTAATTTTAAAAGAATTTTTATTTTATATATTTAAGATACATGTAATGATATTTGTGTGTGTGTGTATATATATATCTATATATATATATATAGACTATAAATAGTGAAATGATTATATTCAAACAAAGTAATACGTCTGTTACCTTTTGTTTTGAGGTAAGAGCACCTAAAATCTATTTTCCTAGTAACTTTTTGTGTGCAACATAATATTATTACTTGTAGTCCTCATGCTATATATTAGATACTTAGACCTGCTTATCCTACCTAACTGTAATTTTGTACTCCTATCCCTAATTCTCCCCATTTTCTCTCCCTCCCTGCCCCTGGTATTTTCTCTGTGTTTCTATTTGAGTGACTTAAAAATGTTAGATTCTATGAATGTGATCATTTAGTGTTTCTTTCTGTGCCTTGCTTGTTTCACACTGCTGACAGTAATTTAAGTATTTACAGAAGTGACTGCCTGCCTTGCATCTTACTTTCTCTAAAGGCAATACCAGGATTTTATCTCTTGAATAAGGCATGTTGGTACAGGTCTTGTAATCCCAGCACTTAGGAGGCTGAGGCAGGAAGATTGCTGTGAGTTTGAGTTTAGTCTGAGCTACATACAGAAATCCTGTCTTAAAAACGAAAACCAAAACAAAAAGTATCTCTAACAAAACTTCCTATCAACCAGATGTGAGAAATGACCTTGACCATTTCAGTGGTTAAGTATCATAAAGGGAAGTCATACTGGAAAAGGGCAGAAGCTTCAATGTATTGGGTTTAAAATATTTTGCTCTTAAAACTTTTACAAAATATATATGATGTAGTCTTTTAAAGAAGGCCATTTATCTGATGATCCAGAAGCTTACTTCTGTCTCCTACTCTGCTTTCATTTGTGGATTTAGCCTGTTGTAAAGATGTGCGTTATTAACACTATAAATGCACTTGTGCAATTCTTGAAGATTTCATTAAAGACAAAAGTTTAATTGGAGGGTTCTTGGTGTCTTTGTAACAGGGTTAAAAGGAGCTGGGCTTCTTTCTGTGTTTATGCCTAAGCACACCAATGTCTAGAAGTGACTTCAGCATCTAGCTGAATTGCTGTCTTTTTTGTTGGCATAAGGTGTTTTTAGTTCTGCACACAGCCCTGAATGCCCCAGTGGTCAGATACCACCTGCTGGATAGTTATGTACTGTGTGTTTGTAGGTCTGCTAGACACCACTGAACTACTTAATAACTCAGTTGTTAAAATTACACCTCTTTGTTCTAGTCTCCTGAGGGTGTAGAAACCATGCTAAAACGTTAAGTAGAATCTAGGAGACAGCTTTAAATGTGAGTTCAGTGTAGTAAAATAATGTCCAATTGTGAGACTTTTGACATTTCCTCATTTTTGTTCAAAAAAGACCATGGTATACTGTGCTGCATATACAGTGGTTAGTACATGTGAGTTCTGTGAGGCTCTGCACAGTGAAATATACAAGAGACCATGAACACTTTTGGGACTGAAGATAAGTATGCAGGATAGAAAAGCCTGCATAGGAAGAGAAGAAAATAGAGTTGATTATGCTAAGACAAATAAGAATATTTGCAGCTCTTTGTAATCTGGAGTTAGTAACTTAATGGTCTTTTATATTACAAAAAATGAAATGAGCATAATTTCCATTCATGTCTTATTTTGCTGTGAAAGGAAATAGTATGGTTCGTGTAAAAATACTTTATTTTTGTCTTTGTTTTTAGGTAAGGCTGTGTCAAAATCCCAAACTCCAGTTGAAAAATAGCCCACCATATATACTTGATATTTTACCTGATACTTATCAGCACTTGCGACTTATATTGAGTAAATATGATGACAACCAAAAGCTTGCCCAACTGAGCGAGAATGAATATTTTAAAATCTACATTGACAGTCTAATGAAAAAGTCAAAACGAGCTATAAGACTTTTCAAAGAAGGCAAGGAGAGGATGTATGAAGAACAATCACAAGACAGGTAAGAATATTTCAGATTTTTAAAAATTAGGGTAATTTATGTTGCATTTTGCTTCATAATTAGCGTGAATGTCACCATGTATTTTCTTTCAAAAAATGTCTTTTGCTTTATTTACTTTTCACATTAAATTTTACATAAATTTATGATGATGGCTAGTTCATCAGACATTGTTCTTAATTTTCTAATGGAGTTTCATTTTAGGGCAGTTTTAAGTTCACGGAAAAATTGCTCAGAACATAAGAGTTCACTGTACCCAATCATGCTTACAAGCAGTTTCTCCAGTTCACATCTTGCATTACTGTGGCATATTTGTTAGAGTTGCAGAGCCAAAAGCGGTACCTTATTGTCAGCTGAGGTCTGGAGGTTGAGTTAGGGTTCACTGTTTTTTGTCTTACGGTTCTGTGGTTCAGAAATGTGTAATATCATTTATCTATCATGGCAGCATAAGGCAAAACAGTTTATCGTCTAAAAGTGCCATGTGCTCTACCAGTTTATTGTCCTTCACCAGTGCCTCATACCCTGCAGCCCAGCAGCTGTTGATCTTAGGCTGCTTCTGTAGTTTGCCTTCTCCACATGTCATAGTGGGATTCACACAGTTTGTAACTTACTCAATCTGACTTAATACATGTTTAAGTGTGTTTTCATAGTTTGATAGATCATTGTTTATGTCATTGAATAATAACTCCATGATATGGTTATAGCACAGTTTTCACTCACATTGAAGAACATCTTCATTATTTCTGATTCCTTTGGCAATAAAGGTGCTGTAAATATTTGTATGCAGGATTTTGTATCCACTTAAGTTTCCAACTCATTTAGATGAATGGAAAATTTAGTTATCTAAGTATATAGGCTCTAAAATTGTCTGGAAATACTATCTAAACAAATATCCAGAAAAGATAAAACTATTAAATTGAGACATAGAAAACACTGTTGCTAAAAGTTAAATACCATAAATGTTTTACATATTTAAAGTTTATTTCTAAATTAGTGATGAACTCTAACCTCAAAAAAATCTAATCATTTGTGTAACTGTGGGCTCATCACTGAGTATTCTTAGATCACAGTTTATATACATCTTGAGAGTGGTGAATCTTCCTGTTGCCTTTCAGTTTGAAAACTCTTAAGACTATCTCCAGAACCACTGGCCAGAATTTGAATTGCCACCTTCTAGAGTATGGTAAAGAAATATTATAATGGTTGTTTATTCTTACAGGCTTTTTGGGATGGCCAAAGTTACAGAAACACAGATGTTTATATAAAAGCTTTATTTTCTTTGTAGTTCTATCATTAATCTAGTAAGACAAGATTTTTTAGTATGTGTGTATAATACTTACTCAAATTTAGTATCTTTGGAATTGTTGATGACCCAGTCAAGCAATCCATTAAATTTTACTTTGTAAGGTATTGGTACCTTGTAGATTTAGGAATTTGAATGCTCACAGAGTTTTAAGTTGGATATAGTAAGAACTGGTGAACTTGCATCCAACTTTTACATTTTCCATAGAAATATGAAACATTTTCTAACTCATATGTTTTACAATTACCATTCGTTTACAGATTTTTTTTAGTTTTGCCTTTTTATGAAGCATTTCAAGAAGACTTCTCTAGATGTTTATTGGGTATGGGTTTTCTATAGACAATGATAGATCATATAAAATTGGCTGATCATTCTAAATTAGTGATGAACTCTAACCTCAAAAAAATCTAATCACTTGTGTAACTGTGGGCTCATCACTGAGTATTCTTAGATCACAGTTTATATACCTCTTGAGAGTGGTGAATTATTTACAGAAATGGCATCTCTGTAAATTATTTGTATTCATGTGCCCTAAGTGTTCATGTGAATTTTGTTCATTCTTTCCTAAATTAAAACATAAGACAGAATTTGTTAGTTAATTGAATTTTACTATTACAAATTTTCCAATAGTGTCCTGTGGCCAGCATTTCTAATGCAAAGCTTACATTAGGTAATTGTGTTAGTTATTTTCTTATTGCTGAGACAAAATAACCAGCACCCGCAAGGTAAGGGAAAAAAAGTTTATTTATCTCACCGTTTGTAGAGATTTCAGTCCATAATCAGGTAGTATTCCAGGGCAGGGTGGCTTGGCAGACAGGCATTGCAAAAGAGAAACAATTCATCATGCGCAGAAAACAGTTAAAGCAAGCAAGCAAACAATCAAGCCAATGACCATAGCCCTTTCTGTCTCTTATGTTTTATCCAGGCTACTTTGGGATGTGTGGCACTCACATCTTTAATCCTAGCACCCTTGATCCTAGCATTGTACCACAGATCAGTCACACACTCTTGATCCAGCCACCTCTGAAAAAGCCCCATCTAAGACCACATGAGACTTTGAGGGACATCTAAACATAAACCATCACAGCAATTGTCTAATCATAATTCATAATGGTGGACTATTCTTGGTATAAGGACATAGACTTATAGTTTGTGGCAATAAAGTTGTATGTATTCACTTCTGAGTTCCCTTAGGATTCTAAATGCAAACTGGTGATAAAATGTGGTATTATACATGGAGCTCTTATGCATTTTGCAGTGTAGAACTTAACAAACTTCTTAGAATGTTCTCATGGTACTGAGGCAGCAGTGTATACTTTTGAGTGGAATGACTCTGCTAAACATATTATTGATAATGTTATAAATTCTCTGAGTACTTTTCATGTTGCAGATAACTTAGGGTTATTAGTATCATTAAGCTAAAACTGAAGGATAGTGGTAGTAGAAATAGTAGTTTGGAGTTCATTGACCAAACCAGCATTGCCTCAAGTGATGCACTTTACTAGGAAAGTTTTGCTGGTTGAGTAGATGAATCAAGATGTTTAATATTACTGCATTTGTGTTGTACCAATATTAAACTTCTTTCTGCATTTATTTTACAATTAAGTGTAAATGGAAAAAAGTTCGAGTATTCTGAAACTGGCTCTGTTTTAACTGATTGCTAAAGAATGTTACCTGAATTGTTAAAGCTATTCAACATAAAATTAATTTAATGTAATAAATAGAAAAATAATGTTTAAAAAGTAAATGTCACTCATTATATTTCCTAGTTACTCAGGTCCTGTGGAAGGAGTAAGACAGAAATTATAGTTAGATAAATATGAAATAGACAATAGATAAATGCTGAAATATGCATTTAAGGCACAGTGGAAACCTCTGGTCTTGTGCATGGGCAGAGTGATGATTTCCTGTAGAGGAAACGCATCCCCAAGGCCATGTGCCACCTTTGACTGTTAACAATAAACCTCCTTCTCTTGCATCAGTTTTTTCCATGTGGTTCTCATCTGTTTGTTTATTTATTTTTTTGTGTAAACTGTTGAACTTCACATTGAATTTGTGCTTCTTTAGCTGAGAGTTTAAAGCATTCTGAGCTGGCATTTCTGAAAACAGTGACTCATTGATTTCTGGCACACACAAAGTTTGCATGTACGGAAGGGTTAATGAGTTAATGAATATGTAGAAAGTCCGTCGTTTGATGTTCAGGGACAAGGAGAAACTAAATCATTGCTTTTTGGTGGTGAAAGTCAAAATTGGTGTGAAGATAGTTGTTGGTGATATTTGAGGTGCCTTTCTTCTATCATTTGGCTGGCAGTTTCATCAGTTAACCATTTTAATAATAAAATTTATTCCTTCATCAGAAAATTATATATCTATCAGGTGCTCAGCAAGGGCTGGTGGTAGACTCCTGGAGGTGATGGTCATAGGTTATTTAGAATTTTCAGAGTGGCTTCAGCAAACAGGGACTGTAGCTGCCTGCCCATCTCCACAACTCTTAACAATTGCTTTTACCACTGAAATAAAACCAAAAGTCAGCTGAGGTGCAAAAACGTAGCTCTGCATTTATCATGCTATCTGTGAAGAAAATAAAAGTTTTAAAAATTTATGCTGGAGAGAAAAACATTAATGCTGTCTTATTAGTATCATTTTAAAACCTCTGGTTCATTCTTTATCACACCAGTGTTACAGAAAACAAATTAACTCCTAAACAAAACGGGCTATATGTGTGTGGGGAGGCGTGATTCACACAGTGGTCTTCATACATAGAGATTTAAGAGAAAATTGTGCCATTATAGAAAACAGTCCTTAGAAAGGCGAGCCTTTATTTTAAATTCAAAACAAAACAAAAAACAAAGCAAAGCAAAACATTTGGCAAAATGTTGTTCTTCTGTGACCTGGCTGAACAAAGAAAAACTTACAAAGTACTATTTAATAAGGTTTTCCCCTTACAGAATGATACATCATCGGCTTGCTGTTCATACCTGTGTTGAAATTTATAAGATGTGAAGCAGAAATGTTTTGGAACTAATATATTAGGGTACATAGTTTTTGTTAGACAAGAGGACAGGAGTAAAGGGCAGGGAAAGGGCTGCAAAGGCAGATAATTGGGGAATAGATATGATAAAAATATGTTTTGCACATTGAAACTCTCCTTCCCTCAAAAAATGTTGAACTAGCAAGTGGGGTTGGCAATAATTGCGATGCTGAGGGCTGACTGAAGTATGTTACGTGCATGTATGAGTCTGCCAAAATGAAACTCATTAATCTATATAACCAGTATATACTAATAAAGATGTTAAAAAGATAAACTCAGATTTATACAACTATTTAAAAATATGAGATGCTCAAATACAAATAATGTGTATATATACACATTCATTTTTATAAAAAACAAAACAAAACAGCAAAGCACACCTCACCCCCCCACCCCCAAAGGAAAAAAGGAAAAGAAAAAACCCCAGCAGCTATGAAAAGCACAAAACCACAAACAAACCTGCTTGCTTTCTTCATGTCACTGTGTGGACATTATTGCTTTGCACAGAGAATAATGTGCTATTAATTAAAATGATTAAATCTTGGTAAACACAAATATGTGTTGGTTGAGTGGTAATCAAAGTAGTTTTGGGTTTTCAATTCTTCATATGCAGAGGTTGTCCTGTATATATGACTTGGACTTTAAAAAATAGTTTAAATAATTACTAGACATCATAAAATAATGGTCTTACTTATCATGCCACATTAAACATCACATTTTTTCATGGTCAGTTTGGCATGTTGTGAGAAAAAGTGCTGCTTAACTCAGTGTAAGAATTTGGATCCAAGAAACGTCCTGGTCCATTTCTTTTCCCATTATTCTTTGTAACTTTTGTTGATTTCCTGTTTCCAGTTTACACTTTGCAGTTTTGAAGTTACTTTCTGGCTATTCACATTATTTTCTCCTAATTCATTTCAATGTAATTAAATGAAGATACCGTGTTTTCAGATTTAATGTTGCTGTTGATACATCAGTGTATTTAATGCTTTTTCAAATCTAGTGGTAGTTTCTAGTACAAATATTGTCTTTATTGTCATACTTATTATTTGCAACTAAATTAATCTTAGGGAGATTTTTGTATGTCTTCTATTTTATGAAATACCTATTATCTAATGATACTCAGAAGAAAATAGTTTATATTCCTTTAATTTTGCAACTTGAAAATTCTGCAAAAGTACAGGTTCCATTTGACTCTGCTGTTCCCTTTCTTGGTATCTTCCCAAAAGAATTAAGAGCATCATACTATGGTGTGAAATATGCATGCCTGTGTTTACTGATAGCTAAAAACAGTCCAAATGCCTGTCAACTGGTGAAAGAATACAGATTTGTTTTAATACAGTGGCTTACTAAGCCATAGATAAGATAAACTTGAGACATTTCTAGGTAAATGGATGCACTTTGAGACCATACTCTTAACTGAAATAAATTGGATCACATGTTTAAATACCACATTGTTTCTATGGTGTGGAGAAACCAAAAGTGTAAATAAGGACCAAAATGTGTAATAGATATGGTGAAATAGGAAGAAAATGTTGAAATGGGAAGGGGTACTAGGACGAGAGGGGGACAGGAAGAAAGAAAAAAGAAAGAAATGAGGAAAGACAAAAAATTCTTTTGTAAATAAGGAGGGGAAGCAGGGTTGGAGGAAAGTTATGGGAATGGAGAAAAAAAAAACCTAATCTGGTCATTCTAGTTCTCTTTTTTCCTGCTTGCTAGTATTCAAAATTACTATTATTTTGTATATCATGAGGACATGGCATAAATTTCAATTAGTATGATTTCTCAATAAGTCAAATTAGGCTATAAATATTTTTGAACACAAGTACATTACTATATTTAGATGCTATTTAAAGTGTTTTATATTTTTATTCTGGGATTTTTCTTTTAAATGAGGAGTAGAAGAATTAAAACATTAAGTTTTGATATTTTAAAGTAATATGCAATTTAAGATTCAGAAGTCAGGTAGTAGGATTCAGCCTTTTTGTGTAGTAGTGTATTTGTCTGGTAGGCAGTAATTTTTTTTTTTTTAAGAAAACTTGGACATAGTTTTGCAGTTGGTGTACCATAAATGAATAAAAAAATCCATTTAATTTTGATATGAATGTTTCCATGCGTATTTCAACCATTGAGAGATCTGAATAGACTTTTCTAAAATTTGGAAATAAGGGGGTTCATTTCTTAAGCACACCATGAAAGCAGAGGCCACAGGAAAGTTATTTAGACACATGTTTTCACAATTAAACAAAGGGCGCCTGTTAGAGGGAGCAGGTGAGGGCCTGCAGACTCTTTGACGTTTAAGAGCTTTATAGCCTTGTGTGTTTGGCTTACTGTTCCCCTACTGCTTTGTTAACTAGATAGAAAGTCATTTTCTTGTTTAAATGAAGAATTAACAGGTTTTGTTTTAGGTCAGTTGTTTTCTTTGGGGTATATTTTTTTCAAAATACAAAAGAACAAAATTAGGTGTTATTTAAAATGAATTCCACTGGTTTTTAAAACATTAATATAATGGTTTCATGTACTCCATTAGGTGCTGTTTATTTTTTTTAAGTTAGGCTTGCCACCCCCCCAAAAAAGATTCAGCCCCTAACTTCCGGTCTCCTAGTTATTAAAATTTTATTAGCATTTGTTTTAATTTCTTCCAAGTAATACATCATGCATACACAGTATTTATATGTTGAAACTAGCCAAATTTTATTCAGATTAGAGTTTATTAAATGTTTACAAATTCCCAAGATAACCATTACATGATAAGATAGTATAAGCAAACTCAGAAGACTCAAGTGAACTTGGCTTTATGGATGAATACCTTTTATGTTTTTTAGTCTTAAAGCAGCTTATTAAAATTGATGTTTTCCTTTCAGTAAATATCTGTTGACATTCAAATTTGATAATTAAAATCCAGAAGCACTTAGGGAAGAATGCCTGTTTTTGGTTGCATAATAACAGTTCTCCTACAAAGAAGGTTGATGAATGACATCTTTCAAGTGGCAGATTTGTTAGCTAGAGAAAGCTCCTTTGGCAGATTCTTATAAAAGTAAATTAAAGTTTGTTTATAAAACACACAAGCTGCAAAAATAATCCTATAGCCTGTGATATCTAGCCTGACAAAAATCTTACTTTTTAGTTATTTCATAAAGAAGTTGAGTTTCCAAGAATACATGCAGATTAGCATTCAGTGTTAATTGGATAGGGTGTAAAATAGTACTTCTCTCTGACAGTTTTGAAGTAGAGTATTTCTGAAGTATTTAGTTTTTAATTTTTTTATATTAATCTTTTTCTCCTTAAACTCATTGAGCATGCATTTTAGTTTGAGCGACATTTGTACATCACTGGTTTATATGTGTGCTATTTATAGCACAGTGCACTTAAGAGGTCCTTACAAAAAGTACCCTTTATAGATGAAAAGGATAGACATTGAAGCCTATCATGTTTAGTAGAACCATCGAAGAACTGATTAAAAGATAATTTAGAAGTATTATTGAAACATATTATTTTGAATGCCTGATCATGTGATGATCACTTTCACACTACTTTCACAAAGTTATCACAAATGCATGAGTGTTTCTTCAGACCATTATAGCAAATCATTAGCAACTGGATGTCTTATTAAACATGGAAAGTTTATTAGAGTTTTGGAAGATTGAAGTTCTGAAGTCAAGGTTTTATCAGGGCCGTATTCTAAACTCCCAAGGGGAGGAGATAATACTTCCATTTTTCTTTTAGCCAGGCATTCCTTGGCTTACATATAGCAATAGGACTCTAGTTTGTTCTGCCTCTGTTTCCATGTGGTATTTTTGACTCTAGATGTGTCTGGCTAAATTGTCCTCAATAAGGACATCAGTTATAACCCCATCTTAACATCATTGTAACTAGAGAAACACTATTTCCAAATAAGGTAATATTGACAGGTATCAGAAAATACTGAAGTATTGAAATCAGAGCTTTTAAAATCTCTTTGGAAGACACAGTTCAACTCATAATAATGACCAAATATGGCAGTATCAAATCTGTGGGGAGAAAGAAGGTTGAATGTCTTTGGAATACATATCATTAAAATGTGAAAAATTTTTCTTGGTTCAGTATAATGCCAAACAAAATTACTTAAAAGTAGTTTTGGAAAGGTTTGTGAGCTCAAATTTTTATAGTCTCTTTTTGGGGGCTCTGAGTTTATACTAGAATGAATGATGGACTTATTAATTGTTATGTATATTTTGAAAGTTTAGTGACTTCAATAAATTTCACATATAAATATTTTGTTATAACACTAATTTTAATGCATAAAATGCCATCTCTTTAGGTATTTTTAATGGTATGCATATGCATATTTAATTAAAATTTATATTATGGATAGCCCTTATTATATGTGGACTAAGAATTTCTGTTTTGTTCTTTTATTTTGTGACAAGCTCTGGAGGATTAATTAAAATAGTTAATCATGAGTTACATCATCATCATTAAATCTGTTTACAGAGTTTTCTCTTGCAAATAAAGTAGGAATTATTTTTCATGTTAGTGGCATAGAGAAAACTATGAAACACATTCATACTGTATCTTTAATATTAAAATATAAATATTATAATAAACATGATTTCAAGTAAAATTTTAGGGATTCAGTTTAAGCATTTTAGTTTAAACAAAAGTAAATTATTATTTGTAAAAGTGGCCTGTCAAATGGGTTAAACCAGACAGAGGTCAACAAACTATACAGACTCAGATAATAAATATTTTAGACTTTGCCCAGATGGTCTCTGGCAACCTGTCAACTATGTCTTTGTTGTAGGAAGGAAACATAGTGTATAAACTAATTGGCGTGGCTGTTTTCTGATAAACCTTTATTTTCAAAAACATGTGCCAGGCTAAATTTGGCCTGTGAACTATAGTTTGCCAATCTGTGGCTTGTGGTGCTAATTTGGACAGTAAAACGTTAAAGGTTTATTTATTTTTTTTTAATCAACACAGACAATATGAAAGTTGCATCAAGACTATGTTGGTTAACTGTAATAATGCCCAACTGACAGTAATTTGTGTAAATAGAGATACACACCTTTCAACACCACTGCCAGAGGACTAAGGTTTTTCTGGAAATCCCTCTCTAGTATGCTGGGATTTTCTCTTCTGGTTTCTTGATAGCTGTAGGATTCCTACTGCAGTTTCATGTTTTTAAAAGTTGCTTGATGGAGGAAAGGGGGAGTGTGCAGCGTGCATGTCTGTCCTCTTTTCATTTGGGTCGCAGAGCTGTCCCAGAGCCCATCTGCCCACTTGTGGGCTCTAGTAGATCTCTTTGGCATGCACCCTTATAAAGGTGGCTAGTATGTGACACATTGTAAATGTCCACCTCTGTAATAAAGGAAGGTAAGTGGGAGAAAGAAGTAAGAGGAGGTGCTTAGTCAGTCCACACAGAAAAATTTTACTTCTGCATGTCTTACTGGATAACGTAGCTTTAAGACTTATTTCTTTAAAATTGTCAAGAATCTGAAGTTTATTTGCCATACCTTCATAGATATAGCCAGAAGATAGGAAAACCTTTTGATGAGAGAAAACAAGATTTGGTTACAGAAACAGCTTCCGACAGTGTCATTATTTTGTCCTGACCTTGAGTCTGCAGGGTAGTAGGAAGGCCAGATGAGAACTGCATGTGCAGTGATGTACCAGATAGAAGAACCTCGAGCCTAAGGAATCTCAGTCTTTACAAAGGGCAGTAGATCTGCCTGAGTGTTGTCCTGGAGGAAGGTTTCATATTTATTGTACTGGACACCTTTCTCTTTGTTCCAGAAGGGAAACTATTGGAATCATCTTAGTCTGTTTGATGTATAAATGTTCTGAAGGAATAGTACTAAACAAAAGTGATCAAATCAGTCTCAGAAGGCAAAAATGTAGAATTGCTCCCTGAATATGTATATTAATTCTTCTTTAAAAATCATAGTTGTGTTTTAAATTCTAACTTCAGATATTATGAACACTATTTTATATTGTTAGTGAGACCTGTTATGGCTTGTATCTAGAAGTCCCCCCAAAACCCCATGCAGTCATAGGTGGAGCTTTTCAGAGGTGGCTGGATCTTGTGTGATGCTGAGATTAAGGGTGTAATCCTAAAATTGACTCACCGTGTAATGCTAGGATTACGGGTGCCCCAATTTAGGTTTGAGTGCTACCTACCCTAAGGGCATATAGCCTGGATAGACTCTAAGGGACAGAAAGAGGGTTGCTGTTGCTGTTTGTTGCTTGCTGCTTCCTTGCTGCTTTGCTGCCTTCTGCCCAATAAGAACTGTTCCTACTCTGTGATGCCTATATGCCGTGCCACCATGCCTTGGAGCCTACTGACTGTGAACTGAAACCTCTACATTCTGAGCTAAATAAATCTTTCCTTCTTTTAACTTTGGGTGTTGGGTATTTGATCTCAGCAACAAGAAAAAATAACTAACAGACCAGAATCTTGGGTCTGCTGTTTATAATAATTTGTCTAAAAATGTAACATATCTAATGTTCATTAAAGTCACATGTATATGAAGTAATGTGATATTCAGATGAACCCAGTACCTTATACTAGGCAAGTACACTGACACTGAACTACTTGCCTAACCAGTGGAAACTTTTTAATGTACAGTTTTTCTATTCTTATTTTCTTGGGGCAGAGGAGAAACAACTTTAATCATTTAAAAAGTAAAGATACTCAAGGTACAAAGGTACTAAGACTAGTTCATTTCCAATTTACCCTATAAAAGAGGAGACAATGCTTTTTTTTTTTTCTCCCAGAATATGTTTCTTTCTTTTTAAAACTTCAGATACCATCTAGTTAGGTTTAGATCCAAATACTTGGTTTTAATAGGTAAGAAAGATTAAAATATGAGATACAAGAATTTTATTATTTATCTTAGTTATCAATGTCCATGTCAAGTACTCCCAATTCCATTTTCTGTCTGGAAAAGCAACACTGATGAGAAGTTTAGTGCCTTGATAGGGGAGTATATATTTGTGTTCACAGGGGATGCATGTTTAAATGATATCTAATTTGCCATTTGGCTTTGTGTGAGCCTGCAGCTGTTAGCATGCTAAGGCTATTTAGCATTGTAATGCCTTTTTCAACTTTATTTTAGAAGGACTCATTTGAACAATTAGTACATTTTATGGCTGTGAAAATAGCTATTTCCTCATCTTCCTCACATCAGTATTAATACTGTGGGTCAAC